>JAYESA010000015.1:136615853-137030853 GCA_036927795.1 Iris macrosiphon | reverse complement strand
GCTAACCTTAAGGAAGGACTGACGCTTTCTTCCGAGAGCATGTCCTCGAACGCTTGCTGGTCGATGCTAACCACCAGCATCTTTTGCGTCGAGCCAAATTTAAAGCATCGGACTGTGTCACTGACTTCTCAACAGAGGGTTAGAAATGTAGCAACTATCTTTACTCCGTAGACGATCCGATGCAGAAGCTCTTCTCTCTTGCTCGAGTGTAGATTCGCATATAGTCAGCCAGTTCCTTTGTTATTGGTATGGCACCTTGCTATTTGTAGTCGCCCTGTGGACGTGCTATGGATGTCGAATATGTTCCTGTTTGGTGGCCGCATAGGCCTACTTCAACAGCATGCGATTGTAACTGTGGCTGCATATCACGGGGAAGCTGTCAAGTGAATTTGGTCCAGATATGTTGTTGACAAGATCTTGGGTTGTTAACAACCCGTTGTAGGCATGACTTGGTAATCTGGACAAGAAGTCTGCACCAACTGTGCGAAGATCTCTGTAGTTGTAATGAGAAGATCTTGTGAGCTGGAGGCCATATAACAACTAGGTCGTATAATGGTAAGGCCGTATGGGTCTTATAACTGCATACGTGCTCTCGTTTAGGCCTTGGTCGAATGGACACTCTGATCGTATGTTGGCAAGGCCGCACGGGTCTTGTAGCCGCATACGTGCTCATGTTTGGGCCTTGGTCGAATGGACTCTCATGCCGCATGTTGGCGAGGTCGCATGGGTCTTATAGCCGCATACGTTCTCTCATTTGGGCCTAGGTCGAATGGACACTCTGGCCGCACATTGACGAGGCCGCATAGCCGCATACGAGGGAACATGTGGGCATGTTACGTTTGTCGAAGCATTAATTGTCATGACCCGATTCCGTAGAATCGTTGAGGCGTCCCCTGAATCGTGACCGTCGTGCGGGCCTGGGGTTGCGCCTGCACAAGGCTTTAATGATTTGTATAGCAAGCACATATTCAGAGTACGCAGATAAATTGAAACACAGATTTGAAACGTGAAGTTCTCTTTATTGATAATGAACGTCTATTACAAACTCCTGAATGAGTCAGCTAATTTATCGCACGGGCTTACAAAAGTGTTGACTCAAAATGAGATAGCAGTCCTGTATATTACATCCCTTTACTAAACTTCAAAATGATATAGACCTCCGGGCTGGAGGACGGCTTTGTCACGAAGCTGCATTGTGTATAGAGAGTGCAAGCTTCTTACTTTAAAATGCTTCAAGTACTTCAAAAGCGGCGCGATCAGAGGATGCGCCTACAGCTAGACTGGATCGGGAAGACGACTTCGGCTCCTCGCTCGGTTCGCCTTGGTGCGGAGAACCTGTTCAACGAGGGTCAGCATGTCGAAACATACTGGTGAAGGCGAGCTAACCCAACTATACCAATCAACACGTTGTTTTAATGAAGCATGCATATTTTGTGGGTTTCTATCTTACCTGAGTTCATTTACAAGTAAGCAGCATATAGAATTTACTGAAATGAACGTGCCACCGTTCGGTAGATTTTACCTGACCGTCTGAATCACCTGCACAATGCTTACCCTGCCTTCCCTGCCACGAAGACACAAGTTAGTTTGCAACAGGTTTAAATATACATAGGGATCACTGGCATGATGCCACGAAGGATAATTTATAGTCTCAAGACGGAAGAGTGTGCAATACGGGTGCACGTCTCGTTCCGACGATACAGACGACTATACAGACGTTCCGTCCGGATCGAATCGGTCCCAATATCCCGGCGACCGTCCGCAGGAACCAAATTTCCTTGTGCACAAGTTGTCCGTGATCGAACGATGTTAACTGATTTAGCAGATCATGCAATTAAGGCAACAGGAATACAAGACAAGCAGAATTTCATGATTTATTTGCAGAGCCTCACTGAACAATTAAGCAAATACAATGTGTTCTATACTTAACAGAATTCATAGAACATTTATAAACGAACTAGCATGCAGTATGATAACCGTTCACAAGTTTAGTTGACAAGCAATATTTCCAAGTCTATTCCCTTTTTATCTTGATATCTTTTATTATTACTTGGTATCGTTTGATCGGAGCAACAAGAATACAAGAGTTTTTGGTGTGAAGACTTGGAAGCAGGGCTAGCTAATCGGGATGGTAGCCACTCACTTAGATTGTTGGAAGGGAGAAGGAAAGAGGCGCTTCACGACTCCGGTCGCAAGCCGCCTACTGCTCGTTCACCTGCATTACGAACAGCTCGATCAATACCTCTTCCACTCTTTCTAATCTCGGAATTGAAGTGCAGTTCAATGAACGAAAACAATGAAAACCATCGAAACCGTTCAAGAAAAATAAGCAAATCCCAAAACCAACTCAAAGCACAAAAGCAACAAGGGACATCGAAATCTGAGGCAATAAAAGATAGCAGCGGAGAGGTCCCTCCTGACTCTGCCGCTAAGTCGATCCCGGGGGCACGGTCCACTGAATATGGGAATCGATTCCAAAGAAACAAATCCATAACGAGGACGAGTTCTTGTTTCAATCTATCCCGATCGAACGATACCGTTTGTGTTTCTTAGCCGCGCTCCTCGAATAGGAGGAACGGGGCACTACATTAATGCTCTGATGTGACTCATTGTCTTTTTTTGAGCCGTCGTCTTCACGAGTCTCGAAGTGTCTCAGAGTGATAAGTGATGTGTAAGAGCCTCAGTCAGACATCAAAATCTGTGTCAGGGGGGTCCTATGCGACCTCCCTGCTCTGTGGTTAATCTGGCCGCATCGTATACTATTCGGCTTCTCTGCAACTTGATTGATCATACCGCATGAAGGTTATTATGTGGCTTCCATATCAATCATATTTTATGCGGCATGAGCTCTATGCGGCCTGTAGTATTTTTATTCTTCTACATCATTATAATAAAAAACTTCCGAAACTTCTTCCTGGACCAACTCAATACAGAAAGTAATGTCGAAAAGAATGAACTATGTTGACTAGCAACAATGTCCAGATAAATGGATATAAAGGCTAATACAAATCCATCGTTAGGTACATATTGATGCAAGTTAGCCCTTTTAAACATTCAAACAATACGAAACAACTTTTTATTTTGGCTTGATCAGATTTACACAAGATCAATTATGTCAATTTTGTTCGAGTAACTGGCAATCATAAAATCCATAGCATTAACACCATCAAAATCCTCTAGTTAACTGCCAATCATATGATCCATAGCATAAACACCATCAAAATCCTCTAGGTAGCTAGAAGCGTTCGGCCAGGCCTAGATACGACCAAACCCAGATGGCAGGCGATGACTCGATCGCCTGAATGGCGGATCTGGATCCTGGTGGACACCTGTTCAGGTTAGCATCTCCTCAACTGATCCGAAGTCACCCACGGGGAACCTTTTTTTGAATCCCGAATGGAGGAGGAGCAGAAACCATGTAGAGAGAAAGAAGAAATCCATTAGAGGAAAGAAAATATTTTTCGAGAGGAATCAGTGGTCTTCAGGGGAAGGAGAGATCTTTAATTCAATCTCTACCATACAATGTAAACATCAAATCATAATCATTTATATTGATCTAAACTAATCCAATGTCCATAATCTAATTTTCTTATTTGCTCAATGAATGTGTGCGCTCAATGGATAGGCACTATATATATATATATATGAGGGACCGGGATCCCCACCCTTATTCACCCCCACATATTTTCGAAATTGCAACCGTGGGATTGTCTTGTTTGATGGTACATATTAGATCAATATCTCGCGAGAAATTGAATAGTTTAAGGATATAATTTGTACCATCAAAAAACTTAATACAACGACGAGTAAATTCACGTGCGTTGCACTTAAAATAAAAAATCTCTCCTGATATTAATATAAAATTGTTTAAATATTTAAATTTATCTAAATTAAGATTTATTATATATATATTTTTATATTATTATTAGAATTTGTTATATATTTAATTATATTTTAATTATAATTAGTTAGGGATATATTTCTACTTATTATAAAGAGTCTTGAAAATGATTACCTACGTAATATTATTTAATTATAAACAAATATCTCTTCTAACTCATTTGGTTAAGGTGAGAGGTATTCTCCTTGGTAGTGATGTGGGACGGGGACTTAAGATCAACTAATCCAATTTTAAAATTAGGGTTTGTAGGAGATTTAACTAGTGAGCAATTTCTTTGTAATGATTAAACAGAAAATTATGGAAGGAGTCCTAGTTATTGTAATTGGTTTTGAAAATAACTTGCACGACTTATCCAAAACAGTGCGAATCTGCCGCAAACCTTCGAAACAGGCACAGAATTCGTCTACGAGGGGCAGGTCGTCAAAACGTACTTGGACTTCTTAGGATTTGGTGCACAAACTCTTTGTCGAGGAAGATGACCGCATGCGCCACTCGCAAACAGAATATTCGATCCAAATTTGACTTGGGTTCAGAGAAGTCACTTCGTTGTCATAGTCGATTGCTCTTGTTCGAAGAGTCATTAGTCGAGGAAGATCGTTTGAGCATTTCTCCAAGCAGGACAGCGGATCCTTCAGCGAAGACGTCAACAAGAATTTAGTAGAATAGAAGAGAAGAAAATTTACTCAGCTCATTGGTTTTACACCAAAGTTTAATAGTAAATTTTATTCTCATTCATTCTGTGTTTCTTCTACCAATTTTTTGCCCTATTTATAACCACACATTCAACCAAAAGATAACACAAAGAATAGGCTCACTATACATGACACATCACTCATTTTACTATAGGGGATAAAATGTGCCATCATAGAAAAATGGTCCACTACAACAAAAATACATTCATGCTTCTATAAGGTACATGAAAAACCTAATACAAAGTCCATGCTAATGTCATGCCATGGGGTGAAAGGAATAGGTAATGGAGTATACAAGCCTGTGTTGGTCTTCCTACCCTTCGTCATCTGATAAGTACGATAGTGTGCAACTATTCTAGCGACATCGCACATAAGACTTGGACAATAAAATCTATCATTAACCAAAATGATGGCCTTATTTCATCTAAAATGTCCCGCAGCACCGCCAACATGCACTTTCGAAGTCAAGAAGTCTCTAAGGAAAGTAGAGGAAATGCATACCTGGTTTCCCCTAAACAAGAAATCAATGACTATAGTGAAACCATCAATGGAAGTAGAGGGATCTCTACACAATTTAGCATAGATTTAACTAAAGTCTCGACAAGTAGGATATTCATCAATGATACGGTCAAATGACTTAAGTACTCATTGACCGCAATGTATACAATTTCCTACTCAATGCATCAGCATGTTTGTTCTCAGCACCTACACAGTGCTTGAGGGAAAAGGTGTACTCTTGAATTAATTCCACCCAGTTAGCATATCGAGGTCCTAACTTCTATTGAGAGCTCAAATAGCCTAGGGTCTGATGGTCTGAAAATAAGACAGTCTTTTGGGAGTAAGTAGTGACGCTAATATCGTAAATTTTGTACGACAACATAAAACTCTCGGTCATAGTTTGTGTAGCGTTGTTTAGCCTCATTCAATTTTTTGCTAAAGTAAGCGATTGGATGGCCCTCTTGGCTCAACACACCACATATTCCTACGTCTGAAGCATCACAAGCTACTTCGAAGACTTTCGAGAAATCAGGGAGACGAAGGACCGGGGCAGAGGTTAACTTATCTTTGATTTCTATGAACATACTCTTAGCAGATTTAGTCCATACAAACTCTCCTTTCTTAAGGCAATTGGTAATGGGAGCCATAATGGTACTAAATCCCTTGATAAATCTCCTATAAAATTTGTCCAGTCCATGAAAGCTCCTAGCCTTATGTATAGTTGTAGGAGCAGGTCAATCCCTAATGGCCTTAACCTTATTAGGGTTCGCTGAAACACCCTCACTAGACACGATGAACCCTAAGAATTGGACAGATGAGGTCAAAAAGGAATATATTTTTAAGTTGACAAATAACCTCCTTTCGAAGAACATCCAAAACTTGTGTCAAATGAAAGAGATGTTCCTTTTGGGTTCGACTAAACACAAGAATATCGTCAAAGTAGACGAACATGAAGAGTCCTAAGAAGGGGCACAAAATCTGGGCTATAACCCTCATAAATGTGCTAGGGACATTGAACAACCCAAAGGGCATGACCATCCACTCATATAACAGATCCTTAATCTTAAACGCGGTCTTCCACTCATCACCTTCGCGAAGGCGAATCTGGTGATAACCACTACATAGATCTATCTTGGAAAAGATACTAGCACCTGCCATCATGTCAAAAAGATTGCCAAGTCGAGGAATGGGGAACCTATACTTGACGGTTATCTTATTGATGGCACGACTATCTACGCACATCCTCGAACTTTCGTCTTTTTTGGGAGTAAGTAGTGCAGTAACGACACAAGGACTCAAGCTTTCATGAATAAAACCCTTTTGTAACAACTCGTCCACTTGGCGTCTAAGCTCTATGTGTTCTGTTAGGTTCATTCTATAATGAGGTAAGTTGGGTAAGGTGGACCCTGGCACTAAGTCTATGGCATGTTGGATATCTCTCAAAGGAGGAAGTTCGTCAGGTAGGTCTTCTGGCATAATATCACTATAATCGATTAAGACCTAACAAATCTCGGGAGGGTGGTGTTTGTGGTATTAAACGAAAGAATAAAAATATATTCAGGATAGGGTTTATACGAGACCCGCCTTCTTTGGTTTACAAACAAACTTGTACAATTTGATCCTATACGAGGATATGGGAGTACAATTTATTTAATCTGGATAAATATTGTTATAGGTGTCTGATCTGCAGTCGATCACTTTAGCCCTTGGACCACACGATGTTGAAGAAGTGCCGTAGAAGACAGGAAGCAGCTTCGAAGGTTGCAGAAGAGGGTGGATGCACGATGCCAAAGTCGTCGATCCCTACTCTTTGCCTGAGCTCCGGATTCTTCTCTCTCTCTCTCTCTCTCTCTCTTGACCTTGGATCTGATATTGGTTTCTTGACCAATTTTCCCTCCCGTTCCTCATTGATAGAGGTCTCTATTTATAGAGTTTTGGTGACAGTGACCACTCCGTCGGTGTAGAAACCGAGGAGTGGAAAGTACAGCACCCTTTTACACAACGGTTAAAGTAACAAATGCCTGCGTATAGATGATCCTTTGAATGAGCGTGTGACGCGGGTCCAACTAAGGGACAAAACGCGTATAATTGCTACGAAGATCACGACGTAGAAGCCACGTAGGTAGGTATCCATTGTGTAGAAGAGGTTGGCATAGAAGCCAAATGTCTGTCACCATGGCATAGAAGCCAAATAGTTATCAAACCGTCATAGAAGCCGAATAGGCGTAGAAGCCGAATAGGCGTAGAAGCCGAGTGGTCATAGAGGTCGAGCAGGCATAGAAGTCGAGTGGTCATCGAGGCCGAGTAGGCGTAGAAGCCGAATGGGCGTTGAAGCCGAGCGGTCATAGAGGCCGGGTGAGCACAGGAGCTAGATGGGCGTAGAAGCCGTTGCGTACCGTGCCAGAGTGCTGATGTGGTCGTCTTAGCCGAAATTACGGCTTTTGAAGATATAATCAAATATCTTGCATTAAATGCCGAGATTCGCCACCATCCTGTGCATTAAATGTGAAGGCATATTTTTGAAGGTCCGCAACCCCTTCTGCGCATCAGTCGCAGAGACGTGCCTTGAGAAACTGTCACCGCTCTGTGCATTTAGACGTAGAGACGTGCCTCGAGCAACTGTCATCGCTCTGTGTATTGGACGCAGAGACGTGCCTCGAACCCCGTACGGAGTGCAGCTTTTGATGTGGCAAGCGGTTTGTCTACTGCAGAACGTAAACAGCTCGTGTCTGCCTGTATAAAATAAGACAGCGTATCCCTTCGTGCTTTGTAAAAGCAGTTTACGCGAAGGGGATGGCGGTAAATGACAGCCTGGGTCGCAGTGCTGTGTCATTATCATAGCCGTCGTCTGGGTAGTCGAGCCGTATCCCTTTGTCAGAAATCCAGACGTCAGGTTCATTGCAGGATCTTCATTGCAGGGTCTGACAGGTTCACTTCGGAAAATACGAAGCGTCTCTTGTACACCTCGATGCTGCGTCTGAAAGAGGATAAGTTTTACGCCCTGGAGGCGATGAAGCACCCCGTTTACGCAAAAGTGGTTTGGACGTACTGCCTTACGCGGATGGCCTTTTGAGCTTTTAATATTTCACGTTGAATTTAGCAAAAAAAGCTCTGTTGCACGCTTGGTGGCTTTGAAGGCCTCTGCTTACGCTGCTCTGCACCAATTTGCTGCGTATAGCCATCCGGCGTATTTTTTATGCTTCTACAAGACCCCCTTCAAAGCTTTCAAATTCCTCGAAATTTGGAACGCTTTGAATGAAGCATGAACCGCTCCTCGTAACTCGAAACGTTTCTGAATGGAGCGTTGAAACGGTCGATGCTGACTTTATGGCGAATTTATTGGGGACCGGTGTGACCTCTTTCGCCTATAAAAAGGCTGGAGGGGTTAACCTGTTCTCCCCACATTTCCATCACCATGCAGAGATGATCGCCGGAGTTCGTCGGGTCGATCTGAGGAAGAAGGAGATCATGTTCTTCCAGCGTGTAAGGAGCCGAAAAAGACGGCGTCTTCGAGCAAGTGTCCACTGCAACGATGGATCGTGGAAGGATATCTTAGCCTCCCTTGCTCGGGATAATCAGCAACTATATATGGCTGTTCTTCCAGGAGAAGGGAAGGGTCGTATTAGACCACACGGCTTGCAAGCGGTGTCTTCTCCTGTTACCTCCGGTGACGAGAGGCAGACAGACCTGCTAGAGTGGCGGCGGTCTGTAGGAAAGCAGAATTACCCTGCTTTCCTTCTGTTGGAGGATGGGTCATATGCCCAGTTTTGTATCCTCCTGCCACTGATCATCTTCTTGGAAGAAGAGGAAGACCGTCACCAACGTGAGAACCTGTCAAAACAGCTTCTCGGTGCGATCTTCAGACGATAATGAGGAAGCCCCTTTGTCGACGGAGTTTCTCTCAGATGTAATCATGAAAGATGAAGAAAAACCCCCTGTAGACAGGATTTCCCTCATATGTAATCATAATTTTGATCCTAATAAAATCGTCTTTCTTCTCTACATATGATCGTTTTGCCATACGTTGCTGTGAAGTCTGAATATGTGTAGCTTCGACACGTCTGATTCTTCACGCCGACTCTGTATAGAAAGAGTGCTAGGTCCAGTCTTTTGCGCATAGCGAATAGTCCATAGAACGCTGTTGAGCATTTTGAACATTTAGAAGAACTGTTCTGTCGCTAAGACTGAGGAACCGCGTAGAGTTTTTACTTCTGATGAACAGAATTTTTGTTCAGACTTCATCTTCAAGAATGACTTCTCGAAAATCCCTTGGAACAGGGTCGAGGAATGGCTGTCGAGCTGAGTTTGCCATCTTGATAGACGAGATATTCAGACTGGAGCCTGGATGAACCTCCAATTGACCCGAGAAGATTAATTTCTCAATGTTTGAACTCTGTATGCTTCGGGTACTTAGGATATTTTGAGGTCAAGAAGGAGTATCTTCTGTGTGAACTCTTGTAATCGACCGTCTTGAGAACTGTTCGGATATGCGGAAAGTCAGAGATCCGTAGTGTAGATGAGCTGGAAATCCTGAGTTCGTAGTTTATTGAGCGTAGAAAGCCACCGAGCGTGAGATCGTAGATTCGTAGCTGCTGAGCGTGAAGTCGTAGGTTTGTAGCCTCTCGAGCGTAAAAGCTACTGAGAACAAAGGTATCCGGGCATAAAACCATAGACTGATAGCTTGCGAGCGTAAAACCGTAGATCTGTTGCTGCCGAGCGTAGGAAGCTCCTTAGCGTAGAACTGTAGATTTGTAGCCTGTGAATAAAAGAAATCTTTCGAGCGTAAGGTTGCGGATCTGTTGCCTCCGAGCGTAAACTAAACGCCACCGAGCGTGAGATCATTGATTTGGTATCTGCTGAGCGTAAAGTCGTAGGTTTGTAGCCTCTCGAGCGTAAAAGCTACTGAGCACAAAGGCATCCGGGCATAAAATCATAGACTTATAGCTTGCGAGCGTAAAACCGTAGATCTGTTGCTGTCGAGCGTAGAAAGCTCCTTAGCATAGGAATCGCTGAACTGCTTTTGCACAAAAAACTCTTCGAATTTGCTGACTGTCCGTCTTTCGAGAGTAGTGGGCTGACGTAGTACCCAATCATAACCAAAGATTTAATTTTGTGAGATTTGGTTGGGGTTTCGAGGAGCCCGTCCGAGGGTTCGAGGAGTCGACCCGAACTCTATATATATCCCAAACTTTTGAGAGAAAAAAATTTTATCCGTCTTCTGCGAAAGAGAGCCTTCGATTGTTTGAGTTTTTCCCCTCGTTCTTTCTCCGAGCACTCCGAGTTTTCAGAAATGGCGCCGAAACAAACCCCCTCCACCAAGGGAAAGAGCACAGACTCTTCTTCTCGTTCTTCTGCCCCGGCGAGAGAGTCTTCGGTCGGGCAAGGTGAACCTCCTTCTGAGCGAAGCATCCTGCCGACGAGTAGCACACCCGGCCTTAGAGGTATAGCCTTTGGGATGACAAAGAACGACAAAAAATCTTTCGCACACGTTGAACGTGACCGCGCTAGGTCGTCTTCTGTGCTGGTAGCCTCTTTGAGGAAGATGACGCACGGAGACGTTTTCATCTTTTACGTCCACATTTCTAATGTGCCAGCGTAGAAACTCCATGTTTTCGCAGTTTTGAGCATAAAAGCTCTGACTACCGAAAACTTGGTGTATACTATAAAATTTTAGTTTTACGCTCGTGGATGGGACCTCCGGCGTAGTAACTAGAATTTTGGCAGTCTGACGTAAAGCACGGACAGTATACCGCCAATTACGCTTCAGGATGTGACTTCCGGCGTAAAATGACCAAATTTTGTACTGTCTTGGCGTAAAGCACAGACTGTCGTTTCTTGGTCTTTATGTTGCAAGATTTGCAATGATGTATTTTCCTTGCACTTTCGCAGTTAACTTGCATGAGTCTCCACTGGCCGAGGTGATGGGTTCCGCTGCCGGGATGCTGCACTCGAACTATCTGGAGGATCTGTCGCACGTGACATTTCCTATCTCCGGACCCCAGTATCCCGAAGGACGAGGGATCTTGATATCGGCTCAGGGCGAGCGGATATTGCTGAACATGATTAACGGAGAGCCCCTGACGTACAAAGACGGGGACCAGTATATCAAGCCGGCCTTTCTCTTTGGGGACATGATTGACAAACAGTCCCAGACGAAGCCCAAGAGAGAACCCTGGGTTTTTCCCGCCGAGAGTGTGGTCTTGTATCTGCCCACGATGCCGAGAGATTATCCCATCTCGGCTTTCTTCCATGCCACACATTCCAGGAGGATATCGTGGACGCTGACTCCCGATCTTCACGGCAAGCCGGGGAAGATCTTTCATCTGAAAGGAGCTGACCAGGGGTCGTTTGTTAGCCGTCCTTCTGGCGTCGTGACGTTGTTCAGGGGACTATGCTCGGGCAGCGTCCCGAGTGAAGACAGTTCAGTGATCCAGCCGGTCCAATTGCCGACTTTCTACAACGACTTCATGGTGCGAGGGGGGGTATACCCCAAGGAGAATCCTCGGTGCAATGGGTGGATTACCCCAACAAACCTCCGGTGGACTTGCCTAGTTGACTGGGCCTTGAAACATTTTCGGAGGGAGCTGGAGGTTATCGGACTATATGCTGCTGTGAGTACGACGAGTGTTGGGTTGCCTCCCAACCCTAACCTCTTTCTGACACTGATGGAGCGATACATTTCGTTCACCGGGACTTTCGCCACTCCACTGGGGGAGTTGGGGTTGGCCCTCCATGAGATGGCAGTGATCTCGAGACTGCCGATGGGGGACACCCCATATGAAGAGTATGTTCCCACCAACCGGGAGTTGGAGGACTCGTACCCTCGGGTTGTGGAGGTGTATCAGGAGCTGATGTGCCACTACTTCGCGTGCACTGCTTTTTATAATGAGCCTTCTGATTTGGCTCACACCACTAAGTGGATGTCCTACCTCTTCTTCCACCAGGCCAGGGCCGTCAAGTCGGAGAAAGTTTCGGGGGGCAAGAATGAGCCCGTGAACTGTTTGGGCGTGCTCAGTGCCCAGGTCGTCGAGGATCTTATGGAGGAGGCTAAAGCTCCAGACCAGATTCTCAATGACGGGGTAGGAAAGTACCCTGAAGGCACTAAGGCCTATAGTTACTTGAGGCGTTGTCGCAGGCCTTTGTCTGAGGAAGCCCGACTGGCTGGTTTCCTCTCCATATGGTTGCGTCGAGTAGTTGTGCCTGGTATCGCGTCCGCGGACCGCATTCACCGGAACATCCTGTGGCCTGCCGTTCGTCTGGTGTTCGGGGCAAGACTGGGCTTGCTCCCTGCCATGGTGTGCCGTATACATGCTGGCCTGAGAGCCATGACTGACGGACTGCTCGTTGATGAAGCTCGGCGTGATAGCTTTCTCCGGGTAGAGTTACCATACCTGTACTTGATGGGATGGTTAATTCTCCACAACCCCCGGGTGATGTCTCCCGGCCCTGGCAGTAGTTCGGGGGGTAGTTTCTTGCTGAACTACAAGGACTCCCTCTGGAACGTGAACACAGTCTTAGACTGTCGGCTGGTGCTGAGCCTCGGTCATTGCTGGAAGCTCCTCTGCACTGTCCCCTCTGTGCATCGCAATCAGTCGGGGATTAGGCTTGAGGATTTAGGTGGAGAGAAGACCAATCTTTCTCCGGAAGCTTTTAATTGGTTGGTCTGCATTAGACCCTCCAATTTGCTGTACAGAAGCGAAGATCATTGCTTCTTCGAGCCTTACTTGCCCAGTCGGTTTGCCAGGCAATTTGGGTACGATCAGCTGCACGTGGGCAATGCCGTCACCAGCTTCAGGTCCAGGGGCGGACTCATTGATGGAGCCAGAGGATGGCGGTATTTTATCATGGGTTGCATGGGAGCAATCTTTATCGTACCGATCGTCACCCTCTCTACGGAGCTGCGCATCCTCCATTCGTATGCCCAGTTCTACGTGGCGATCAACACCTTCCATCGCGATTTTGACATGCGTAGAAGCTTTAGGGTGCCTTCTCCCAAGCCTGGGGGAAGAGTCGAAGTCCCCTCGGTTTCGTCAGACGAGGGTGAGGAGTCCGTCACTCCGGATGAGCCTCTGGTGTCGGTGTCGAGGTGTGAAGTGCCTCCGCCTGCGGGGGCTTTGGCAGTCTCTGGGAAGCGAAGGGCTCCTGCCTCGAAGCAGACTTCCCCTCGCAAGAGGAAGAAGAAGACGGCTAATCGTTCTCTCCGGATTCCTGGCATTGAGGCTCCTAGAGAGGAACCTGCTGTCTCTCCTGTTGGGGATGTCTCTTTGATTGGAGGTTCCCCGCCTTTTGGAGAGGAACCCTCAGTTTCGGCTGGTGGTGCCGGAGAACTCCTGCTTGAGGCTGCCGTTTCTGCCACTGCCTCCGGTAGTGGAATGAAATCGCCTGCGTGGCCGAGGCCAATGGGAGAATCTTTCCCTAGACCAGCAATGGATGAAACTCCTGCCGCGTCCGTGAGCATGACTAGCGAGATTCCAGCTGACGAACCTCGACTGCGTCTTGGTGAAGGCTTGGTAGAGCTCCTGGCGATGTCGGTTGGCCCACCTCCTTCTCCAGGTATGACGGTTCATATTGCGTCATTAAGGCGTGATATAGCTACATCGGCTGCAGACGCGGCATATATACCGTTGGCTACGGGTAAAGGTCATCTTTATGTCTCCTCTTAGAAAGATTACTATCATATTGATATCAACTTTCTTGTCCTCTTCTCAGGAGATGGCGTCCTCGGGAAGTATAGCGTTGAAGCGCCTTCTGGCTCTGCTCGGGCTCCTGGCGATGATACGGAGGCGTTCGACTTCGAGGAGGAAATACCTTCGGGGGCCAGCTCGCCCGGAGTAGTTTTGCCACCTCAAGAGGAGGACGAACCCGTTATCGTGACCTCGCCTCTTGCGCATATGCCGATGACTTCGACCGTCGTTGTCGCACCTTCTTCGGTCGCACTACCCGTCGAGGCGGCGGCTGTGGCCACCTCGTCTGCAATCATTCCTGGAGGGGAACTCGCCAATATCGCGGCCACTCCTGGCATTCAACCAGATCTGGTTGCGCTGACCGAGCTGTATACCAGCCTCTTTTACACCAGTTTGAAAACGCTGATATCAATGGTGTTGGCGAAGAATCTGGATTTTGAGCGTTTGAAGAAGGCTTCCCAGTTTTCGATTGGGGCGGTCAGGGAGTTCGCCGATTCTGGGGTAGCTGACGCCCTGGAGGCGATGGTCAATCGGTTGGAGCAACCCATTAACGAATACTTGCAGCTGACTCGGGGCAGTTTTGAAGCTGAGGTCCAGGCCAGATACGACTTCATGACTGCGCGGCTTACCAAACAGCTGGAGTGCCTAGATAACTCCATCAAAGCACATAAGCTGGAGATGGATAAAAGAAAAGCTGTCGTGGAGGAGGCTCTTGCTCTTCAGACGAAGTGCCAATCCGAGCATGAAGGGAATGTAGCGAGGGCCCGCAAGTTGAAGGAAAAACTCGCTCAGGCAGAGGAGTGGGCTTCTCAGTCGTTGGCAGGTCTAGATGTAGCGACTGGTCGACTGAGCACAGCACGACGAGATCTGGAGCGTGCAGAAGCTGCCCGAGCTGGCTCTCTTCGGGCAAGGGCCGAACTGTCCTTTATGAACAATCCCGAGGCACGGCTGGAACAGGCCCGCGCTGATGCCTTGGTTTCCAGGGACGAGAGGGTAGCTGCACTGGCAAAGCTGATTCGCGATCTGACCGCTCCCCCACAATGATGTACCCTTTCTTCTTTTTGCTTCCCCGATGTAATTCTGCTCTTTTCGGGAATAAATAAAGCGAATCTTTTCTGACTTTGTGGACCCATCATTTCGGAATGTAAATGACAGGTTTGGGCGAGAGTGATATCAGAGGTAGTATGGACGTGATAGACTCTCGATAAACTTCTAGCAGGACATACCTATTCAGAGGTCATACGGACATGATAGAATATGACCTAACTAATTTCGTTTTGGAAGTAGTTTTGTCAGAATTGAGATTCTCGCTATATTCCACTTGAGTAGAGGAGGTTTAAGCATAGTACCTCTTCAGGAATTTACCGTTGATAGAAGTTATGAACAGGTCTCCATTAGGCTGGGCTAACCTGTAAGCGCAGTTCGAGAACATTGTCTCGATCACATAAGGGCCTTCCCACTTGGGCTGAAATTTTTTTTTACTCCTGTGAGTAAGAATCATCGGCCTTCTTACGGCTAAAACTAGCTCGCCGACTTTGAACACTCTTTCCTTTACTTTATGATTGAAAGCTCCGGAAATGCGTGCTTGGTAGAGTGCGATGCGCTGTTGAGCTTGGAGGCGTTTCTCGTCTAATCCCTCTAGCTCTTGAAGCCTTAACAGGTCATTCTTTTCTTGAGTCAGCTCATTAGTCACGGCTATCCTGAGTGACGGGATCTGGATTTCAATGGGGAGAACTGCTTCGCTCCCGTAGACCAGTGAAAATGGGGTACAACCTGTTGGTGTTCGTACCGTTGTGCGGTACGCCCAGAGACATTCGCCCAGCTTCTCATCCCAATCTCTTTTGTTTGAAGAGACGAACTTCTTCAAGAGTTTGATAATGGTTTTGTTGAAAGCTTTCGCCAAACCATTAGCAACTGGATAATATGCCGTAGAGGCAATATTATGTATCCGATTTTTATCGCAAAATCGATAAAACACTTGGCTGATGAACTGAGGTCCATTGTCATAGATTATCCTTCGGGGAATCCCAAAGCGATAAATGACGTGATGCTTGACGAAGCTGATTACATTAGATGCCTTTACCTCAGCAAGAGGGATCGCCTCTGCCCATTTGGAGAAGTAATCCGTGATGGCAAGTATGAACCGGTGACCTTTGGAAGAAGACGGGTGAATAGGACCAATGATATCCATACCCCATGCTTCGAAAGGCCAGGACGCAACAGTAGGATGTAGATATTCAGACGGTTGGTGTATGAAGTCTGCATGAACCTGACAGGCTCTGCATTGTCTTGTATAGTTGATCGCGTCCGTGATCATAGTGGGCCAGTAATAGCCCATTCTCCTGATACGATCCTGTAGCTTAGGACCGGGCTGGTGCGCTCCGCATACGCCGTCGTGAGCCTCCCGGATAATCTGTCGTGCTTCGTCGTTAGAGAGATATCTCAATAGTAGTCCGTCGTAGGTCCGGCGATATAGACATTGTGAAGATGCATCGAAGTAGAAGCGTAATGATCGTCTTTTGACGGATACTGCTTCTTTGGGGTCCTCCGGCAAGATTCCGTATGCGACGAAATCTATGAAGGGACTTCTCCAGTCTCTTCTAGGGGGATCTGTGTTCACAGCGTAGCTGCGTTCTATGTGAAAGTTGTTCTTCACATAGAATAAATCTCTGTTAAGAAGGATTACCGAATCCTGCCTTCTTATAGGAGTGGCTAAATTCGCAGCTAGACTGGCTAGGGCATCAGCTTCCAGATTCTGAGATCGAGGTACATGCTCTAGGAAGAACCCTTTAAATGTCATGGCTATCTTGACCGTTGCTTGGTGATAGAGGATGAGGTCTAGATTCCGGACTTCATATATTCCTCTGACTTGATTGACGATAAGCAGAGAATCACCGAAAGCTTCCAGGGAGACGACCCCAGCTCTTTGGCGACTTGGAGCCCGATTAGCAGAGCGTTGTACTCTGCCACATTGTTGGAGCTTGGCTCGCTAAGAGAATATGCTCGGTAGATGACGAGTTGATTAGGAGTGACCAGGACGATTCCTACCCCTGAAACCACGTTTCCCTGGGGACCAGTCCTGGAGGCGCCATCGAAGAACAGTTGCCATGCGTCACTTTCCATTGCGGAATTGCATTCTGCAACTTCGTCGGGAATGTCCTTGTATAATTTGGAGGCCTCCGGGATCGGATGAGCAGCTAGGAAGTCAGCCAGCGCTTGGCCTTTGATGGACTTCTACAGGACGTATACCATGTCATATGGTGTTAACAGCATCGCCCAAGTCGCGAGTCGGAAATTAAGAGCACTTGGCTTGTCCATCAGTACTCGAAGAGGGTTGATCCTAGAGATGATATGAATAGTCTGGCCGGCGACATAGTGTCGCGTCTTCTGGATAGCGAACATCAGAGCCAAGCATTCTTTCTCCACTGGGTTGTACCGATGTTCGGCTCCGACCATCATCCTGCTGAGGTAGTAGATAGCCTGTTTATGACCCATATCGTTCTTCGGTGCGAGAAGAGCTCCTAGCGAATGATCCATTGCTCGAACGTACAGCAAGAATGGTCTTCCCATGACGGGAGGCACCAGAACTGGCGGACTGGTGAGATAGCGCTTGATATCTCTGAACGCTTGTTGACAGGTTTCGTCCCATACGAAGGATACACCTTTCTTCATGAGATGCGAAAAGGGCTGGCATCTTCCCGAGAGGTTGGATATGGACCTCCGGATATAAGCCAGACGGCCTTGAAATCCCCGAAGTTCCCTCAGATTACGGGACGGTCGCATTTCTACGATGGCCTGGACTTTGTCAGGGTCCACTTGGATGCTTTTGGCGGTGATGACAAATCCCAGGAATTTGCCACTAGATACACCTAGAAAGGACTTCGTAGGGTTCATCTTGAGTTGATGTTGGCGCATTAACCCGAATACCGTCCTCAAGTCTTGAATGTGATCATCTTTGAGACGGCTCTTGACGGCTATATTGTCCACGTAACATTCTACTGTTTTGCGTAAATGCTCATGGAATATGTTACTCATAGCTCGTTGGTATGTAGCTCCGGCGTTCTTCAATCCGAAGGGCATGACTATATAGCAATATACCCCCAATGGTGTCCGGAAGGCAGTGTGCTTCTCGTCTTCGGGATGCATCTTGATCTGATTGTATCCTGAGAATCCGTCCATGAAAGACATGCGTTCAAAACTGCAGGTGTTGTCAATCATGATGTCCGTGATGGGAAGAGGGAACTCATCCTTAGGGCAGGCTGCATTCAGATCTCGGTAATCGATGCAGATACGTATTTTCCTATTTTTCTTCATGACTGGGACAACGTTGGCGACCCAGTCGGGATGTTGTTCTTCCCGGATGAAACCGCAGGCTATCAACTTCTTGACTTCAGCTTCGATGGCGTCCATCATATCCGGGCGGAACCGGCATTGGTGCTGCTTCATAGGCTTCGAGTCGGTCAATATATTGAGTTTATAAGTAGCCACCCTCGGGTCAAGGCCCGGCATGTCCTCATAATTCCACGCAAAGACGTCGATATATTCTTTTATCAGCTGGATAACTTCTTCCCTTTCAGCTGGGGAAAGATTGTTACTGATGAATATCGGCTTTGGCTAAAGTTCACCCCCAACATCAACCTGGATAACTTCGTCTTTGGTGGGAGGTTCTCTTTGCTTGAAGCGAAATTCCTACTGCGTATCCATTTGTTGGGCCCAAGAGTCATTCTCAAACGGCTCAGGATCCTGTTCATCTGCTTCAAAGGGATCTGCCACTACCATATTTGCTGATAATGCTTACTCTAGAGCATCAGGTGAGTCGGAGGGCAACGAGCCGTTCTGGAAGGAGGAAAAGATATCCTCGTCTGACTTAGAAGTCGTAAGGGAGGTGGCATACCCTAACCCGAAACGGGTTTGCTGATAGCGGGGGTCGCCGCGCAGCGGCGTTCGTCTGCCTCTTCCGTAGTTGAGGCCTGGCTTCCGCTCCAAGTCATAGCCCATGTTTTGCATGATCCTCAACGCTTGCGGGCTGTATCGGTGAACCTGCATTTTTCCAGTATCGTCATCGAAAGGATCTTCCTGGATAGCCGGTTGATTGCGCATGCGGCCGAAGACTATTGATCGCTGGCTGCTGCAGGTAGGCGGGACAATGAAGATAGAATCCTCATGCGGTCCATACGTCGTGACGACGTTGGATGATGACGCTACTTCCCAGACATACGGACGGTAGGAGTTCATAACTTCCAAGAATTTTTGTGCTATGGGTTCTACCTCGTCACGGGGCGTGGATTCCTGATTTGGATTTTGAGCGCCAATATACTGGAAAAGAGGATGTTTATTATCATCTGGAATTCCGTTCATGGTTGCATTTACATCGGTCGGCTGCCTGTCGCGCCGAAGCTTGATGACCAGGGGTGGAGGCTTCTGGTTCAAAGTGATCACTAGAGGATCACTCCCTTTTCCTGACCTGGTCTTGTCCAGGTGAATAGCCATAGGCTCCATGGCTTTCGGACGAGTGGTTCGTCCTTTCACTCTGATTGACAGCGGTAGTGCGGCAGAGGGTTCTTTTGGCTCCCGGTGGGATTCCTTCCCTGCCTCGCCTGACACTTCTTCTGTGTGGTCTTGAGAGTACAACACGGCATCGGAATAGTAGGATTCAACTCCTTTAAACGGGTTTAGGTCAGCAACCTCCGTTTGTACCGTTCCTTGGGGGTCTACATATTTGAGACATTGATGTAGAGTTGAAGGAACGATGTTGTGGTCGTGGATCCACGGTCTTCCCAGCAAAATATTGTAGGACACCTCTGAATCGATGACGTAACACGTGGCCACCGATCTGAGGTTGCCAATCTAGATCCTCAGGCGAATTTTCCCCAACGGCTTACTTCTTCCGGCGTTGAAACCCACGATTGTAGTGGAGGTGTAAGCCAATTCGCTGGTAGGAATCCTCAGCGGCCTGAGCAGACTGTGAGGGATGATGCTGATCGACGATCCCGGATCTATGTGAATCCGATCGACCTCCATGGAACCGACGTACCCGGTGTAATAGAGGGGCCTGTCATGCATGTTATGTTTTAACAGCATGTCGTCTTGAGTGAAAGTGATATTTGAGACCACTTCCATTACACTGTGGCATTGAGGACACGCCACTGGTTCTTCGTCGGGGGACTTGAGCTGGGTCAAGCATGCCTCCGCCTGTATCAGTGCTTCACTCAAGGCTAGACGAGTGTCTTGGGAGAGCCTGAGTAGCTCAAAGATGGACAGCCTGGCTGGTGTATTTAGCCAGTTGGGCCAGTATGTCGAAGTTTGTATGGCTTCTCTAAACCTTTGTTTGGAATATTTTTCACAGGTTTATCAAAGCGCACTTCTCTTTGCTTCCTCTTGTCCGCCGGAGTTGGTTTTGAAGGACCGGCATCTGGTACGACGGGGTCTGGTCCTGAAGGTTTGGCAGCTAAAGCGTCCACCGGTGCCTCTTCCTGACTTGCTTCGTAGTCGTTGAGGTAGGCTTTCCCTGAACGGGTTGCAGCAAATACCTCGTCTTCGTCTGATGGCGAAGAAGTTGCGACCATATGGCATGGTTTGTATTTGGAGCTCTTTCTAGACGTAGCCTTAGTATCCTCCTCGAGCTCCGACACCAAATCCGGATGAACCCACATAATCTCGCCCTGCCGGGTGGTTAGGGGTACCAGGTCATGATTTTGACCCCTAGCTGGAGGTAGATTGATGATGTTCATCGTGGTCCGGGAAATGGGTGTGACACCGTCCGAGACCTTTTGGGAAGGCAGATTGCCAAACCGCAGAGAGAACATGTTGGCCGTGACCGTCTTCTCGGTGTTGTGCAGAGTGATGGCCTTAGCATCGATTAACCCCTGGATCTTCCTTTTCAGTATGTAACACGCCTTTGTTGGGTGGTGTACGTATCTGTGGAAGATGCAGTATTTGGGGTCGTCAGTACTGCCGACTTCTTGGGGCCGCCTTAGCTCCGGAAGGGTGATCTTTCCACTCTTGACGAGACACTCGAATATACTTGGGATATCGTCGTCGTCAAAAGAGTAGACTTCGACGGGCCTGAAAGTCCCGGTTCTCGTCTGCGTGGTCGCCGTAGTCTTTTGTTTGGACGTATTGATTGCCAGAGCTTCTTTTCCCTTGGAGCTGCGAGGATGGTCGCTGCTGGGAGATGACATTTTGCCTCTGTCAGAGGCGGAGATCATAATGCCATTGTTGCGCGCCTTGCGACTGTTGTCTTCGGCGGCTGCTGCCGAGATGATGAACGAGGGCCAATCATGGAACGGATATGGTCCTGTAAACACCGAGACTACGGGAAGGAGGTTCTTCCTGCAAATGTCTACTAACGCAGAGTCTGGAACTCCTGGAGGCATCTGTAAGGTGGCCTGATGAAAACGTTCGACGAAGGTGCGAACGTCCTCCTTTTCCCTCTGTTTGACTTCGATGAGAGAGGACATAGACATGTCCATTCCTCCCTCGTAGAATCGCGTGAAGAATAAAGGTTTGAAGTCCTCGAAGGAAGTAATGCAGTTGTCCGCCAAGCTACGGTACCACTGATAGGCTACTCCTGAGAGGCAGCCTTTGAACACCCGAGTGAGGAGGGCGTCGTTCCCTTGTAGCAACACCGTCATCATACTGAAATAGTTCATGTACTGACTTGGTGATGTTTTTCCCTCGAACAGAGCCATAGTTTGAGGTTTGTACCTCGGAGGAAAAGGGACCTCTTCCCAGATAGCTGGGTAAGGCTGGTTGATTTCCAGTTTCTTGAGCTGATCTTTGTGCTTCAAGGCGTCAAACTGGGCTTTCAACTCCCGTACTGCCTGCATCGGATTTTCAGTTGGAGGCGGGACTATGGTGTAGTGCGGAGTTGGTTGTATCGCGAATCCAACGGGGGATAATATATTCTCCGAGTGAGAAAGCGGAGGAACTGCTGACTCTTGATCTAGAGGAGGCTCTTGGCTCGGGTTGGATGGTGGTAAGTCCACCTCCACACGTATCTGAGTTGGCGGGACCGACGCTTGAGCCATGGCAGTTGCGTGCTAAGTTAGCATCATCTGGTGCATGTTCTCCATTATGGATTGTATTTGCTTCAGAGATGTCTCCAGTACAGTGATGCCTTGTTCCGCGTTTCCTGATGGCGAAGCTTCCTCGCGTTCATCTTCAACGGCGTAAACTCCCATTTTCCTGGGCGTCATCGAAGGATTAGTATAGGTCGTCGCAGAAGTTGACTCTATACTCTCAGCATCTGATCCGGGAGATTGGCGACCCCCAGCGTCGGAATCAGACGAGTACGAAGCTGGTTGCTGTGACCTTGCACGGGTGTTTTGGAACACCCCAGCTTCAGTGTTCCTGAGGAGGTCTTCGAATCTCCTTCGGCTCGGAGGCCTAGAGGGATGACGTCTTGAGCTCGACCCTCCTCTAGGTATGTGTGAAGCCATGTTCACGGATGCATGCGCGGGCTCTTCTTCCTGAAAAGACTGAGAGTAGCTCAATCGGTCAAAAATCGACCGTTTTGCTTTAGAACAGCAGCAGTCAATCACAATTTTATGACTATTACAACATTGCTCGCCAGGGGGCGTAATAGACATGTTGGAAGGTCCCCTCTCCTTACGCTTCTGGATTAGATATTTGCGCAAGTCGGGAGGAGTAGAGGAAGAAGACGACGGCTTGTTCCTTCTGTTCCCATCAGTGGGCACGCGGAGATTGGGCACCATGGTTTTCCCTGTGCCACCTGTGTACAACAGATTGGCCATCTGGGTGGCGAATAATCCCCGGGGAGGGGGTCTTTCCGCAACCTGAGCCTGCTTTACGCCGTGGGACTTCGCCTGGCGTAATTTGGAGATTTGCTCAGACTGATATAAAGCTGAAGAGGTCCTCAGTCGGCCGTCGGCTTCCCGCGTAATCCGGAGGGTAAGCAGATTGCTCCCTTGCTGGCGTAAAGGCCGAGAAGTTGAGTACTCTGCCGCTTGCTTTCCATTGCGGAAATCACAGCGCTCATCTGGTTCCCCGTAGAGGTCAGATGTTGTCTTGTGCACGGAGAGTGATTTGTACTTCCGATTTGGCGCTGAGACATCATCAGAAGTTTGGTCTGTACCGCGCGTAGCGGGAGACTGGTTTCTACGCGTAGAGCGCAGTGGATACTTCTGGGTTAGGCTGAGGCTTTGCCCGAAGTTTTGTCTGTACCGCGCGTAGCGGGAGACTGGTTTCTATACGTAGAGCGCAGTGGATACTTCTGGGTTAGCGCTGAGGCTTTGCCCGAAGTTTCGTCTGTACCGCGCGTAGCGGGAGACTGAATTTTATGTGCAGGGCACGGAGGGAGCAAGGCTACAACCTCATTGGTCGGAGAGATCGGAGAGATCGAAGAGTCCACAGGAATGGTAGAGGATGTCTTGGGCATCCAGACCATGCGCAGCTTCCTGTTGTCTTGGACGGAGAGAGGGTGAGAGCTACCCCCGGTTCGAAGCATGTCTTCGTAGGCAGACTGGTCGAATTGGACGACCAGTGTCTTCTTCACGGTTCCTATAGATACCGCATCGTGTTGAGCAATCGCTTCCTCGTCAGATGAGAAAGATGTCCCCAGCAGAGTCGCCATCTTGTTTGTGGTATTAAACGAAAGAATGAAAATGTATTCAGGATAGAGTTTATACGAGACCCGCCTTCTTTGGTTTACAAACAAACTTGTACAATTTGATCCTATACGAGGATATGGGAGTAAAATTTATTTAATCTGGGTAAATATTGCTATAGGTGTCTGATCTGCAGTCGATCACTTTAGCCCTTGGACCACACGATGTTGAAGAAGTGTCGTAGAAGACAGGAAGCAGCTTCGAAGGTTGCAGAATAGGGTGGATGCACGATGCCAAAGTCGTCGATCCCTACTCTTTGCCTGAGCTTCGGATTCTTCTCTCTCTCTCTCTCTCTCTCTCTCTCTCTCTTGACCTTGGATCTGATATTGGTTTCTTAACCAATTTTTCCCCCCGTTCCTCATTGATAGAGGTCTCTATTTATAGAGTTTTGGTGACAGTGACCACTCCGTCGGTGTAGAAACCGAGGAGTGGAAAGTACAGCACCCTTTTACACAACGGTTAAAGTAACCAATGCCTGCGTATAGATGATCCTTTGAATGAGCGTGTGACGCGGGTCCAACTAAGGGACAAAACGCGTATAATCGCTACGAAGATCACGGCGTAGAAGCCACGTAGGTAGGTATCTATTGTGTAGAAGAGGTTGGCATAGAAGCCAAATGTCTGTCACCATGGCATAGAAGCCAAATAGTTATCAAACCGGCATAGAAGCCGAATAGGCGTAGAAGCCGAATAGGCGTAGAAGTCGAGTGGTCATAGAGGCCGAGCAGGCGTAGAAGCCGAGTGGTCATAGAGGCCGAGTAGGCGTAGAAGCCGAATAGGCGTTGAAGCCGAGCGATCATAGAGGCCGGATGAGCACAGGAGCTGGATGGGCGTAGAAGCCGCTGCGTACCGTGCCAGAGTACTGATGTGGTCGTCTTAGCCGAAATTACGGCTTTTGAAGATATAATCAAATCTCTTGCATTAAATGCCGAGATTTGCCACCATCCTGTGCATTAAATATGGAGGCATATTTTTGAAGGTCCGCAACCCCTTTTGCGCATTAGTCGCAGAGACGTGCCTTGAGAAACTGTCACCGCTCTTTGCATTTAGACGTAGAGACGTGCCTCGAGCAACTGTCATCGCTCTGTGTATTGGACGTAGAGACGTGCCTCGAACCCCGTACGGAGTGCAGCTTTTGATGTGGCAGGCGGTTTGTCTACTGCAGAACGTAAACAACTCGTGTCTGCCTGTGTAAAACAAGGCAGCGTATCCCTTCGTGCTTTGTAAAAGCAGTTTACGCAAAGGGGATGGCGGTAAATGACAGCCTGGGTCGCAGTGCTGTGCCATCATCATAGCCGTCGTCTGGGTAGTCGAGCCGTATCCCTTTGTCAGAAATCCATACGTCAGGTTCATTGCAGGATCTTCATTGCAGGGTCTGACAGGTTTACTTCGGAGAATACGAAGCGTCTCTTGTACACCTCAATGCTGCGTCTGAAAGAGGATAAGTTTTACGCCCTGGAGGCGATGAAGCACCCCGTTTACGCTGAAGTGGTTTGGACGTGCTGCCTTACGCGGATGGCATTTTGAGCTTTTAATATTTCACGCTGGATTTAGCGGAAAAAGCTCTGTTGCACGCTTGGTGGCTTTGAAGGCCTCTGCTTACGCTGCTCTGCACCAATATGCTGCGTATAGCCATCCGGCGTATTTTTCATGCTTCTACAGGTGGTCTATAATATCACTAGTAAGTACAAGACAAGTGGCGACAATAGCGTATACAAGTCCCTCCTTCTTGCTCTCATAGATAAACTCTCTCTTGTTCACCAGGTGAACCGCTCTCTTGCTCGCTTTAGATGTTTCTGGTTCGGACTTGGGCCCAATTGGGAACTCCTTGGGTTTAGATGGATACAACAAAACCTTTTTATTTTTATGAGTGAACATATACGTGTTGCTCTTCCCTAATTTAGTAACGTCTAGGTCATAAAGTCACTGTCTTCCCAATAAAATGTGCGCAACATCTATAGGAAGGACATCACACCATATGCTATCTTTATAAGACGAAGAAAAGTGTATGGGAATCAGACATCTTTGAGTGACAGAGTGTGCAGTCGTGTCAACCCAAGTAACATTATAGGGCTTGGGGTGTTTCTCGGCCTTAAGTCATATCTTCTCTAAGGTCGTCTTGGCAATACCGTTAACGCAACTCCCTCCATCAATCATCAGTTTACAAAATTTATTGTTAATTTTGATGAAAGTGTGGAAAATATGAGTGTGTTTCCAGTCTACCCCGCCTGCTGGTATAGAGAGCATGCATCTAACTACATATAAGGGTGCAGTTGAGGAGGTTAAATCAAGTTCATAGACACTAGCTCCTTCCTCAACTATATGACGGTCTTCTTCAAATTCAGACTTTGAGTCATCCCTCGAGTCATTTGACTCCCTATCCAAGTACAAGTTACTAGATGGACATTGATGAGAAAAGTGTCCAATACCTTGACAAGTGTAGCACTTGGGTCCCTTACCCTCTACCATAAAGGTTTTCCCCTTTCCTTGTCGACGGTAGTACATGGCTTAATGGGATGTTCGTACTGTCATTTAGGTTGGTCCTTTTGTTGGTAAGACTTATTGTAGTTGAAGACCCTTTGATGTTGCTCAAATTCGAGCGCTATTTGGTAGGCATCTTCTACAGTAGTCGCCTTCAAAGGTCCAATTTCACGTCTAAATTCAGATCTCAAACCAGATCGAAATCATAAGAGTGCGACTCGGGGGTCCTCAACGATCTCACAACGAGACATCAATTCGTCGAATCTAGTCATATAGTCATATACTGACAGGTTGTCTTGACAAAATGTAGCCATTTGGTCCATAAGATGGTCTTTATAGGATCGTGGGAGTTATTTTTCATGAAGGATCTCTTTCATCTTGATCCACGTGCCTATAGGAACTCTACCTAAGCGTTATTTATCCTTTTTCAATTGAAGACCAATATATCCTAGCGGAACAAGTCAATTTCATTTTGGCAAATCGGATGCATCTCTCGTCATACATATCATACCACTCAAAATAGTCGTCCATGTTAGACAACTAATCGTTAAAGGCCTTAGGATCATGACGACCATCAAAGGATAGGGCCTCTACCTTTAATTTCTTAGTGATGTCATCACCGTAAAATCTATAGGTTTGGTCTCTTGGACGATATTCCTCGTCGGAATCGTCATGGATATCATAGGGAATCCTAGCTCTAAGTTCCTCTCTCCTAGGTGGAGCATGATTAGAGGGTTATGCCTTTCGATGGGGTGTATGACATTTCTAGGACCCTCCCTAGCTTGTTGTGTTGTATATGCATTTGGTCCATGGACGGTTATTGTTACTCCCGAATGAGATGGATCTCGTGTGATTGTTTGGTGGGATTATTCAAGAGCATATATTTATTCCATTTGGTTGACTCTAGCATTTAAAGTCTCTATTCTAGCATCAAGTACATTGAACCTAGGATTAAGTTCAGCTAATATTTTTTTTTAGAGTCTAAAATCATTGAAGATAATTTATCAAACGTCTTACTATATTCATGTTCGAACTTAAAATTCTCTCACAGCATAAATGCATAAACAATCCTAAACCTAAGCTATGATACCAAACTGAAGCTGGACGGGGACTTAAGCTCAAATAATCTAGTTTTAAAATTAGGGTTTGTAGAAGATTTAACTAGTGAGCAATTTTTTTGTAATGATTAAACATAAAATGGTGGAAGGAGACAGTTATTATTACTGGTTTTAAAAATAACTTGCAAGACTTACCCAGAGGAGTGTGAATCTGCCGCAAACCTTTGAGACAGGCGAAAACTTCGTCTATAAGGTATAGGTAATCAACACGTACTTGGACTTCTTAGGATTTGGTGCACAAATTCCTTGTCGAGGAAGAAGACCGCACGCACCACTTGCAAACAGAATATTTGATCCGGATTTGACTTGGGTTCGGAGAAGTTGCTTCGTTGTCGTCGTCGACTGCTCGTCTTCGAAGAGTTGTTAGTAGAGGAAGATTGTTTGAGTATTCCTCCAAGCAGGGCAGCGGATCCTTCGGCGAAGACGTCAGCAAGAATTTAGTATAATAGAAGACAAGAAAATTCACTCAACTCATAGGTTTCACACCAAAGTTTAAAAGTGAATTTTATTCTCATTCATTTTGTGTTTGTTCTACAGGTTTTTGGCCATATTTATAATCATGATTCAACCAAAAGAAAGCACAAAATAATCCTAAGGAAGATAAGCTTCCTATCTAACTAACCTCCCAACAAATAACAATAAAGATAAAAGAATCTCAAGTCATCAACTAAAACATCATCCAAACTAACCTCCAAATAACAAATAAATAACAATAAAGATAAAAAGATCTAAACTTCACAACCAAAATATCTTTCTAAATTTTGCAAGCTAGTTGGTACAAATCTCGGGCTCGTCTCTGTCTCGTGCCGCGTCTTAGTCGAGTCTGGTCCCCATCATGTTGGTTGAGTTCGAATCCTTGTAGAGTTATTTATAACAAAATTAAAAAAATCAATATTTTTTACGTAATATTAATTTATATATATATATATATATATATATATATATATATATATATTCCTTCAGGGTTGAGTTTGAATGAATTCTAAGCTCTTCATAGCGAAAAAATACACTAATATAATGGGGCTTGGAAATGGCTCAAAATTGATCCGTCTAAGCCGTATGTATATCATCAATTAATTATTTAAAAAATATTAATATTAGGTAAAAAATTGTTGGAAAAAAAAATTAAATTTGTTATAAATAACACTTTAGGGCTTCAAACCCAACCAACTAGAAAAAATCTCTCTTACTTTAATCACATGAGTTAAAAGTGTTGTTTGTTTATTATTAGATAATATTAAGTAATTAAACAATTGACTAAAAAAAATTTATTTTGAAATTACGTAAGAATATTTTCTTAGACGGCTAACCGTTTGAAGACTCTTTATAAAAAGTAGAAATATATCCATAATAAATTATAATTAAAATATAATCAAATATATAAAAAATTATAATTAAAATATTAATATATATAATAAATCTATGTCAAATATATTTAAATATTTTGAAAATTTTATATTAATATCAGAAGAAACAAATTATTTTACGTGCAATGCAAATAAATTTACTAGTATATATATATAATCTCACTTGCTGTGCCATTGCCCCCAATAGGTTAGGCTTGTAAAAACTTCTTTTGTAATAATATAAGAGTAAATCTTAACTCAGTATATCTTAAAAACTAAAATTGTACATTCATGTAACAGTTAACCCATTGTACCTAGCATTGTCTTGTCTATATGTTTCTTTCAGTATAAAAATATATTTGCTAATACATGGATCATTGGTCAAGAAGCTATGAGATGTTCAAAAGAACAAAACAAAAAAGCTGTCCTTTTTTTTCCTGTAATTTTGGCATGTATCAGTTGTGATGAAATTGGATACATCACCACAAATTAATTAATTGTTCTAATTTTTCTTTTCAGCCTTTAGTATTAAAATTATTTAGGGATATCAAAATGTGGGGAGAATTTATGGTCTTCCACTTAAACATTTTTTTTTTGGTATAGGACCTCTCTCCACGACAATATATCTGAATTGAATAAATAAGTAATACATGCTTAGTTTTCATGCGGCCATTGGCCCTACTCATGTCCATACTCCACACTTATGCTTTATATCAAGATGGAGAATGATTGTTATCCTCGCTCTACTTGAAACAAAGTGCCAAAAATAAAAAATAATGTCCAAGATTCTTTAAACTTAAAAAAAAAGGAAAAAGGGTAATGTAAGTGTTGGAAGGGACCGGAAATTTTGGTTCACAAAACTGGAATATTGGTAAGATTAGCTTTGGGATTACTTATCAGCTACTTATTTTTTACAAAAGTTGCTGCACATTTTTGGAATGCTTTTGATAGGAGGAGGGAGGTGCTTCCAAAACTTTTCGAACTTATAAAACTAATTTTTACATAAATATCTATTACTTTTTTTTTCTTCATATTATGTAAGTAAATAAATAATTTTATTTTCCGTACATATCTATTTATCATTTCTAATAATTTTGTTGGGAACACGTGCGCTCTGATACCACGTGTTGGTCGCGCAGCGGAAGAAGCGCTTGTCAACCCACCTAAAATGACCAACTAATCTACGAACACTAAACACAGATAAAGACAAGTATATGGCTGTGACTACGTTACCTGGACAAATTTCAACCTTTATAACTTAGATGAAATTACAAGATTGCAAAAAATTAATGTTGAAACCTTTTTTCCTAATAGGTTCAACCCCCTCACCACACTCAAGAAGAAAGGCAGAAGATTACAATTGAAATCACTAACCAACCCGTAGCAATCTCCCAAATCGAAGTTGACGATTCCTCGATTAGATCTCCTTCTTCCTTCTGTCTTGGATGGCAAAGTCCTAAGAGCAAAGCACGGACTTTCTCTTAGATTTTCTGTGGACGAGCACCCCGAATCTCCAACTTGTGCTTCTCCTTTGTGCCTCCACCATCCTCCCTATTTATAGGATGATAAACCTATTTTAGGATTAGAAAATCCTAAAAATAGCAACATAAGATCCAGCCGTCCACTAGCATCCAACGGTACAAAATATAACATAAAAATTCCAAAACCCGAGCAGCCGCCGACAACGAACTCGGACCGAATTCGGTTCAAAGGTTCTGTAACACCACACCAAGTTCGGCCCGAACTCGACCAGGGACCGAGTTCGGACCGAACTCTGCCCCCTTCAGCAGACTTGATTCCCAACAAATATTCCACTAGTTTGACACTTCTAATAGTTTCAAAACTTAAAAGTTGATTTTACCAAACATTCTAATTTTTTTTGTTGAGGTTAGTCGATTAATGATCCAGTCACACTATTCCGTTTTGGAACAAGCCCAAGTGTGTATTTCACTCTTTGGTTCATCATTTATTGAATAACACATGTATCATGTATTAGCCTAAGTGTAGATTGGATTTCCTTCACCGCTTGACACAATGTGTCAATGCTCCCAACCACGGTTTGCATTGTATTATCCATCTTAGCTCTCCATTCATCCTTAGACAGAGTTGAATTTAATATGGAACGTGCAGGAGAAGAAGCAATTTATTTGTGTTGGAGAAATCGCACCAACAGTACGATCCTTCCCCCTCGAATCCTTACCAAACACTTAGACAATGGATCTGTGTCCAATGATAGATCATCAGCGTCCTCACATTCATTAATCGTTTCTTTCACCTTGTTAATCTTTTCCTATAATGTCAAAACATAGCATACAATAATTAATTTAATGTTCAGTATCAAAAATGCTACTGTATGAGCCAATAATTAATTTGATGTTCAATATCATCAATGGCAATAAGGTGAGAATGCCAAGTCATTGCATTGGTTATCCATGGTATACTATAAAGTCTCTTCAGTCTTGTAATTAAAGAAAAGTGCCTTAACATCTTCTTAGGTACTTTTGTAGTTCGTCTCTCATCATTGAATAACTGGACAACTCACCTTCTTTGCATGATCCTTCCAGTATAAAATGCAATTGTTTATGCATGCATCATAGATTTATAATCCATACCTAGCTCTTTGATCATTTTTTTCATGTTAGGGTACTTTTTTGGTAATGTGCTTCCTGCTGGAAGTAACTCGTTTAGAAGATCTAAAAGTGCAATGACACCATTGTCTGAAAAACCATATTGTGTCTTTTATGTTATTCAATTTGACAATGGCATACAATGTTGTCTGTCCTTTAGGACATGAAGGGTACAAAGTTTCTCTTCCACTAGCATGCAAAGATTCATATTTCTTACCTCTGGGATTTGAGAATCGATATTAGCCCTACAATGTAGCCCAATATTGTCACGTGACTTGTAGGATCAGCTAAAGGATCGGTAGGCTCACATCGATGAATTTCATAAACATCATTGAGCAATTGCTCCATCCTAGGCTGATCAATCTCATCGACATCGTGGATGATGTCCTTGGGTGGTTTTTCCTTTTCTGCCACTAATTTATCCCCATGAAAATGCCATATCGTATAAGAAGGATCAATGCCCTTAGTAAGCAAATGATATGCTATATCATCAAGTGGTTTTAACCCCTTACCATTCTTACAGTTCTTACATGGGCACGAAAATAAAGTATTCCCATCAGCATTTTCCACAACAAACTCCACAAACTTATTGACTCCTTCCAAGTATCGAGATGTTTTACGGACAAACTCTTTCATCCACTCTTTATCAATTTTAGACAACATTATACTAAATACCACAAACGCATCTACAAAAGAAAATTTTATTCATCTCAGAGTGACAATTTAAATATGTAATAACAATGACAGTTTAAATATGTAATAGAAAATGCTGGCAAGAAGAGGAAATACCAGGAAATATGAATTACTTTGTCATGTCCTATTTCTCACAAGAAAAAAAATTACAATAGCATTGATAGGAAAAAGAAGAAGTATAATAGCATTGATATCTAAGTCACAAAATATATTATATAAAATGAACAAAACAAAAATAGCTATCAATTTATAGTTATGGGAGAAAACAGAAATATACATTAGGATACTATACTGAAATATAGTCATGGGACAAAATAGTTGATATAAAATGAACAAAACAAAAATAGATATATACATGGTTATTATGGATATTGGAATCTTTAGTTACCCAAGTGATAGGATACTATACTGAAATACGAACATAAAGTACTATCATTAGTAACCCACTTGAGAAATAAGTTTGATTAAGGGAGAATTAGTCAAACTTGATCTACAAAATGGTTTTCGTGCAAAATGTAAACCTAAACTAAACTTCCTTGACACAAAAGGATTTAATAAAAAAAAATAATAATAAACAAATTTAATACCAAAAGATCCAGTAAAGGAATTATCCTCGTGTTCAGGAACCACCAATAATGATACCAAGGAACCAGGAAGCATGGTGATAACATTTTACTATCAATTGGTTTCAGAAACGGTCAAGTGTATTAGAATATCCATAAAATTTAGTAGTAAACTTTATGAAATAGAGAAAAGAATAAGAAAGAAAGTATACAGTGCAAATGAGTAAGTGTTAACCTTCTTTCTGATTGTTTCTAGGTACAGTCAAAATAACTTCTTTTGATCATGCCCCACATAGAAACAAAGAACAAAAACATAAATAATTACTACAATTAGCTAAAAATATATTTAAAAATGTAGTTATTGAATAAAACCTTTTTTAAACTGAACAAGATCTAGAAACCATTAAGATCAAATTACATGTAGATTGACCAACACCATTTAGAAGCCCATATCTAAAGTGCTACTAATCTTAAAGGCTATATTAATGAGTAGACAATAAGAACGAAAACAAATTCGAGTACCCAGGAACATTGCTACAAATGAATAGTCCAGCTCGCAAACCAAGAAACAAAAATATATAGTTCAAAACAAAATCTAAAATATGTTGTACAAAACTCTAAAAACCAAACTTGATCTACAAAATACTTTTCATGCAAAATGTAAACCTAAACTAAACTTTCTTGATACAAAAGGATCCAATAAAAAAACATGTAATAAAATAAACAAATTTGATACCAAAAGGATCCGGTAAATGAACCATGCTTGTGTTAAGGAACCACCAACCATGATACCAAGGAACCAGGAAGCACGGTGATAACATTTTACTATCAATTGGTTCACAAATTATCAAGTGTATTAGAATATTCATTGAAAAAGGAAACTTTACTACTAAACTTTATAAAGTAGAGAAAAGAAGAAAGAGAGTCTATTGTGCAAATGGATAAGTGCTAACTTTCTTTCCAACTATTTCTAGGTGCAGACAAAATAACTTCTCTTGATCATATCCCCATAACAAAAACAAATTTTTTTTTACTACAATTAGCTAAAAATATTAAAAAATGTAGCATTGAATAAAATCTTCTTTAAACTGAACAAGATCTAGAAACCATCGAGATCAAATTATCTCTAGTTTGAAGAAAACTATTCAAAAGCCCATATCTACATAGCTACTAATCTGAAAGGCTACATTAATGAGTAGACAATAAGAACAAAACAAATTCGAGTACCCAAGAACATGGCTAAAAACTCGCATAGCTACTAATCTGAAAGGCTACATTAAAGAGTAGAGAACAAGAACAAAAATAAATTCAAGTACCCAAGAACATGGCTACAAACTCGCAAGCCAGGAAACAAAATATGTAGTTCATCAAAATTACAAAAATATATTGTACATAACTCTAAAATCAAACTTGATCTATTTTGTACAAAATGTAAACCCTAAACTCCCTTGAGACTAAAGGATCCAATAAAAAATTACATCTAATAAAATAAACATAATTGAAGTAAAAATTTTGGGCATTTGTTATCCAATAAACACATAAATTTATATCATACCTTTAGTTCCTTGTCATAAATGAAATATCCAGAAAAATGTAGCATTGAAACTAAATAGTGACAAACTTATAAATCTGATTAAAAATGAGTAATAGAATAAAATTATTAGCTTTATTTTGAACAAATTCCTAAAAATCCCTAAAAATGAGTAAATTACCTAATCTTGTAGAAACCCCAACTGAATGTTACATTTACGAATAAAATACATTTAACTAATGTAATATTTTTGATAGATTGGATCCTTTTAATCCTAAAATTAACCGTTCCATGATTGAATCTGGTATAATCAACCCCAAATTAAAAAATATTTACATAACAATTCATGTGTTCTAGTGTAGAAATCCTTAAACCACACCACCCCCACCACCCCCCACCCCCCTTTCTAATTAAATGGTAATATTTAAAACACACACTAAAATAATAAGTCACATATCGATAAAATCTTTACAAGAAAAACACAGGGTTTGTATGTCCCAATAACTTTTTCTTTAAAAAAAGAAAATGTTGAGGAAACATAAAAACAGAAAAAAAAATTCCTTCACACAACCCTAACTAGAAATGTTGAGAAAATATGTTTACAGAAATAACACAGGGTTTGTAAGTCCCAATAATCTTCACAGAAAAAACAGAAAATTTTGACAAAACATAATAACACACCCAATAATTTGTTTCTTTAAGGCAAATTATAAGGGCACTACACATTTTACTCGGGGTAGCCCATAGTAAATTTGCAAAAAATTACAAGTTTGCCATCATAAAACTTACTTGGGGCTAGCCCAAACGCGGGACTGTTGTAGTCAGGACTGTCAAAATTTTGACAGTCCTACCACTTGGAAGGACTGTCAAAATTTTGACAGTCCTACAAATTGTTAGGACTGTCATAATTTTGACAGTCTCATTTCCCAAAATTACAAGTTTGCCACTATCATAGTTACTTGGGACAAATTATAAGGGCACTACCATTTTTACTTGGGGCTAGCCCACTAAAGAAGAACTTTTACTTGTGCTAACCCAACATTTTACTCATACTAGCCCACTACTCCCAAACCCTCCCAAACCCACAGACCACCCGACCGGAGCTTTCCCCCCTGCCGCCGGCGATCTCCGCTGTCCTCCTCGTCCTTGTCAATGGCTCCCAAAGTCTCGAAAGAACCAAGGTACAAATCATCATTCTCCTTATGCTATTGTATTTGCAAAATTGTCCAAAATTTTCAAAAAATCCTATTGCATTTTGAAAATTTTGAGTGATTTTCTTTCCATTCTTCAAATGAGGGCATACAAGTCCTTGGCGGAGTTTAGGATGTAGTTTAGACCTTCACTTGGTTGATCGAACACGATTTTAGGGCATACAATGTCGAGAATCCTCGACAATGTCGAGCAGTAACGGACGGGACTGTAGAATTTCCTACAGTCCCATATATATTTAGGACTGTAGGAAAATCGACAGTCCTATATATATATATAGGACTGTCGATTTTTCTACAGTCCTAAATCTATATGGGACTGTAGGGAATTCAACAGTCCTAAAAAATTAGGACTGTTGAAAATTCTGCAGTCCTGTATACTTACAGGACTGTAGAAATGGCTACAGTCCTCAATGTAAAATTCAATTATTATGTTAAAATAGAAATTAATTTTTGTCTGTATATATTAATTTTTTTCTTATAGTCATGCCCCTGGAAAGGACACTGTGGATGAAGATATGAGAAGACGCCCTACTGCGTCGATGCGTAAGGAACGCACAGTTTCGCGTACTATTGAACCAGGCGTCACTATCCTCGAGGCCGAGGCACGCCCTGAAGTGAGGAAACGTCCATTGACGAAGAAGATTGCCCTTCGTTCGAAGAGACGTGCTCCTCCTAGTTCTTCCAGTTCTTCTTCCTCCTCCGATGAGGACATACCAAATGTTCCAAGTCGGCCTACTGATGGTTCAGGACCTTCTCAGCCTGCAGATAGTCCTGTCGAGAGTCTTCCACAAACTCTCGGAAACCGTCCTACTGATGGTTCAGGACCTTCTAAGCAGGCAGATAGTCCAGTCGACACTCGTCCAAACGGTTGCTCTATGTTACCGTCGATCGAAAACCATATTGCATACCAAATATGGAACAATCCGGTAAGTACATTACGTTATGATAAATTTATATATAGTTGTAAGTTGAAAGTTCATTTTACATGGAGGTTTAATTTCATCCAATTGTTGACTTTTCAGGAGAGTGGTCGTATGTTGACGGTGATCAACCATGGCAAAAAATGCAATACATGGAGGTATGAATTATTGGGAGATGATGTGAAGGCAAAAATCAGTCCCACCGGTCTACAATATTTGGGTAGCTACTCATATACGACGGTGGATAATGCACTGATTTCAGCATTTGTAGAACGGTGGCATCCAGAGACCAACACTTTCCATCTACCCAATGGGGAGTTGACGATTACCCTTGATGACGTCCATCATTTATTGGGACTTAGGGTAGATGGTCGTCCCATGATGAATCAAACTTTTGATGAGTCGAGCATCAACTATTACGACTATATTGTCGATTATGTATCAGGGTGTCTGGGAGTTGATGCCACTAGTTTTACTAGTCTTCGAGAATTCAAGAAGTCCTACGGACTTCCTCTAAAATATTTGGAGGAGATATTGGCTGAGCCGGCCCCCGAAATTGATAATAGCGATAATGTTGCCCTCGGATATATGCAGTTCATCTTAGGGGCTGTAGGCATTACCGATAAGTCAGGAACGTCCATAAATGCCAAGTATCTCCTCAATTTGGACAACATTGACACGGTGGACGAAATATCTTGGGGAAGCGATATACTGGCATACCTTTACCGCGAGCTTGGTGCGGCATCCCGTGTGGGTTCGAAGACAATATCCGGATGCCAGACTCTACTCCATGTACAGATATATCTTTGTCAACTTGTGTACATAAATTTAAATTGTGTTGTTTATTTTTAGACTAATATATTTTTAACCTGGTAACGTGAAGGCATGGATATACGAGCACTTTCCAACCCTGCAGCGGGCGAAACTGAACCGCGGCTATGACGAGAACCTGCCTAGAATGTGCCGATGGAAGCCAAGTAAGGAAGATGCCAAACGTTCTCACACATTGGCCGCCCTACGCCATGCACTCGAAGATTTGACGACAGAAGAGGTGAATTATGGATCTAATTTTGTCCTTAATTGGTATTAATTTACTACGTTATGCTAAATGATGTTATGGTAAATTTTATGTGGTGCAGATTGTATGGGATCCATACCGTGATTTGCGACAGACTAGCCGTCCATTGCAACCAATCGCCTTATATCACGGTCTTATCAGTTGTCATGAAATCTTAGAGGCTTATATGTCGGATAGAGTGCTCCGTCAGTTTGGCTACGTACAAACTGTCCCAAGGCGCACTTTGCAAATGATAACTTCTCCGCGCGGGACAAAACCGCTAAACTATATTCCTGCGTCGTTCAACTGGGTATCGGCCTTCTTCACCGAGTGGCAACGCCACGTTATTAGAGATACCGACCGGCACGCAGCAGTCAATATGGCGGAGTGCAGCGACGACTACCTCGCCTACTACGTGGGTGTCGGACTACCGACCTTGTTCCAACGCGGAGGGGATATTGTGCGTGTACTGTCAGATCTTCCTGCCAAATCGGTCTTGTATACTGCACTGGTCAAGATGGTGAGCCTACTTGTAGACCTTAAGTTTGATATTTGTAACTGTGGCTAACAAATTTTTTCATTTCTCATGAATAGGCAAGGTAACTATAATTTTGTCCTCTGTCATAAAAGTTGTCAAAGTCAAAATTGTGACAGTCCTAAAGTTTGCCCTATGTCATATATGCCCATTTATATAACTTTAGGACTGTCACAATTATGACAGTCCTAATGTATACTAGGACTGTCAAAAATGTGACAGTTCTAAAGTATGCCCACTGTCATATTTGCCCATTTATATAACTTTAGGACTGTCACAATTTTGACATTCCTACTTTATACTTGGACTGTCCAGATTGTGATTGTCATATAATTAGAACCCTGGCAACTTACGAGGCTTCTTCCCAACTTCTTCACTTTCCTCAACTTCTTCACTTTCCTTGCCTATTCATGAGAAATGAAAAAATTTGTTAGCCACAGTTACAAATATCAAACTTAAGGTCTACAAGTAGGCTCACCATCTTGACCAGTGCAGTATACAAGACCGATTTGGCAGGAAGATCTGACGGTACACGCACAATATCCCCTCCGCGTTGGAACAAGGTCGGTAGTCCGACACCCACGTAGTAGGCGAGGTAGTCATCGCTGCACTCCGCCATATTGACTGCTGCGTGCCGGTCGATATCTCTAATAACGTGGCGTTGCCACTCGGTGAAGAAGGCCGATACCAGTTGAACGACGCAGGAATATAGTTTAGCGGTTTTGTCCCGCGCGGAGGAGTTATCATTTGCAAAGTGCGCCTTGGGACAGTTTGTACGTAGCCAAACTGACGGAGCACTCTATCCGGCATATAAGCCTCTAAGATTTCATGACAACTGATAAGACCGTGATATAAGGCGATTGGTTGCAATTGACGGCTAGTCTGTCGCAAATCACGGTATGGATCCCATACAATCTGCACCACATAAAATTTACCATAACATCATTTAGCATAACGTAGTAAATTAATACCAATTAAGGACAAAATTAGATCCATAATTCACCTCTTCTGTCGTCAAATCTTCGAGTGCATGGCGTAGGGCGGCCAATGTGTGAGAACGTTTGGCATCTTCCTTACTTAGCTTCCATCGGCACATTCTAGGCAGGTTCTCGTCATAGCCGCGGTTCAGTTTCGCCCGCTGCAGGGTTGGAAAGTGCTCGTATATCCATGCCTTCACGTTACCAGGTTAAAAATATATTAGTCCAAAAATAAACAACACAATTTAAATTTATGTACACAAGTTGACAAAGATATATCTGTACATGGAGTAGAGTCTGGCATCCGGATATTGTCTTCGAACCCACACGGGATGCCGCACCAAGCTCGCGGTAAAGGTATGCCAGTATACCGCTTCCCCAAGATATTTCGTCCACCGTGTCAATGTTGTCCAAATTGAGGAGATACTTGGCATTTATGGACGTTCCTGACTTATCGGTAATGCCGACAGCCCCTAAGATGAACTACATATATCCGCGGACAACATTATCGCTATTATCAATTTCGGGGGCCGGCTCAGCCAATATCTCCTCCAAATATTTTAGAGGAAGTCCGTAGAACTTCTTGAATTCTCGAAGACTAGTAAAACTAGTGGCATCAACTCCCAGACACCCTGATACATAATCGACAATATAGTCGTAATAGTTGATGCTCGACTCATCAAAAGTTTGATTCATCATGGGACGACCATCTACCCTAAGTCCCAATAAATAATAGACGTCATCAAGGGTAATCGTCAACTCCCCATTGGGTAGATGGAAAGTGTTGGTCTCTGGATGCCACCGTTCTACAAATACTGAAATCAGTGCATTATCCACCGTCGTATATGAGTAGCTACCCAAATATTGTAGACCGGTGGGACTGATTTTTGCCTTCACATCATCTCCCAATAATTCATACCTCCATGTATTGCATTTTTTGCCATGGTTGATCACCGTCAACATACGACCACTATCCTGAAAAGTCAACAATTGGATGAAATTAAACCTCCATGTAAAATGAACTTTGAACTTACAACTATATATAAATTTATTATAACGTAATGTACTTACCGGATTGTTCTATATTTGGTATGCATATGGTTTTCGATCGACGGTAACATAGAGCAACCGTTTGGACGAGTGTCGACTGGACTATCTGCCTGCTCAGAAGGTCCTGAACCATCAGTAGGACGGTTTCCGAGAGTTTGTGGAAGACTCTCGACAGGACTATCTGCAGGCTGAGAAGGTCCTGAACCATCAGTAGGCCGACTTGGAACATTTGGCATGTCCTCATCGGAGGAGGAAGAAGAACCGGAAGAACTAGGAGGAGCACGTCTCTTCGAACGAAGGGCAATCTTCTTCGTCAATAGACGTTTCCTCACTTCAGGGCGTGCCTCGGCCTCGCGGATAGTGACGCCTGGTTCAATAGTACGCGAAACTGTGTGTTCCTTACGCATCGACGCAGTAGGGCGTCTTCTCATATCTTCATCCACAGTGTCCTTTCCAGGGGCATGACTATAAGAAAAAAATTAATATATACAGACAAAAATTAATTTCTATTTTAACATAATAGTTGAATTTTACATTGAGGACTGTAGCCATTTCTACAGTCCTGTAAGTATACAGGACTGCAGAATTTTCAACAGTCCTAATTTTTTAGGACTGTTGAATTCCCTACAGTCCCATATAGATTTAGGACTGTAGGAAAATCGACAGTCCTATATATATATAGGACTGTCGATTTTTCTACAGTCCTAAATATATATGGGACTGTAGGAAATTCTACAGTCCCGCCCGTTACTGCTCGACATTGTCGAGGATTCTCGACATTGTATGCCCTAAAATCGTGTTCGATCAACCAAGTGAAGGTCTAAACTACATCCTAAACTCCGCCAAGGACTTGTATGCCCTCATTTGAAGAATGGAAAGAAAATCACTCAAATTTTTCAAAATGCAATAGGATTTTTTGAAAATTTTGGACAATTTTGCAAATACAATAGCATAAGGAGAATGATGATTTGTACCTTGGTTCTTTCGAGACTTTGGGAGTCATTGACAAGGACGAGGAGGACAGCGGAGATCGCCGACGGCAGGGGGGAAAGCTCCGGTCGGGTGGTCTGTGGGTTTGGGAGTGTTTGGGAGGGTTCGGGAGTAGTGGGCTAGTATGAGTAAAATATTGGGTTAGCACAAGTAAAAGTTTCTCTTTAGTGGGCTAGCCCCAAGTAAAAATGATAGTGCCCTTATAATTTGCCTTCTTTAAAAACCCTAACTAAAGAGATCAGAGAGATTTGTACGTCCCAAAAAATTAAAAATATTAAAATCAAAGGATTTGTGTTCTTAAAAGATTTAATGCATAAAACATAAATTTAATGCAAACAATCCGTCCCTGATCTCTCAGGCAGAAACGAAAATAACATCAAAATTTTAATTTCCAAATACAAACTACTAAAATTAATCCCAAAATACAAACCCTAGGTTGAAATTAAACTAAAATAAAAGTAGGAAAAATATAAATAATTTTTTATGACAAGTATACTAAAAATTATGCTCACATAATCAATTTTTTAGAACAGAGATAGAGAATGGAAAGTAGAATGCCAAAGTAGGAAAATTATACCTTCAGATTTTCAACCTAGGCGAGTAGAGCGAGATGTGAGAGCGAGCACAAGGAGAGAAGGAAAGCACAAGGAAAGCAGAAGAGATTCCCGTCTCTTTCTTTTGGCCAGCCGAAGAGATTTTACTCTTCTCATTCTCTTTCTTTCTGGGTAATTATAAGGGCACTACACATTTTACTCCGGCTAGTCCATTGAAAATTTATAAAAAATTATAAGTTATGTTATCCTAAAAGTTACTTGGGGCTAGCCCAAATTATTATAATCAGGACTGTCTTGACAGTCCTACCACTTGAAAGGACTGTCAAAATTTTGACGGTCCTACAAATTATTAGGACTGTCATAATTTTGACAGTCCCACAAGCTATGTGGACTGTCAAAATTTTGACAGTCCTAATTTTAATCCACTGAAAATTTTATATAAAACTATAACTGTCAGAATTTTGACAGTCCCACAAACAATGAGGACTGTCAAAATTTTGACAGTTCTCATTTTAATTGTCAGGATTTTTTTTTTTAGTTTATTTCTATTTAGTTAGTTTTTGATTTTGATTTTTTTTATTTAGTTTAACATTCAAAATAAAATATGTTATCATTGAACCAAAAAAATAATAATAATAATAATCTAGCGTACGAATATTACGTCTGTCGTCGATCAGACTTCAAACGGCCATAACTATTTGTTTTCAAATCGTTTTTCGTCACACAATAGGTCTATTTGTATGTTTTCGACGAGAGTAACACAATTCGTGTAAAGAGAATTTTCATCCGAAGTAAGACGTACATATTACAGACAAAAATATAAAATATAAAACTTTAAAGTATCATAACTTTTGACTGGGAGATCGAAACAAGCTCCAGTTTGTGCCAAAATGACCGTATGGAAAAGTACTTCGGGATAAACCGTTTCACCGTTTGACGGACTTCCCAAATTTTTAGAATCGCAAAAAAATGATGTTTCGACCTCCAAATTTTACTTTTGGTATTTTTTTTTTTTACAAAATATTTAATGTACCAATAATAAATTTACTATTTTAAATAACAGAATACTTTAACAAATTTTAAGGATAGAAATTTTAAGGATATTTTGAAATTGGCCCTCCCAACAATTAACAAAACTAAAATAAAAGAAAAAAAATTTAGGACTGTCAAAATTTTGACAGTCCTACCAATGGGAAGGACTGTCAAAATTTTGACAGTCCTAAAAATTCAACATATATTTTTAGGACTGTCAAACTTTTGACAGTCCTACCAATTGGAAGGACTGTCAAAAGTTTGACAGTCCTAAAAATATATGTTAAATTTTTAGGACTGTCAAAATTTTGACAGTCCTTCCCATTGGTAGGACTGTCAAAATTTTGACAGTTCTAAAAATTAACATATATGTCAAATTTTGACAGTCAAAATTTTTAGATCATGATTTTTAGACTGTCGACTGTCAATGTCAAAAAATTTAGGACTGTCAAAATTTTGACAGTCCTACCAATTGGTAGGACTGTCAAAATTTTGAAAGTCCTAAAAATTCAACATACATTTTTAGGACTGTCAAAATTTTGACAGTCCTTCCAATTGGTAGGACTGTCAAAAGTTTGACAGTCCTAAAAATATATGTTGAATTTTTAGGACTGTCAAAAGTTTGACAGTACTTCCAATTGGTAGGACTGTCAAAATTTTGACAGTCCTAAAAATCAACATATATGTCAAATTTTGACAGTTCTTCTATTTTTTTCATTTTCTTTTTTGGTTTTGACGTCGACGACGACGGGAGGCTGCGGTGGAGGACGAGGGAGGAGGCGGAGGAGGACGGCGGGAGGGGGGAGGGAGGGCTCCGATGGGGTGGGGAGGGTTTGTGAGTGTTTGGGAAGAAGGGTTTCAAAGTGGACTAGTATGAGTAAACTAATGGACTAGTGTGAGTAAACTTTGCTCATTAATGGACTACTCTAATCCTGAACTAGTCCCAAGTAAAAGTAGTAGTGCCCTTATAATTTGTCTTTCTTTAGAGAGAGTTTACTCTTCCCAGCCACTGTTGCATGGGTTGGGGTGCTTGGGAAAAGTAAGGGTGGTGGAAGAGCCTGAGAACCAAAAAAAATGGAAGGAGAAGAGCCCGCGCGGGCGTGAATGAAAAGAAACAGAGGGATTGCTCATTCCTAGTCTCCAGCCTCCGTGGCAAAGCCTTGGTTGGTGTGCTGAAATCTTTTGTCAATTTTTTTCTTAGCATCCGTTGCAACTCGTGCCCACTTTCTTACTGTTCTTCTATTTGTTTTCCCTTATATCTAGGTTTAGTTGCAATTATGTTGCAACAGCTAATACATATTAGAAAGTTTGCAATGCAACAAAAAGGTTGCTTATTTGGTTGCAACTTCATGCAACGTCTTGTACTTGTTGCAACATTGCAACAATTAAAAACACTTGGCAACTCGTGGTTGCAAAATATACATTTTGGTGTAGTGCAAGTACAAAAATATAAGTTTATTACTTTATATATTTGCAAAGAATTTTCTACTAAAATTTTAAGTACAAAAGAAAAGATCTGGGGAGTGTGTCGATGGAGATCAAGTTGTGAATGACTTTTTTACTCCGTTGACGATCATAAGGCAAAGATTGGAAAGGATTTGCTAACTCTCGACTCATTGGCTAGAAGGGCAGCAAGTATGCTAAAATATACTCAGCTTTTGATCATTTAAGAAGCACATTTCCAACTATTTATAGCCATTCACACTATAATGGTTGTATGCGTCTGAATCTAAAAAAGTACTGTTTCCTGGACTTGGAGCATAAGATTTCCTTGTTGCATAGCATCTTGTAATAACTGTATCGCATAAGACAGATCTGAACACATGCGCATAACCCGGTCGACTTGACACGTGACATACGTTACAACGATTCAAAATCTTTATTTATGCAATTTGCTGTAAATCGTGATGTATGCGTCATTGATGTTCATTAATGTGCATAGTCTCTTCGTTTCTGCAATTGTCACAACCAGCTGTATGAGGAAGATAAGGAATCGTCGCATGAAAGAGTTCGTCGCATAAGAATATGCCACAAAGAAAACTGCGCCGCATGGAAGAACTTTGTCGTATAATAGACATGTGGCACTGCACAGCTGTATATTGACATATTATCATTATTATACAGACGTCAGCAATGATATTTTATTTGTAACCGACGTCTTCACGTATTACAAAACGATCAGAGAATTTAATATGGTGTCAGACCAGGTTATGCGGCTGGGACGTTTGCCGCATATGTCACGCCCCAGTCCCAAAATATCGAGGGACTAGTCACGTAAAATAGCCAGCAGTACACACCAATGGACATCCCAATTTAATGGATCCATCGAGCATACTTAAGCTGTAATATAGGTCTACAATAATAGGTCATAATACTAATCTCATCCACACACAGAATAATAAGAATAACAGCAAATAAAAGAAAGTACATCAAAGTCCAGTCACAGCAGAGTATGTCGGGGAACAACCCGATAAAAAAAGTCTAAACACTGGTTCATCAGACCAGAACAAAGGAGTCCAAAATAAAGTATCTGATGAGTACAATATCATAAGCTCAAGTAAAGTCTTCAGCCATCACCTCTGCTTCTATATTAGGTTCTCCTTCAGCAATAGCTCATGGTACAACTTCAGCTCCTGTCCCGTAAACCTCGGGATAATGCTCTTCTGCTAAACCTGGGGACATCATCCATTCCAGGTCCTCAGGGGACATAGCAAGGTACAGAAATCACAAGCCAAAAGTAATGCAGTGAAATAGAAAATGAAAATAAGCAGGGTAACTACATAACCATCTATGTGAAAATGCAACTGAGAGCAACACTAGTACCCAGGCTGAGACTGCTACAAGCTCTGTGTCGGGGAGCCGGTAGCAGCAATATCTAGTAGTGGTCTAGCTCTGCTCGAGAGTCTACAACCTCACAATAGTAGTATATATATATAGAACAGCCTGTAGCCTATGTGTCTCTCCCCACCCAATGTAACCACACGTCTCATGTCCATGTCACGTGAGATCAGAGCTAATGCAACAGTCATAATCTAAGAGTATAATAACTATGTCCATCCTGTATCCTATACAGAATCACCTTGAATATGTCAGGAAGATTCTGTCAATGTATGGTGTCAAGTGTCCTAGGTTGTAGTGTACTTGATAACAAGTACGAGAATATAAAGGGTCTCGAATGTCCATCACTAATGACATACACAACTCCGCGTACGGGGTTGGCACCCGACTGTGATCGGACGCTAAGTATGTCATACGGTCCTAGGTTATATCATGTACACTAGTCACAGAAAATAGAGCAATAGAACAAAATAAACAATTAGACTAAAATTTATGGCAAGGTACACTTGCCTGGGATTGGAATTCCAGTAGCGGTCCTTATAACAGTGGGTTCAGCAATAACTCCTCCAAAAGCTGAAATGAACATTACCAACAGTCTCAGAACATAAAAAATAGTTAGAAACGCCTGTCCTTAAGTCCAGTTTGGACACAAGGGCAAAAACGACATTTCTAGGCCAAAGCGGGTCCATGTGTAGGTCGCTTTGTACCGAAAACTGGGTCAGGGTCAAAAGTCTCCAAATTAGTCTAACTTAGTGTCAACAGGTCAGGAACATCGATACGAACCCAACGGAACTTCCAGAATTGGATTCCGATGAGCCGTTCTCAAAATCGCCCGTCAGGTGGATCCTGTGGGGCCCACGACACACGATTTTCCAACGTTCTCAGAATCGAACCAAACTTGACCCACAGGACCAGCGTATTGCTACGAGTCCAATGGCGCAAGTTTCGTCTCGATCTGACGTGAATACACTAAGTTACAGCTAAATACAGAAAAGTCGAATACGGGATGTTGTCCGCGGATACGCACTGATTCCGGTGTGCACGCACATCCGAATCAGCTTCTGCGAAAGCCCGCACGTCCGTATCTATGATGCTCACATGTCGGTGAAGACCGCACGTGACCAAGTCGTCCCGTTTGGCGGGGCGTACTCGATTCCGGGGTGAAACAGGGCTTAGTTTTTCCTGTTTTTGGATCGCGGTGTGCGATCACCACAGGACGCGATGCCCCGAACGGATTGCACGGGCACCGAGAGGGTCTTACAGGCTACGCGAAGAAATTTACGGAATATGAAACAGAACTACGGTTCAAAAGTTATGGGTACCTGAACTTGTCCGAAAAATCCGAGTTTCCTCGTGTCCTGATTCGAGTCCTGTGTCCACCCTAAGTTTTAGGGTTCTAGAACTCCGGTGGTCTGGCAGAGCGTGTCCAGTGGCGAGGGGAGAAGGCTGGGAGGGGTTCAGGCCTGCGGAGGTCGGCGAGCCTCTGGGTCGTCTCCGGGAGGCCGGCGGCGCTCGAATGAGTCGACCAGAATCGAGCTCTGGTGGTGCGGGGTCGGGGTGAACTTGGTCGGAGGGAGGAGAAGAGAGGAGGTTCTGGAGGTGCAGCGGCCGGGTCCGGGGTTTGGGAGGTGGCAGCGGAGTCTGAAGGAGTCGGCCGAAAACTCGGAGCTCGCCGGGAAAGGAAGAGATAAGGGGAATTCCGGCGGGTGGTGGCTGGGTTTATATAGGGCTCTAGGGGAGGTTAACCGGCGGAGGTTCGCCGGAAGGGGAAGAGGAAAGGTCGCCGGGTAGAGGGGAGCCGAACCGAGAGGTCGGCCGGCGGCCACGGCGGCTGTAACGGCCGCCGGCCAGGTGAAAGGTCGGGGAAGAATTCAATTTTGGGGGTTAGGTTTAGGTTCGGGTCGGGTCGGATTCTTAACGGGTCGGGTCTGACCCGGATCCGACCCGCTAAGTGGGTTAGCCCGGTTCAGTCAGACCGGTCGGTCCGGTCCGGTCCAAGTTTTGGGGTTCGGTTCAATTTATTTGGTTTAATTAATTAGCAAATTTTAACAATAGTTTTTAATGGTTTAAAAATTCATCCGGGGTCCAATAAATTCCCGGAAAAATATCCCAAGCCCGGTTTTTAATTTTACACTTGAAAATATAATTTTTATCATATTTTAATATTATTTAATATCTTTTAAAAATTCATTTTAAATTAGAATACCCTAGTTTATTGGTTCTAAAAATACAGAAAATTGCTAATTAAATTCAGAAAATTAAATTTAAAAATTCTTAAAATTTTCAGGTGATTACAGCATAGCTAAGTTTGTTGTCTTTGTCGCATGCTTCCAAGGTTCACTACCTTCTGTCGTATAGTGCTTTATGCCGCATAAAATCACTGTTTGTCGCAAAAAAATCAAAGTTCACTGACTTTGATTTTGGGAGCACGTAACACTCAGGCGCATAGTTTTTGATTTCACTGATCAAACTGTTGGATTAGTAGACTCTGCGATTTTGAGAGCACGTAACACTCAGGTGCATAGTATTTGATTTCACTGATCAAATTACTGGATAAGTAGCCTCCACGCAAAGTAATTATGCGCACAAATTTTTACATGCTTCTACAAGACTCCCTTCAAAGTTTTTAAAACTTAGACAAGTTCAAAATACTTTGAAAAAGAAGCATGTGATGAATATACTTTTGTAGCACATAGAAGGTTTGTAGCATGCTGCTAAGCCATTCGACGCATAGAATATGAGCTCATTGCTTTGTACTCACACACCGTCAAATCTTTTTCGATATTCGAACCGACAAAATTATTTTAGAATCCTGAGGCAACGCCGGCACATGGGCGCAAAAATTGGGGCATTTGCTTTACCCTGATTTGCCGCATATTACGAAAATTGAAGTGTTATATTCATCACCATTAGTGTGAAGGAGACATTTGGGCACACACAAAAGGTCGCAGATGACGTATAAGGTTTGAGTATAAATATAACTGTTGAATGAGAGAGAAAACTTTACTTACTCTCACTGTTCTCCTTACTTTCAAATTTTTACTTGAGTTCTCAGCCTATTCCATTTCAAAAATATCCCCAAGGCCTCCTCCGCAGCGAATAAGCATGGCAAGGGCAAGGTCGTGGCCGCAGAGAACGTCGCTGACCCTTTGCCGTCGATCACTCACCCCGATGTCCAAAAAAATGAGGGTGAAAAGAAAACCTTAACTATGTGAAGAAGACAACTTTTAGCGCATAGGCGTCTTCATTATAATGGCACAAGCACACGATTTGCTGCATAGATGAGAAATCATCATGAATTTGCGTAGACTAAATCAAACTAAACTCATATAAAATATTGGTTCATGCATCTAATTAAATAGGTTAGGTCCACTACACCAGTCTAAAATAAACCTACAACTAACAATCAATAAATAATACAACAAATAATTAATCAGGCAATGCACAATATTTAAATACAATCAATCCTAAAATTTAAAATACCCATGTCAATTACTAAACCGCCCTTGATTAAAAATGTGAGGGTGATATTATTTATTGATTGTTAGTTGTAGATTTATTTTAGACTGGTATAGTGGACCTAACCTATTTAATTAGATGCATGAACCAACATTTCATATGAGTTTAGTTTGAGCCCATGAATTAGGTCCATGGATTAGGAGGTTGTATTAATTAGTAAAACCATTAGACAAGAACCTTTCCTCCCTAATTAATTTCTTCATGAGAGGCCCCAAGGGATAAATAGAACATTTCATACTTGCTTGGGGAGAGGGGTAGGGTCGGCCATAGAGGAAGGAGAGAGAGTGCCTCATTTCATTTCCAATTCCATTTAGATCTAGTTTTTTCCTGCTTCCAATTTCCTTCATTCCCTCATCAATTCTCCACTAATTTCTTCATAAATTCCTTTCCTATTCTTTATTGGAGGCTTCTACATCAAGGATCTACAAGAAGGAAGCAAGGAGCAACAAGGAGGAGGCCAAGATCTATAAGGAAAGGAGCTATATTCCATTTGAGGACTTTTTATTGGGAATCCATCTCCCAATAGATATATTTCAGTTTTTTTTCCTTCTAGTAGACTCTAAATCTGATTTTTTTTAACCATGAGAAACTAACTCACATGCATAGGCTACCCATAAAAATTAGTTTTAGGTTCATAGGAGACCTATAGTGGAAGTTATGTGCATTTTGGTATCAATTTTGCGGAAATTCTGTGATTGGCACATGTGGTGTTTGTTATTTGATCTAATAGATCAATATGACCTATGATTGCTTGTTTGTAACTAGTCTCATATCCACAATTGGGTACGTGTATGTCGTATCTCGTCAATTTGAAGAAACATGTTGATTTTGGGGGTTTTCTCCGACACGGGAACTTGTGCATATCACATTGTGACACAGACACATAGTTGATCTAATTAATATACGTATTATTCATATTTAGTGTATTAGACTTGCTTGTGTCCTCCGGGATGTGTTTGGTTGTGTGTTGAAGCCGTATCGCAAGCGTATCATAGAATGAGTGTGATACGGGTGCGGTGCACTCCACGTATTTGATGTTTTGCTCTTAATTATATATATATATATATATATATATATATATATATATATATATATATATATATATATATATATATATATATATATATATATATATATGTGTGTGTGTGTGTGATTAAGTGTATTTGTGTGTGTGTGATTATGTGTAAGAGTGTATGTATGTATATATATATATATATATATATATATATATATATATATATATATATATATATATATATATATATATATATATAGAGAGAGAGAGAGAGAGAGAGAGAGTTGGATTTATATATATAGTGATGAGTATATTCATAGAGTGTATATATATGTGTATATATAGTTTAACTTAGAGATGGATGTATATATTAGTATCTATGTATATATGTATGTGTGTATTTGTGTGTGTATTGTGTGTGTGTGAGAGTGCGGTCAGTGACAGAGAGAGGAAGAGCAGCCTTGCACAACAATAATGGGTGACTGTGTGCAGCCTCGAGGCATTCAGTTCAACAAGGAGGGCTCGGGCTGAGGAGCATAGCAGTATCAACATTGCAACAGTGCTTGTGCAGCAAGGCATGGAGCATTTCAACTAGGTGCACTGTGTGTGCACAGTAACTCGTTGTCACGACCCGCACCCGAAATTGGGGCACGAGTACGCGAGTACGTCCAGCCTACGCCGCAGCATCAACGGTAGAACGCTGTCAAGGTCTTGATACTATCTAGCCAATCTCACACAAGCATCCAATCTCCATAAGGAGGCACGGATGACACAAATAAAATGAACACATACTCAATCACAGGATTACAGCACGATAAGATAGCGAACAAAAATTAAATACAACACAAGTCTAAAGTAATAATCAAACTCAACAATATCCAAGTCTCATCAAAATACCGGAGACAAATCCGGTACCAAATAGTCTACTAAAAGAACAAATCAGAAAACTAGTGATTCCGGCTAGACCTTCCGGAATCATAACTAAACTATCAAGTCCAAATTTGCAGCTACTCACCATATGGTCCATAAAGTGTCGGACAGCGGTCCTCTAAGGCATAGTCTGGAAAAATGTTTTCAGTCAGGAAGGAGCAAAGTACAATCTCAAATAACAGTTCCATTAAATTAATAAGGACTATAAAGCAATAAACATGTGATGCTAGCTACTGAGAAGACAGTGAAATAAATGCAATGGCAATTAAAGAGAGACAGGCAATATAAAGAGACAGGCAATAGGCAATATGATATAGTCAGTGCATGTATGAAAATGAAAAAAACAAGGAACAGCATCATATACGGGTGATGTAGTATATGATTTAAAATAGGGAACTGTAATATATTCTAAGTGTTTGAAATAGTAGTTTCAAAATGTGATCGGCTTGGGAACATGTACGATAGCTATAGGGCCTGGCTAATCATGAGTGAAGAGCATGATTAACACTTACATTGTTCTATACTGTATAAAGGGTATGATCACATTTCTTACTCACTACTTCCCCGCCCCCAACTAGTAATGTGGATCCAACCATGACACGTCACGATACACGAGCAAGTCCAATCTATCATGTACGATGTCTAATATACATGTCGTGTACAATGTCAATACGATAATCAATGTAACATCTCATGACTGCAGATCCAAGCTATACTAGTCCGTGTAGCACAGTGTCAAGGATTCAGATGTAATATTTCATGATTATTGAACTTATAGAAATTATCAAGGAATTGGAAATTATCAGAGAATGTACTTGCCTTGGGTCCTTAGCTGATAATTATTGATGTCCTGTTCCAGAGTATCTCCTGGATGAAGCAACAGTCCTATAACATGTCACAATATTACTTGTATCAGGTGCTACCCTAACACACAGTCTAAAAATACTGAATTCGGGGCTACGCTAGGTATGATACTGGTCACCTAGGATCATCTAGTAAATTCACCAATTAATCATATTACATACATATACTAAGAATGTTTGTATACGTATATACCAATTAATATATATAGCAAATATATAATAAGTGTATACCAAATATATATATATATATATACAAATTAATTTAAATACATACTTATACATACCTGTATACCAATCATGTTAAATATATATATACGTATACATTAATATTAAGCATTAATTTAAATACCTAATTGCATTCATATAAATACATAAGTACTAATACCATAATTTAATTTACACTAATTAAATATTAAACATTTCATATATCATATATATGTATATATATACATTAATACATACATATACTAATATATATATATATATATATATATATATATATATATATATATATATATATATATATATATATATATATATATATATATATATATATATATATATATATACACTATGCTTATACATGTTTAACATTTAATTAAAAAATAAATAATATACATGTACATATATTAAATTATACATTACTAAAGTATTTATATACTATACATTCTCATGTATTAACATTAATTAAAATAACTATTATACATATACATATATTATATATACTCATACGTATATAAGTATATGGATATATATATACATATATATATATATATATATATATATATATATATATATATATATATATATATATATATATATATATGTACACAGGAAGAAAGAAGAAGGAAGAAGGAAGAGGGAGATGAGAAGGGGACTTACTGCCGGGGAGGGCTGGCTTGCCGGCCGGAGTACGGCAGGAGGGAGGGGCAGCCGGGTTGTTGAGCAGCAGGGGGGCGGAGCACACAACAGGGGAGGGGAGTCGCCTGCTGGGTAGGGTGATATGGGAGGAGACGGAGGGAGGGCCGCCGGCCGGAGTTAGCGGCAGGGAGGAATAGGGGAGGAGAGTAGAGGGAGTTGGGAGGAGTGGTGATGGTGTTGGCTGCCGGAGTAGTAGCAGGCCGGAATCGGAGGAGTTCGGGCTCGGTGCTCGAGGGCTGGGCCGGAGTTGATCAGTGGGCCGCCGGAGTTCAGAGGGGGCCGGGGTTGGCAGCGCCGCCGGGCTGAGCAGCGAGGATGGGGGAGTTGGGAGTCCGCCGGAGGCTGACCGGCTGTACAGGTGGAGGGAGAGCCGTCGGGTTGTCGGGGCAGCCAACGCCGGAGTTCAGAGGAAGTCGGCCGGCGGAGCACAGGGGAGTCGGGGTGCAGAGGCTCGGTGAACAGTAGGTGCGGGGGGGGGGGGGGGGTGAACAGTGTTCCCCCTTCTTCTTTTAAATTTAAAAATAAGAAGAAGAAGAAGAAAAGAAGAAGGAGAAGAAGAAGAAAGGAAAGAGGTTTCCTACTTTGGAGACTGTGAGAAAGTGGGGGCTTGTGAGGAGGTGGGAAAACCTAGGTTTTCTAGGGATTAGGGTTTGATGTGACATGACATTATATAAGGAGAGGGTGTGTGAATTTAAGGGTGAGGATGGACCCATAGAATGAGTGGTCCAGATTTGTCATGAGGGAAAAATAATTCATGTAGGAATGAGGGTGAGGTTTAATAAAAAAATTAATAGGGCTCCCTCATTGGTTTAAACAAATGGGTGTTGACACCAAAAATGCAAATTTGTAAATTACCCCCCTTAAATTTGGGTATTTGCACAGACGCATAAAATGACAAAAATTTGGTGGGCGATTTGGTGTTCGGTGTTTTGTAGGGTCAGGGGGCGCTGTAAGTTTGGTACGGGCTCAATTAGCAGGGCGCTGGAATTAAATTAGGATTTTCAGAATCGGTTAAAATAGTATCCTCAATTTAATTAGAAATAAATGTAAGTTGTGTTCTAAAATTAATTAGGAGTACATGGGGCCAAAATCAGGTCAGGTCATCAATACCAATAATAAAAAAGACTCAGAACAGGATATTACCCTAATTTGGGCCGCACGAAAAATAGGTTAAGATTGGCTCCAATTTCGATTGGAACGCACAACGATACAAAAATAGGAATTTATTAAATAACGTCCGCGATGATTTTTGTGCGGCTAGAAAAAATGCACAGAGAGCATAATTATGAGTTGCAAAAATAGCAGAATAGGAAGGCGGACATGTCTAGGGCAAGATTGTGAAATTTGTTGGAAGACAAAAGTCTGGATAGCGCTCCAAATATCGAAGCAAAGGCAATGCACAATAATTAATTAAAATACGGTAATTAATTACAATCTCCAATAAATAAATTCTAGATAAAATAATTAAATACAGAATTCTATAATTCGGACAGGTGTACATCTACTGGGCTTCTAGGTCAAGTCTACTAGCTCAAAATAAATGGACACTGCATATAATCATATATTTAAATTACACATCACACATTTATTTAAATCAAATATACTATCATGAATTTAATTAATTGTAACTACCATAATATTAAGTATTATAAAAAGTCAAAAATATCCCTGTTTTCGGAACGTGGTAGTGACAAGTCTACCCTCCTTAAAAAAATTTCGTCCTCGAAATTTAAAATCCTCCATAGTAGCATTTAATCATACACATTATTATTTTCCCTCAAAGTTTAAATTCATCAACCACGAAATCAGGTAATAATCCACGATGTCTTTTCACAATTTTCAAAATTATGAAATTATTGCATTCCTGAAAATCCTCAAAATAAAATCAAAGTCTATTTTCTTTTATCAAAAATTTCCCCAAAATTTTAGTTAATAATTCAATACTCAGAATTTAATATCCACTCCTCAATTTGATTTTTATCAATGCACAATTATAAAATGTAATCTCGTCTCACAAGTTTGAATTTAACATTTATCCATCAAAAAATTTTTATTTCTCAATTTCCTCTTTCCTCAATTACTCAACAATGCGATACTTAAGGATTCTCCAAATGCAACATCCAAATATAACATTTTAAAAAATAACTTGCAACCAAATAAATATAATGATAGTCTCCCAAAATTTCCAAATTTTAATAACCAATTTAATTACATCATAATCTTCCTGGAATTAATAAACCACCAATTATGCCATGTTAATTTCTTAACCCTCTATTTAAATTAATGGTTATCCTCGAATTTTAATCATCTTGTCTCTCTTGTCAAGTCATAACTCCTTCATGAATCTTCGTCATGGTCAAACCCCGATAATCATGGTCTAAGAAAATCTTCCTACAATCATACAACATACAACCTAAGGGGATATGTACGGTCATGGTGTCTTTTGTCATGGTATTGCAGTCTCTGTATCAGGGGTACTACTAACTATATTATAACAAGAAATCATGCATACAAGCTACGGTACTAAGGTATCAATCAATCAATCAAGTAGATAGGAACAGAAGGAAGGATAGAACAGAACCTGCTAACACATTACCTGCAGTATCGGTCTCCTCGACCGTCATCGCAAATGCCCCGCCCTGCTGGGGTGGTTCCCTTTGCGGGTGCTGAGCAATATACGGTTCCACAGGTAGCCTAACTGGATCTCTATAATCTGAAGCTGCACGCTGGCCGGGAAGATAAGGGGATAGAAGACAATCCCTTACTCGATGTCCCGCAGCGCCGCAGTGCAAACAAAGTCCTAGTCTCGTTCTACAGCTCTCCCAAAGGTGACCTGGCTTCTTACAGAAATGACAAGTCTGCTGTGTCTCTCTCGGAGGCTGTTGCTGATTCTGCTGAACACGGACTGGTGCCTGGTACTGTTGTTGATACTGATACGCCCATGGATGTTGCTGGATATGAACTGGTGCTAGGTACTGCGGTGGATGCTGAAATGTCCATAGTTGTTGCTGAATATGAAATGGTACTTGGTACTGCTGTTGGTGCTGAATACGGGGATGCTTGGCTGGTCCTGTGCTACCATTCGTATCTCCAAAAGTATTGTGACTCCTCTTAGGCCTGAGATCCAGATCCTCTTCTGCAATGTGGGCATCCATCAAGATAGCCTCAAAGGTAGCGGTACGATGACCAGAAGTGCGTGACCTAATCTCTCTCGTCAGCCCCTTTCTAAATTTCCGGGCTCGATCTCCTGGGTCCCGAATCATAGACGATGCAAAACGGCTCAATCGACAGAATTCTGCAGCGTACTCGTCGACCGACATGTTTCCTTGAACCAAGTCATGAAACTGACTTTCCAAGGTTCCCAATGCCACGTCGGGAAAGAACTTCTCCTTGAAGAGTTCCTTGAAGGTCTCCCAAGTAAGTCCTTGTGCAGTAATTCTCGGCTCTGTGCGATACCACTTGAGTGCGATATCGAACATCTGACTGCCAGCGGCTTCTATCTGCAAGTTCTCCGGAATCTGGGTCAATCGCAGGCTCCTCTCTATATCCTCTAGCCAGTCGTCAGCGTAGAGTATCCCTTCGGTGCCTTTGAACTCTCGAGGCATCATCCTTTTGAAGTCCACTATAGTGCCTAATCTCTGTTGCTGCTGGCCAGGAAACTGCTGGTACTGTGCTACTCTCTCCAAAGCTTGGAGAGTCACCTGATGAGCATTCTCCATGTTTTCTCTCATCAGCTCGGTTTGTGCCTGGTGTGCTTCTGCTTGCACCCTCTGAGCCTCATGTTGAACTCGCTGAGCATCTGCCGTCACTCTCTGGGCATCTACCATGCCCTGGATCAAGGTAAACATCTGTGTCCCGTCAATGGGCAAACCTCCGAGAATCGAAGTCTGTGGAGGTGGGAGGTTGTCCGTCACAGCTGTGGCTATCCTCTGAACAGGTGGGGGAGGAGGATCCCCAAAAAGTGCAGACACTCCTACATGCATCGGAGATGTAGGAGGAACTACTGTTGTCTGTCCCTCAGGTGGAGAGGTGTCAGACCCCTCTAAAGCTGATGTTCCCGCTCTCATAGATCGTGTCTTCGGCGACATCCTGAAGACAGATCCAAAAGAATCAATTTAGGCAAAAATGCGATATCATCAAGGAAGGACAGTACAGTTCTAAAGAAGCAACATTCAAGATAAATAGATTGGAAGAAAAATCCTAGTTGTGATTGCACAGGTCAAAGATGCATCCAAGGTCTGATACCTCTATCCCTCTAAGTACCACAGTTCTATCACAAGCACACTCACTGCTAGCTTCCTTACCTACTGCAATCGCTAATACTAGTTATCCTTGTCACTCAAGTGCATATCAATTGCAACATACCATACTAAGTACTGCTCTCTCTCTCCAATACATTCCTAGATGAACACCTAAGCCAGTTGGCAGTGAAATCTCAATCATGCTCAAGCCAACATATCCTTACACATGCATCTCATCTATTATATACTAGTATATCTCTCCCCCTATAAAATCTTATCCTCAAAATAAAATTCCTCAAAATAACTCCTTGAATAAATTTTAAGTAAAATGCATATACTTCCCTTAAGATCAATTATCTAAATACTGAAATGAAAATTTTTATCACTTCCAAAAATCCTTACAGTTTGTCTAGGTTCATCAAATTGAATCTGAATTCCTCAAAAATAAATTTTTTATAACATAATATCTTGACTTCTCAAAATTCAAAAATGCAATTCATTTTCAAGCTTCGAATTAAAATTTAAATCCATATCTAGTAATCCAATAGCCCTAGTGTTAATCTTTCTCACTGTCCTCATCGACGTGTATCATCAAATAATACCATAAATCAGTCTGTAAATTCATCTTGATATGAAATCAAACCCTACAATGAAACCAAAATCCTAATTTAATACCTGATCAATAATCAACAAGTGAGAATGGACGGAACAAGGGAATAATTTTAAATTGGAAATTATAACAAGATTCTCAGGGGTCATCCCAGGAATCTCTCAAGGAATTGTGATTGAGTATTCGCTCTCGTCCTAGTATCCTATGTCCTAGATCCTATCGCAGGCACGTAATAGTGTAACAAAGATGCCACAATACTACGATATCGCACAACTCGTGAAGTCTGACCTGCATGGGCCACCACTAAAAATGTGTCACGACCCGCACCCGGAATTGGGGCACGAGTACGCGAGTACGTCCAGCCTACGCCGCAGCATCGGCGGTAGAACGCTGTCAAGGTCTTGATACTATCTAGCCAATCTCACACAAGCATCCAATCTCCATAAGGAGGCACGGATGACACAAATAAAATGAACACATACTCAATCACAGGATTACAGCACGATAAGATAGCGAACAAAAATTAAATACAACACAAGTCTAAAGTAATAATCAAACTCAACAATATCCAAGTCTCATCAAAATGCCGGAGACAAATCCGGTACCAAATAGTCTACTAAAAGAACAAATCAGAAAACTAGTGATTCCGGCTAGACCTCCCGGAATCACAACTAAACTATCAAGTCCAAATTTGCAGCTACTCACCATATGGTCCATAAAGTGTCGGACAGCGGTCCTCTAAGGCATAGTCTGGAAAAATGTTTCCAGTTAGGAAGGAGCAAAGTACAATCTCAAATAACAGTTCCATTAAATTGATAAGGACTATAAAGCAATAAACATGTGATGCTAGCTACTGAGAAGACAGTAAAATAAATGCAATAGCAATTAAAGAGAGACAGGCAATATAAAGAGACAGGCAATAGGCAATATGATATAGTCAGTGCATGTATAAAAATGAAAAGAACAAGGAACAGCATCATATACGGGTGATGTAGTATATAATTTAAAATAGGGAACTGTAATCTATTCTAAGTGTTTGAAATAGTAGTTTCAAAATATGATCGACTTGGGAACATGTACGATAGCTATAGGGCCTGGCTAATCATGAGTGAAGAGCATGATTAACACTTACATTGTTCTATACTGTATAAAGGGTATGATCACATTTCTTACTAACTACTTTCCCGCCCCCAACTAGTAATATGGATCCAACCATGACACGTCACGATACACGAGCAAGTCCAATCTATCATGTACGATGTCTAATATACATGTCGTGTATAATGTCAATACGATAATCAATGTAACATCTCATGACTGCAGATCCAAGCTATACTAGTCCGTGTAGCACAGTGTCAAGGATTCAGATGTAATATTTCATGATTATTGAACTTATAGAAATTATCAAGGAATTGGAAATTATCAGAGAATGTACTTGCCTTGGGTCCTTAGCTGGTAATTATTGATGTCCTGTTCCAGAGTATCTCCTGAATGAAGCAACAGTCCTATAACATGTCACAATATCACTTGTATCAGGTGCTACCCTAACACACAGTCTAAAAATACTGAATTCGGGGCTACGCTAGGTATGATACTGGTCACCTAGGATCATCTAGTAAATTCACCAATTAATCATATTACATACATATACTAAGAATGTTTGTATACGTATATACCAATTAATATATATAGCAAATATATAATAAGTGTATACCAAATATATATATATATATATACAAATTAATTTAAATACATACTTATACATACCTGTATACCAATCATGTTAAATATATATATACGTATACATTAATATTAAGCATTAATTTAAATACCTAATTGCATTCATATAAATACATAAGTACTAATACCATAATTTAATTTACACTAATTAAATATTAAACATTTCATATATCATATATATGTATATATATACATTAATACATACATATACTAATATATATATATATATATATATATATATATATATATATATATATATATATATATATATATATATATATATATATATATATATATATATATATATGTATACTACGCTTATACATGTTTAACATTTAATTAAAAAATAAATAATATACATATACATATATTAAATTATACATTACTAAAGTATTTATATACTATACATTCTCATGTATTAACATTAATTAAAATAACTATTATACATATACATATATTATATATACTCATACGTATATAAGTATATGGATATATATATATATATATATATATATATATATATATATACACAGGAAGAAAGAAGAAGGAAGAAGGAAGAGGGAGATGAGAAGGGGACTTACTGCCGGGGAGGGCTGGCTTGCCGGCCGGAGTACGGCAGGAGGGAGGGGCAGCCGGGTTGTTGAGCAGCAGGGGGCCGGAGCACACAGCAGGGGAGGGGAGTCGCCTGCTGGGTAGGGTGATATGGGAGGAGACGGAGGGAGGGCCGCCGGCCGGAGTTAGCGGCAGGGAGGAATAGGGGAGGAGAGTAGAGGGAGTTGGGAGGAGTGGTGATGGTGTTGGCCGCCGGAGTAGTAGCAGGCCGGAATCGGAGGAGTTCGGGCTCGGTGCTCGAGGGCTGGGCCGGAGTTGATCAGTGGGCCGTCGGAGTTCAGAGGGGGCCGGGGTTGGCAGCGCCGCCGGGCTGAGCAGCGAGGATGGGGGAGTTGGGAGTCCGCCGGAGGTTGACCGGCTGTACAGGTGGAGGGAGAGCCGCCGGGTTGTCGGGGCAGCCAGCGCCGGAGTTCAGAGGAAGTCGGCCGGCGGAGCATAGGGGAGTCGGGGTGCAGAGGCTCGGTGAACAGTAGGAGCGGGGGGGGGGGTGAACAGTGTTCCCCCTTCTTCTTTAAATTTAAAAATAAAAAGAAGAAGAAGAAGAAGAAGAAAAGAAGAAGGAGAAGAAGAAGAAAGGAAAGAGGTTTCCTACTTTGGAGACTGTGAGAAAGTGGGGGCTTGTGAGGAGGTGGGGAAACCTAGGTTTTCTAGGGATTAGGGTTTGATGTGACATGACATTATATAAGGAGAGGGTGTGTGAATTTAAGGGTGAGGATGGACCCATAGAATGAGTGGTCCAGATTTATCATGAGGGAAAAATAATTCATGTAGGAATGAGGGTGAGGTTTAATAAAAAAATTAATAGGGCTCCCTCATTGGTTTAAACAAATAGGTGTTGACACCAAAAATGCAAATTTGTAAATTACCCCCTTAAATTTGGGTATTTGCACAGACGCATAAAATGACGAAAATTTGGCGGGCGATTCGGTGTTCGGTGTTTTGTAGGGTCAGGGGGCGCTGTAAGTTTGGTACGGGCTCAATTAGCAGGGCGTTGGAATTAAATTAGGATTTTCAGAATCGGTTAAAATAGTATCCTCAATTTAATTAGAAATAAATGCAAGTTGTGTTCTAAAATTAATTAGGAGTACATGGGGCCAAAATCAGGTCAGGTCATCAATACCAATAATAAAAAAGACTCAGAACAGGATATTACCCTAATTTGGGCCGCACGAAAAATAGGTTAAGATTGGCTCCAATTTCGATTGGAACGCACAACGATACAAAAATAGGAATTTATTAAATAACGTCCGCGACGATTTTTGTGCGGCTAGAAAAAATGCACAGAGAGCATAATTATGAGTTACAAAAATAGCAGAATAGGAAGGCGGGCATGTCTAGGGCAAGATTGTGAAATTTGTTGGAAGACAAAAGTCAGGATAGCGCTCCAAATATCGAAGCAAAGTTAATGCGCAATAATTAATTAAAATACGGTAATTAATTATAATCTCCAATAAATAAATTCTAGATAAAATAATTAAATACAGAATTCTATAATTCGGACAGGTGTACATCTACTGGGCTTCTAGGTCAAGTCTACTAGCTCAAAATAAATGGACACTGCATATAATCATATATTTAAATTACACATCATACATTTATTTAAATCAAATATACTATCATGAATTTAATTAATTGTAACTACCATAATATTAAGTATTATAAAAAGTCAAAAATACCCCTGTTTTCGGAACGTGGTAGTGACACTCGTGCATGGGGAAAACCCAATATCAGTTCTGCATCAGAGAACAACAAGAGAAGAGCCACAACATCAGCAATGTATATGCCACACCTTGAGCACAGCAAGGCCCAGGACAGAGGCAGCAGGGAGCTCGGGCATGGATCAGTACAATAGTGCACTGGACTTTAGCTCTGAAGCAGGAACAAAGCAGTGCTCTACACAGCAAAGTAACTAACTACAGCACCAGCTCGGGCATGGAACTGCGGAGAGCAGTGCAGTCCTCAACACCAGTTTACAGCAGTAAAGTTTAGGTAAGCAGTCAGCAGGTCCAGCAACAACTATATGCAACCTCGGGAAGTAGCCAACTCCCGGGAGCACAGTGCTCGTGAAATGCACAGAGGCTTGGGCAAACTGCACAGCATGTGCAGCATCAGTTTCAGCAAGGCTCGGTGCACAGTATCAAGGTATCAGGTATTTGGTTCAGTTGTATTTTGAGTATCAGTGAGGTTCAGTCAGGTATCAGTGTATTAGTCAGTAGGTTAGTTTAGTATCAAGGATAGCTATTAATTAGTTATATATGCTATATATATATATATATATATGGATTGGGTAATACCTAGTTAGTATCTATGTATATTAGTGTAGGTATATATATATATGTTAGTATGTTAGTAAATAGTTAGCTACATATATAAATATATATTTGTATTAGTTGATATTGTATGGTAGTTAGTAGGTATGTATTATATTGATATCAATTGTAGTACTTAGTATATGTTAGCATATAGTTGATTGGGTATTAGCTATGTAGAGGTTTTGGATTACCTTAGGATACCAAGGTATTGGGTCGATACCAAGGTATTGAGTTTGGGTATCGAGATAGGTGTGATACGCATTGGTGCAAGGCCAAGGTTTTATATTTTATTATTTTGTTATAGTACTATGTATGTTGACTTGAATATATATCTAAAATAATATTTTCATATATGGAAACTTGCGTATCTTAGGATACGGCTTTTTGAGTGTTTCATAGTATCATACGTTAGCTTGTATAGCTTAATTTCATAGTGCTTTGACTTAGTATCTTAGTGTAGACTTTTGCAACCTAGATTTAATCGGTTTGAACTAGAAGTGGCTTATTGACTTAGAATTGCATCATTTTAACTTATTTTTATTTTTGAACCTTGTATTGATGCAACATACCATATATAGGTCTGTGTGACACCAGCTTGGGCATTGAGAGACACACCTTGCTCAGGACTTCAAGCGGGTATATTTCTCTGATGGTTTTCAATTTATAATAATGTATATATGTATGTTCTAGAATTGTATACTTGATTCCGACATAGTAATTTTACGGACTTGTACTACATGGATTCCGTCAGGAGATGTTATCTCCTACCGTGTTCAGCAGGTACTCGGGTACATGTATTTTATCGTGTATATTGGGTATTGATTTATATTTCGTGTTCACACACTGCTCGTATTTAGTATACTTATTCGTGTACACCCACTGCTCATGTTTAGTGGTTATGATATTCGTGTATACCCACTGCTCGTGTTCAGTGGTTATATTTTGTATTCGTAGCGTGTCGTGATTGGATCCATTGATATTAGTTGGGAATGAAAGAGTAGGATTTTATTATGTGATCAAAGCCCCATTATTACATCATGTACATTCTTGTTACATACCTCACTTATAATCATCTTACCTGATCATGTTCACCCAAACCGATCACATAATAAACTTGTGTTCTGAGGCACATTAGTTTAGATTACAGTTATTTTATCATATTGCTGATAATCATATTGTTGATCTAGATTCTCGTACATTACCTGTATATCTATTGTTCATTCATTCATATGTTAGTGATCTTATATTTCATTTCTATTATCTGTTTTATATGCTCGATTATGTTATTGAAACTGCTTTCAGAGGTTTGTACTTTGCTCCAATCCTGACTGGATATTTTTTTCAGATGATTGGCTTTTAGAGCAGTGTCCCACATTCTACAGGCCGCTGGAAAGCGTACCTATAGAGGATACTCCTATAGACCAGGAGGACTTAGTTGCAGAGCACGAGGAGGTCTAGTTATTTGTGTTGGCATGTGTTAGACTATTATTTCGTTGAGATTCACAGTTGTATATTATTTCAGATTGTGGATTGTAACTTATTCTTTCCTTCACTATTCCATTCATGCTTTATCTTCCTTAGTTTGTTTTGTGATTGAGATTTGTTATACTTGTGAGATACAATATTGCTCCTCCGTTTGGAGTTGAGATGATTGACAGGTACCATATTATATTGTTGAGATGTTAGATAGTTAAAAATGACCCAGACAACGTTCTATCACCGATGCTGTGGCGTAGGCTGGGCGTAACTACGTATTCGTGCCCGAATATCCGGGTGCGGGTCGTGACATATTTTTAGTGGTGGCCCATGCAGGTCTAGATTCGCAAGTAGTATGATTTTGTAGTTGTGCTCGTCTAGAGTACTGCTACGAGCCTGCTTTAGGAAATAGGATTTAGGCTGAGAGTTTACTCAATCACAACTAGGAAATATTCCAAAATCTGTTTTTCAAATCCCTATATATTGAATATTGCTTTACTTTGAATAAAATTTTGTCCTTCTTTGATGGTATCGTATCATATTCAATATTGATTCCTTATTTCAATCTATTTTCAGGATGTCGCCGAAGACGCGTTCCCAGCGATCAGGTGCCGCGAAAGCACGATCAGTCACTTCATCACCCTTGAGGGCAGCACCCTCAGATGATGGTCCAGCACCTACATTCTGGAGGTTAGCTTCACCAGTCCAGGTGGGCGTATCAGCAGCAGCTTTTGGAGGTGATCCACCTCCGGCACCGAGGATAGGACAGACAGTTTTTAGGGATCTTTTACCCCCACCACTGCAGTTGATCAGAAACAGATGTTCGCGCTCTTCCAGCAGATGATGTAGCCACAACAGCGATAGTCAGAGGTCCTATGACAGAGCGTGGAGAATGCTCACCAGATCGCGCTTGCAGCAGTTGAGAGAGCTACTACAGTCCAGCCACAGACGGCACCACCTCAGTTTATTCCTCAGCAGCCGAGGCCGGGTACCATCATAGACTTCAAGAGGATGGGCCCAAAGGACTTCAGAGGTACAGAGGGGATCCTTTATGTGGATGATTGGATCGAGGACATCGAACAGAACCTGCGGCTGGCGCAGATTCCAGAGATGCTACAAATAGAGGCAACAAGGTGTATGATGTTCGATATTGCTTTGACATGGTTCCGGACAGACCCCAGGATCGCAGTACCAGGACTCACTTGAGAAGCCTTCAAAGAGCTTTTAAAGGAGAAATTCTTCCCAGACGTGGCTCTTACATCCTTAGAGAGCCAGTTCCAGTACCTCGTCCAGGGAGGTATGTCAGTGGACGAGTATGCGACGGAGTATTGCCTACTAGGTCGCTTCATGGAGGGGCAGAACCCTAGAGGCAGAGCCAGGAAGTTCAGGAAGGGCCTAAACCGGGAGATCAAATCCCACAAGAACGGAGATCCTACTGCGACCTTCAAGGAGATTCTCAGACAGGCGCAGAGAGACGAGGATGACTTAGAGCTTGGCTCTGAAAGGCCGAGGGACACAGGAAGATCCAGCACCAATGCGGGTCCAGTGAAGAGGCCTCACTTCCAGTAGCAGCACTAGAGGCATTACCAGCATCAGAGACAGCAGTATCACGGGCCAGCTAGAGCACCGGCACAGTAGCTGCATCTGATCCAGAGGGCCGCTGTTTCTTGCACTTTCTGTAAGAAGCAAGGACACCGATAGGATGCATACAGGATGAGGCTAGGCCAATATTTATTTTCTGGATCGGGAGATCATCAGTTGAGGGCTTGTCCTAAAGTCCCAACTCGTCCAGTTCAGGGCGGAGGTCAGGCACAGAAGGCACCCGCTAGACCACTAGCGGGGCAGCAGAGAGGACCTCTTCCACCGCAGCAGCAGTTTGCTCAACATCAGCAGCAGAGAGGTGCGCAGCGACAGTGGCAAGCTTTTGCCTTGACTGTCGAGAAGGAGAAGCCGGTTGGCGATGTCATCTCCGATTCAGTTTATCTTGATTCCTTTCCAGTTCATGTTTTGTTCAATTCTTGTGCTTCTCATAGCTTTGTATCTGTATCATTTACTTTGAGGCATCATCTTGATTCTGAACCGTTAGCGAAGACTTGCAAGATCACGATCGGGGGTGGCATTATCTTGGTCAATGATGTTTGCAAGAACCAGAGAGTTTATTTGGGAGGCCGAGAGTTGGGCATATGTTTACTTGTAATGCCACTTCCGAGTTACGATATAGTACTCGTGATGGATTGGTTGAGTAGACATCATGCTAGTATCGATTATCGTAGAGGCAAAGTTTTATTTCAGTCATCAGAAGAGCCAAAGTTCGAGTTTATCTGAGGAGCAGAGCAGAGTAAAGGCAATTTCTGTGAAGCTTTGGTAGAAGAGCAAGAGCCGCCACATCTGTTGATTGCAGAGTTCATGGATGTCTTTCTAGAGGATTTGCCGGGGTTGCCACCAGATAGAGATGTGGAGTTCTTTATAGATTTGGTGCCAGGTGCAGAGCCGATATCTCAGCACGTCTATAGAGTAAACAACAGCGAATTGGCAGAGTTGAAGAAGAAGGTGGATGAGTTGCAAAAAAGGGCTTTATCCGTTCTAGTTCATCACCATGGGGTGCTCCAGTACTTTTTATACCAAAGAAGGATGGGTCGATACGTATGTGTATCGACTACAGGGCACTTAATAACCTCACTATCAAAAACAAATACCCGTTGCTGCGGATTGATGACTTTTTTGACCAGTTGAGCGGAGCGAAGGTATTCTCAAAGATAGACTTGAGGTCAGGGTACCACCAGGTGAAAGTGAAGAGGGAAGATATCCCGAAGACAGCTTTCAAGACTTGTTTTGGGCAGTTCGAGTTCTTGGTAATGCCGTTTAGGTTGACCAATGCCCTAGCAGTATTCATGAACCTGATGAATAAGGTGTTTGATCAATACCTGGTCCAGTTTATTGTAGTCTTCATTGATGATATATATTCTGATATATTCGAAGACCCCAGAGGAGCATGAGAAACACTTGAAGATAGTTTTAGAGACCCTCAGGAAGGAGAAGCTGTATGGTAAGTTATCAAAGTGTGAGTTCTTCCTTAATAAGGTTGAATTCCTTGGGCATGTTATTACAGGAGATGGAATCTCAGCGAACCCAAAGAAGATTTCAGCAGTTGAATCATGGTCTACCCCAAGTTCAGTAGCAGAGATCAGGAGTTTCCTTTGATTGGCGGGCTACTATCGGAGGTTTGTTCAGGACTTTTCCAGACTTGCAGAGCCGATGACTAGACTAACCAGGAAGGACGTGGAATTCGTCTGGACTGAGGATTGTTAGTCAGCATTTGAGGAGCTGAAAAAGAGGTTAACTACAGCTCCAATCTTGACATTTCCATCAGGAGCAGGAGGATTTTCCATTTACAGTGATGCATCAGGAAAGAGTTTGGGTTGTGTGTTGCAGCAGCACGGGAAAGTGATTGCCTATGCTTTCTTGCAATTACGCCTGCATGAGAAGAACTATCTTACCCATGACTTGGAGTTGGCAGCAGTTATCTTTGCTCTCAAATTATGGAAACACTACTTGTATGAAGAGAGAGTGAAGATCTTCACAGACCATAAGAGCTTGAAGTATGTGTTTACACAAAAATAGCTCAACATGAGGCAGCGGCGATGGTTGGAGCTGATGAAAGACTTCAAAATTTCCTTGCAGTACCATCCAGGGAAGGCCAACTTAGTCGCGGATACCTTGAGCAGGTATCACATGGCTATGTACTTGACTAGAGATAGATATTTATTGGCAGATCTTGACAGTTTGGGCATTGAGGTACTAGTTCCTGGAGTCGCATCACAGATGTAGGGATTTCAGGTACAATCAGAGCTGATGGACCGGGTAAGAGCCTGATAGTATGAGGATGAGTCTCTGAGGAGCATCAGAGCACAGGTTCAGATGGGGCTGGCAAAGGACTTCATCGTCGCAGATGATGGATCATTGCGACACGGTACCAGATTATGTGTACCAAGAGAAGCATTGCGCGAGGAGATTTTTTAGGAGGCTCATCATTCTCAGTACTCTATACATCCAGGTGCCAATAATATGTATAGAGACATGAGAGAGCATGTATAATGGTATGGTATGAAGCGGGAGGTAGCTAGCTTCGTATCCAGATGCTTAGTTTGCCAACAGGTAAAGGCGGAGAGACAGAGGCCAGGTGGATTACTTCAGCCTTTATCCATTCCAGAGTAGAAATGGGATCATGTGACAATAGATTTTGTATCAGGACTTTCGCGTTCTCCAGGAGGTAAAGATGCAATTTGGGTCATCATGGACAGGTTGACCAAATCATCCCACTTTCTACCATTTAAAGTGGGTACATCTACGGAGAAGCTCGTGGAGATGTATGTGCGCCAGATTATTAGATTGTACGGTGTTCCAGTGAGCATAGTCTCAGATAGGGATAGTTGCTTCATGTCCCACTTCTGGAGGAGTTTGCAGGCTAACTTGGGCACTCAGCTCAAGTTCAGTACCGCTTATCACCCTCAGACTGATGGACAGTCAGAGAGGACTATTCAGACTCTCGAGGATATGCTACGCACCTGTGTTTTGGATCTTGGAGGTTCTTGGGAGGATCACCTTCACTTGGTAGAGTTTTCATACAACAACAACGAGCAAGCCAGCATCAAGATATCACCGTTTGAGGCATAGTATGGACGGAGATACCGCTCTCCGTTATCCTGGGATAATGTCTGTGAGAGAGCTTTATTGGGGCCAGAGATGGTAGTGGATGTAGCCGAGAAGGTGAAGCTTATCAGGGATATACTTCGAGTAGCACAGGACAGGCAGCGACATTGGGCCGATAGCCACCGTAGACCTTTGAAGTTTGAGGTATAGCTTTTGTTTTGTATTGCTTTTGATTGATTGGTTGTTTTGTTAGAGGGATTAGGTTGTATTTTGTGCTAGGTTAGCGATCTGGTTTCCTTGAGGATATCTCCAACACGTGGCATAATTTATTTCGGTGGAGGCGGAAAGCTTAGTCCGCGATTCATCGGACCTTTCAGTATACTTGAGAGGGTCGGTGCAGTTGCATACAGACTAGACTTACTACCTACATTGGAGGGAGTGCACAACGTATTTTACGTGTCATAGCTGAGACGGTAAGTGGCAGATCCCAGTCATGTGTTGGATCACTCGGAGTTAAAGGTGGGCCCTACTTTTAGCTATCCAGAGCAGCCAGTGGAGATTCTGGATCAGAGAGAGAAGGTGCTGAGGAACCAGACGATTCCTTTGGTATGCGTCGCGTGGAGGCATCACTTGCCAGGAGAGAGTACCTGGGAGCGAGAGGTCGAGATGCGCGAGCGATATCCATATCTATTAGTGCCGTGAGGTATAATTCTTTCTTGTATTGTATTGTTTGCTTTTGGTAGTTAGTTTCTTCCTTAATTTCGAGGAGAAAATTTTTCTAAGGTGGGTAGGATTGTCACTATCTTATTTTCAATCAAGGGTAGTTTAGTAATTGACATGGATATTTTAAATTTTAGGATTGATTGTATTTAAATATTATGTATTGCCTGATTAATTATTTATTGTATTATTTATTGATTGTTAATTATAGATTTATTTTAGACTTGTGTAGTGGACCTAACCTATTTAATTAGATATATGAACCAATATTTCATATGAGTTTAGTTTGAGCCCATGAATTAGGCCCATGGATTGGGAGGTTGTATTAATTAGTAAAATCATTAGACTAGAACCTTCCCTCCCTAATTAATTTTTTCGTGAGATGCCCCAATGGGTAAATAGGACATTTTATACTTGCTTGGGGAGAGGGCTAGGGCCGGTCATAGAGGGAGGAGAGAGAGTGCATCATCTTATTTTATTTCTAATTTTATTTAGATTTAGTTTTTCCCTTCTTCCAATTTCCTTCATTCCCTCATCAATTCTCCACCAATTTCTTTACAAATTCCTTCTCTATTATTCATTGGAGGCTTCTACATCAAGGATATACAAGAAGAAAGTAAGAAGCAACAAGGAGGAGGCCAAGATCTATAAGGAGATGAGCTACATTATCATGACCCGCACCCGAAATTTGGGCATGAGTCGTGGGTACATCCAGCCTACGCCGCATCATCGGCGGTAGAACGATGTCTAGGTCTCAATATACAAAACATAACTCATAACCTGTCAAGGATCTCAACTCCATAAGAAGTACAATAAAATAAACATCTCTCAACAGCTCATAATGTATACTCAATCATAATAGCTATAAGAATATAAATGGCACGATAAAAGATAAGAAAGAATGACATAAGTCAAACACAACGTCTCAAATAGAGATAAACTACAGTCTAGCTGTCCAACATAAAAAGTCTCCACAAGTCTCAATTTAAACTTAACATAAGTCTCGACATAAACTAAAATGCATAAAATAAATACTGTCTAAACAGCTGCAGGTAGTGCCTCCTCTACAGGAATGGACTCATCCAAGCTCTCTGGTATGTAGTCTACATCTATACCTGGTACATAGTGTGTAGGACAGAAGTCCTCAAGATCCTCTGGAAAAAAATATTCAGTCAGGATTGGAGCAAAGTATAAGCACCAATAGCAGTTACACATATATTAACAAAAACTATAATCCAGTGTAAAGAAATACAAGATGGATATAAATACTGGTAATAAAAAATACTGGAGATAATAAAATACTGGAAATAGAAATACTGAAGCAATTGTCGTTATCAATGGTATACCAGCAATGAACAAAAATACAAGTGCATGCTAGAACAATAAACTGGAATATAAGTGAATACTAGAACAATAACTAGAATATAAGAAAATGCTAGATCAACAAACTAGAAATACATGTAGAGACTATCTAGCTAAGTGTGTGAAACATCAGCATATCATGTGATCGGCTTGGGACTGATCAACTTTGCTATGTATGACTAGCTATGATTCATGTAAGGTCAGGCTAACCATCCGGATAGCTATGATTCAAGCAATAGTCAGGCTAACCATACATAACAGGCTATGAGGCATATAATGGTCAGGCTGCACCGACGTGAGGTATGGGTGAGCTATGATTCATGTAGAGTTGGGTATGATCACATAATCTACTAATATCTCCCCGTCCCCATCTAGCACGATGGATTCCAATCATGACTCCTCGTGACCGGTCTCGATAATGCCAACTCGTGTATACATAGTATTAGAATTACGTACGCTATACAACTAGAATCATAGAGATAATCAATATAATAAAAACTGTCAGAGAATGTACTCGCCTGTGGTCCTTTGTTGGCAATACCAATATCCTATTTCCGAGGTCTTGTCTGAATAATCCAACAGTCCTATAGACATCATTTAATAATAGTATTACATCAGTCGATACACTAACACACAATCATAAATACACTGAACTCAGAGACTACGCTAGGGGTGATACTGGTCATCTAGTAGGGTCAAGCATACGTCTAATTACATGGGTGTCATATCTTAATTGATGTAGAAAATTAGACAGTCAAACACTAACACATGTCTCGCCAGTATGTCAGTGTACACAAGGCAGTCAACTCACTAATATTCAGGGTCACATGGTCAATATAAATACGGGATATCCATAATTAACACTTATGGTCTCATACAATTATACGGAAAAATCCACAATTAACCTAGGGTCATACAGTATAAATACATATATAGTCATAACTAGTATTAGCATTTAATTCCCATACACAATATATACATATATATATATACCAATTTGATTATAATACTCATACGCGTACGCATACGAGTTATGGGTTTATTTGCATGGTCTCTTGCAATGAATATCTAATGAACTTGTCATGAAGTAACACGCTAAAATCCTAACATCATTTACACGTACATATACTCAAACATGAAAGGAAATAACCCGAACCTTTGCGCACGTGAACGAGGGGGTGTTCGACTTTGAGGCATGTCCGGTTGCGTCATGCAGAGGGCTCGGCTGCTCCTGCTGCTGCTCAAGCGAGGCTCGACCGCTGCTCAGGCGAGGTCATCGGCGGTTCAATCGTCCTGTAGAGGGGAGTCGTCGGTTCAACGTCGAGGGAAGTCGGGTTCAGGCGAGTTGGGATGAAGATGATGGTGATGGTGATGGTCGGTGGTTCAGCGAGGTCGGAGTGGCCGGATACGGGACTGCTCCGGTCGGCGGGTGGACATGGATGAAGATGAGGGTGATGTCGGCTGGGTTTAGGTTTTGTGATGGTGAATAAAAAAAATAAAGAAAAGATATATATATATATATATATATATATATATATATATATATATATATATAAAAGGGTTTGTGGTTGACCTAGGGTGTTGGGCCGGTCAACATCCTTGGAATTGGGTTTCATTCTACATGTAGATATTTTAAAGGGCTAGGATTGTTTATTTCAAAAATGGGTGGCTAAGATTTGATGAGCGGTTGATGTTGAGTGTTACACACTCCAAAATTATGGAAAAAATCACATTACCGGTCAATAAAAGAAAATTGGGTTTCTTCATGTGTTGTGTCCAATAGGGTGTGGACACCTCAATGCACTTTGCATATAAGTCCCCAACAATTGGAAAATTGCACAAGTAGTTTTTTTGGATTAAATTGGGTCCTTACATTAATTTAATTAATATAAATGGTGTTCTAAAATTAATTAGAATTATATAGGGTTAAAATTGGGTGGGACACAAGTGTCATGGACGTAGAAGACTCAGAATAGAATATTGTCATAATTTGGGTTGCTCAAAATTGGCCGAGATTGTGTCTCCAATTTCGATTGGAACGCACAAAGATGTAAAGTTGGATTTATATAAATTAAATATAATTGTCTGCAATAAATATTGTGCAGCTAAAATAAAGCACAAAAGGGCATAGTTATGAGTTACACAAGGATCAAAATAGAAGGCAGGCACGTCTAGGACAAGGGTATAAAATTTGTTGGAAGGCAAAAGCTAGTGTAGCGCTCCCAATATCGAAGCAACGGTAAGATACAACAATTAAATAAAATCACCGTAATAAATATAATCCCCAAAAATTAATTCCCCAAAATGCTAATTAAATCCATAATCCTATAATTTGGTCAGGGGTTCATCGAGTGGGCTTCTAGGTCTCGTCTACTAACTCATGCATTAAAGAACACTATACATATAATATATATATACACATATCGTACAATTATTTAAAATAAATACACACAATACTTATAATAAATAAAAATGTCAAAATTACCCCTATTTTAGAATGTGGTAGACAAGTCTACCCTCCTTAGAAAAAATTTGTCCTCAAAATTTAAGATCCTCAATAGTTGTATTTATTTATTTATTTTACCATCAAAATTTAAATTCATGAAGCCATATAATCATGAAGTAAATCCATATTATTATTTTACAAAAATTTCAAAATTCTATAAGTATCATATTCCTGAAAATCTTCAAATTTAAAATCAAATTCCATTCTTATCACAATCTCCTCCAAAATTTTAAGTTAATAACTAAATACAAGAATTTAATATCTAATCCTCAAATTTTAAATTCAATCAAAGCATATATATATAATTTAAAATCTCATCCCAAAAATTGAATTCAAATACTAATCCATTAGTGATCTTATTCCTCGATTCTTTTTCCACACAATACTCAAACAATGTAATACTTATAAAATCTTTAAATACAATATTCAAAATATAAAATTTTAAATTTATATCTTGCAGTCAAATAAATATAATGATAATCTCCTTAATTTTCTCAAAATTTAATGACAAATTCAATCATATCATAATCTTCATAAAAATTAATGATTTAACAAAATCGTCAATTCTGTCATATTAAATTCTCAACTCTTTATTTAAATTAATGTTTATCCTCGAGATTTAAGGCACCTTGTCTCTCTCTGCCTAGTCATAACCTCTTCATTAATTCTTCACTATGGTCAAACACCCAACAATCAAGGTCTAAGAAAATCCTCCCTACAGTCACACAATATGCAACCAAGAGAAAACATACATGGTTATGGTCACTTTTGTCATGGTATTGCAGTCTCTGTCGGGGTATACTACTAACTATATTCTAGCAAGAAAATCACTGACACAAGATACGATACTAAGGAATCAATCAATCAATAAAATAGACAAAAAAGGAACAGAAGGAAAGGAACAGAGCCTACTAACACAACCTTAGGTTAAATGATGCATCCAAAGTTTGATACCCCTATCCTTTGGTACCACTGTTTCTACTACAAGCACACCTACTGCTAACTCTCTTACCTACTGTAATTGTTTATACTAGTTGTTCTTATCACTCAAGTGCACGACAAGTACAATACACCACACTAAGTACTGCTCCCTCTAATACAACTCTAGATGGACACCCAAGTCAGCTTGCAGTGCCATCTCAGGCATGCTCAAGCCAACAGATCCTTACACATGCACTTCATCCACTCATATACTGTTATACATTTCTTATCCACCATAAAATTTTATCCTCAAAATAAAATCCTTAAAATTGAACTTCTCGAACAATTTAAAATAAAATGTATACACTTTCCTCAAAAGTCCAATATTCAAATATTGAAATAAAATTTTAATCACTTCCAAAATCTTTATAGCTTTGACTATGTTTATTGAATTGAATTTGAATCCTTAAAAATTTTAATAACATAAAATCTCAACTCCTCAAAAATTCTTAAAAATTAAAATTTATTTTCAATCTTCAAATTATAAATTTAAATCCACATCTATCTAAGTATACATATATATATATACTCACAGTCTTTAACACACAAGATACACACAGATACAATAATTGTCTACAACCTTAACTATGTACTGAAATTTGCATTGCTCGGATTACTTGCACTATTACTCCCAATATTTTTTATCCATATTAACTGATACGCCAATCTACTATCACACGAGGTACTTACTGTTACTAGTATATTTCTTAACTAATCCTTGATATAGAAATACTAGCGCTCCTGGTATAGTAATACTAGCTTCATCATTAGATCATCTCATCACACTCACTAGAACTCATGATCACTTGCACTTTCTATAATACACATGTTTTACTTCACTCTCAAAGGCAGGCATATGGTTCCATATCTCGATCGATGTATAAGTATCTCCCTTTAACCTTTTATAGGCTGATACACTAATCCGTGATACACTTCATACCTTCCATGACCAATCTTGATATTTCTTAACCCATGACACACCATTGGAATTTTCTAGTACTCATGCTTCCACTTTCATGAACTTTCGTACTGACACTCAACACCCACTGTGCATCCTGTACACAATTTTTAGACACTTCTTCCATCTATTGCTTCCAACACATCACTTGCCTCAATATCAGATAATACATCTATCATTAGTCATATACAGTTATACTCAGATCAAGTCACATATCAAGGCCCTACTTTTATCTGTAACACAAGTCTCACTACTTAGCATAATGTATTCTTATTCTCTCACACTCTTCTATCCACTTATGGGTACCCTTCTACTATGGCACACTCATTAATACCCTTTATGCATATACATTTCTTTACTCTTGACACACCCAAGTATCAACTACCAAATTGAATATCATGCTCCATTAATTTTTGACATAATTTCCTTGATACTTAATTGTTTAAATGAATCACCCAATTACATAAATTCATGACTATCCAGGACTGGCATGTTGCCTCTGATACTAACTCCCGGAACCATTACTGATACTCTTTACTCCCTCTTCTACCTATAGTACCAATACTAACTATAATGACACCTATCATAGAACTATTGCTACAAGGTACTACGCTATGGGTTAACTCTAGATTGATGCCTACTGCTCACATGTCCAACCAAGAAATACTTACAGACTCACAAGTCACACACTCAACAGTCAACACTGATACTCAAGACACAAACCTAATTGCAAGTCACCAATTATCACACTAACAAGAAACCTTAATGGAAAGAAGCTCTATAAGGAACTGGACTAAGGACTGAAGGTATCTCTATTGCTAGCAAGGAAATGATATAACAAGGTCCTATAATAACAGAAGTGGATAAGTATTGAGATGATACTTTAAGAACCAATTTAAGATACAACCTGATAATCATACACGTCTGTCCAAAATTATGACACTCAGAATCCTTGCCACGCCAGTGAGCATAGCTGCGATAAACGATAGGTTCCATAACTCAGGTTTGCAACTCTATAATCACGTCATCTAGAATTCTCACCACGCCAACCGGTTATGGCTGCAAAAAACTCTAAATTTCATAACTAAGATATGTACATCCAAGGTCAGGTTCTTACGTTTCTGCCACGACAGCTAATGTGGCTGCGATAAACTGTAGGCTCCATAACCAAATTAGATGTTTCACCTTTCTCACTGTCCTCATCAACATATGTCATGAGATGATACCGTAAATTTTAGTCCGTAAAGTTTATCTCGATATAAAATCAAACTCAACAACGACACTAAGAATTAAATTCAATAACTGATCAATAAGAATCAAATTTAATAACAACAAGTGAGAGCGGACGAAAACAAGGAAAAAGATTTGAAATAGAAATTATAATAAGATTCTCAAGGGTCGTCCTAGAAATCTCTTAAATAATTTGTGATTGAGTATCTTCTCTGATCCTAGTATCCTATATCCTATATCCTATCACAGGCACGTAGTAGTACAACTAAGACGTTGCACTACCACAATATCGCACAATTTATAAAGCTAGACCTGCATGGGCTACCACTAAAAATGTGTCACGACCCGCACCCAGAATTTGGGTATAAGTCGTGGGTACGTCCAGCCTACACCATAACATCGGCGGTAGAATGCTGTCTAGGTCTCAATATACTAAACATAACTCACAACCTGTCAAGGATCTCAACTCCATAAGGAGTACAATGAAATAAACATCCCTCAACAGCTCATAATGTATACTCAATCATAATAGCTATAAGAATATAAATGGTACGATAAAAGATAAGAAAGAATGACATAAGTCAAACACAACGTCTCAAATAGAGATAAACTACAGTCTAGCTGTCCAATATAAAAAGTCTCCATAAGTCTCAATTTAAACTTAACATAAGTCTCGACATAAACTAAAATGCATAAAATAAATATTGTCTAAACAGCTGCAAGTAGTGCCTCCTCTACAGGAATAGACTCATCTAAGCTCTCTGGTATATAGTCTGCATCTATACCTGGTCCATAGTGTGTAGGACATAAGTCCTCAAGATCCTCTGGAAAAAAATATCCAGTCAGGATTGGAGCGAAGTACAAGCACTAACAACAGTTCCACATATATTGACAAAAACTATACTACAGTATAAAAAAATACAAGATGGATATAAATACTGGCAATAAGAAATACTAGAGATAATAAAATACTGAAAATAGAAATATTGGAGCATATGTCATCATCAATGGTATACTAGCAATGAACAGAAATACAAGTGTATGCTAGAACAATGAACTGGAATATAATTGAATACTAGAACAATAACTAGAATATAAGGAAATGCTAGATCAACAAACTAGAAATACATGTAGAGACTATCTAACTAAGTGTGTGAAATATCAGCATATCATGTGATCAGCTTGGGACTGATCAGGCTTGCTATGTATGACTAGCTATGATTCATATAAGGTCAGGCTAACCATCCGGATAGCTATGATGTAAGCAATAGTCAGACTAATCATACATAACAGGCTATGAGGCATGTAATGGTTAGGCTGCACCGATGTGAGGTGTGGGTGAGCTATGATTCATGTAGAGTTGGGTATAATCACATAATCTACTAATATCTCCCCGTCCCCAGCTAGCACGATGGATTCCAATCATGAATCCTCATGACCGGTCTCGATGATGCCAACTCGTGTATACATAGTGTCAGAATCATATATACTATACAACTAGAATCATAGATATAATCAACATAATAAAAACTGTTAGAGAATGTACTCGTCTGTGGTCCTTTGCTGGCAATACCAATGTTCTATTTTCGAGGTCATGTCTGAATAATCGAAAAGTCCTATAGACATCGTTTAATAATAGTATTGCATCAGTCGATACACTAACACACAATCATAAATACACTGAACTCAGAGACTATGATAGGGGTGACACTGGTCATCTAGTAGGGTCAAGCGTACATCTAATTGCACGGGTGTCATGTCTCAATTGATATGCCAAATTAGACAGTCAAACACTAACACATGTCTCGCCAGTACGTCAGTGTACACAAGGCAGTCAACTCACTAATATTCAGGGTCACATAGTCAATGTAAATACGGGATATCCATAATTAACACTTATGGTCTCATACAATTATACGGGAAAAATCCAGAGTTAACCTAGGGTCATACAGTATAAATACATATATAGTCATAACTAGTATTAGCATTTAATTCACACACACACACACACACACACACACACACACACACACACACACACACACACACACACACACACACACACACACACACACATATATATATATATATATATACTAATTTGATTATAATACTTATACGCGTACGCATACGTATACGAGTTTTGGGTTTATTTGCATGGTCTCTTGCAATGAATATCTAATGAACTTGTCATGAAGCAACACGTTAAAATCCTAACATCATTCACATATACATAAACACAAACATGAAAGAAAACAACCCGAACCTGCGCGCACGTGAATGAGGGGGTGTTCAATGTCGAGGTGGTGCTCGGTTGCTTCATGCAGAGGGCTCGGCTGCTCCTGTTGCTGCTCAAGTGAGGCTCGGCCACTGCTCAGGCGAGGTCGTCGGCGGTTCAGTCATCCTGTCGAGGGGAGTTGTCTGTTCAGCGTCGAGGGAAGTCGGGTTCAGGTGAGTTGGGATGAAGATGACGGTGATTGTGATGGTCGGTGCTTCAGCGAGGTCGGGGTAGCCGGACACAGGACTGCTCCGGTCAGCGGGTGGACAGGGATGAAGATGAAGGTGATGTCGACTGGGTTTAGGTTTTGTGATGGTGAATAAAAAAAATAAAGAAAAGATATATATATATATATATATATATATATATATATATATATATATATATATATATATATATATATATTGAGATGAGGGTTTGTGGTTGACCTAGGGTGTTGGGTCGGTCAACATCCTTGGAATTGGGTTTTATTTTACATGTAGATTGTTTATTTCAAAAGATGGGTGGCTAAGATTTGATGAGGGATTGATGTTGAGTGTTACACATTCCAAAATTATGGAGAAAAATCACATGACTGGTCAGTGAAAGAAAATAGGGGTTTCTTTATGTGTTGTGTCCAATGGGGTGTGGACACCTCAATGCACTTTGCATATAAGTCCCCAACAATTAAAAAATTGTACAAGTAGGGTTTTTAGATAAAATTGGGTCCTTACATTAATTTAATTAATATAAATGGTGTTCTAAAATTAATTAGAAGCACATAGAGTTAAAATTGGGTGGAACACAAGTGTCGTGGACGTAGAAAACTCAGAATAGAATATTGTCATAATTTGGGTTGCTCAAAATGGATCGACATTGTGTCTCCAATTTTGATTAGAATGCACAAAGATGTAAAGTTAGATTTATATAAAATTAAATATAATTGTCTGCAACAAATATTGTGCGGCTAAAATAAAGCACAAAAGGGCATAGTTATAAGTTACACAAGGATCAAAATAGAAGGCTGGCACGTCTAGAACAAGGGTATAAAATTTGTTGGAAGGCAAAAGCTAGTGTAGCGCTCCCAATATCGAAGCAACAATAAGGTACAATAATTCAATAAAATCACCGTAATAAATATAGTCCCCAATAATTAATTCCCCAAAATGTTCATTAAATCCATAATCCTATAATTTGGTCAGGGGTTCATCTAGTAGGCTTCTAGGTCTAGTCTACTAACTCATGTATTAAAGAACACTATACATAATATATATATATATATATATATATATATACACACACACACACACACATATCATGCAATTATTTAAAATAAATACACACAATACTTATAATAAATAAAAATGTCAAAATTACCCCTATTTTAGAATGTGCTAGTGACATACATTCTATTTTGGGACTTTTCATTGGAAATCCATCTCTCAATAGGTACATTTTACTTTTTCCCTTCTAGTAAACTCTAAATCTGGGTTTTAACCATGAGAAACCAACCCACATGCATATTTTATCCGTAGAAATTGGTTTTAGGTTCATATAAGACCTACGGTGGAAGTTATGTGCATTTTGGTGTCAATTTTAGGAGAATTCTGAGATTGGCACATGTGTTGTTTGTCATTTGGTCTAATAGATCAATATGACCTATGATTGCTTGTTTGTGACTAGTGTCCTTTTTCCAATTGGGTACGTGTAGGCCATATCTCGTCAATTTAATAAAACGGGTAAATTTGGGGGGTTTTCTCCGACACAGGGACTTGTGCATATCATATTGTGATACGGACACGTAGTTGATCTTATTACTATACGTATTATTCATATTTAGTATATTAGACTTGCTCGTGTCCTCCAGAATGTGTATGGTTGTGTGTTGGAGCCGTATCGCAAGCGTATCATAGAATGAGTGTGATACAGTTGCGATGCACTTCACGTGTTTGGGGTTTTGCTCTTAATTCTATACGTACATGTGTGTGCATATATATATATATATATATATATATATATATATGTATATGAGTGTGTATATGATTAAGTATATTTGTGTGTGTGTGATTATGTGTAAGAGTGTGTATATATATATATATATATATATATATATATATATATATATATATATATATATATATATATATATATATATATATATATATAGAGAGAGAGAGAGAGAGAGAGAGAGAGAGAGAGAGAGCTGGATTTATATATATAGAGAGATGAGTATATTCATAGAGTGTATATATATGTGTATATATAGTTTAACGTAGAGATGGATGTATATATTGGTATCTATGTATATATGTATGTGTACATTTGTGTGTGTGTTATGTGTGTGAGAGAGAGAGTGCAGTCAGTGACAGAGAGAGGGAGAGCAGCCTTGCATAGCAACAATAGGTGACTGTGTGCAGCCTCGAGGCATTCAGTTCAACAAGGGGGGCTCGGACAGAGGAGCATAGCAATATCAACACTGCAATAGGACTTGTGTAGCAAGGCATGGAGCATTTCAACTAGGTGAATTGTGTGTGCACAGCAACTCGTGTAAGGGGGAAACCCAGTATCAGTTATGCATCAGAGAACAATAAGAGAAGAGCCACATCATCAACAATATATGTGCCACACCTCGAGCACAGCAAGGCTCAGGACAGAGGCAGCAGGGAGCTCGGGCATGGATCAGTGCAACAGTGCACTGGGCTTTGGCTCTGCAACAGGAAGAGAGTAGTGCTCTGCACAGCACTGCAGCACCAGCTCGAGCATGGAACTGCAGAGAGCAGTGCAGTCCTCAATACCAGTTTACAGCAGTGAAGTTCAGGTAAGCAGTCAGCTGGTCCAGCAGCAACTATATGCAACCTCGGGCAGTAGCCAACTGCAGGGAGCACAATTCTCGTGCAATGCACAGAGGCTTGGGAAAACTGCACAACATATGTAGCATCAGTTTCAGCAAGGCTCAGTGCACAGTATCAAGGTATCAGGTATTTGGTTCAGTTGTGTTTTGGGTATTAGTGAGGTTCAGTCAGGTATCAGTGTATCAGTCAGTAGGTTAGTTTAGTATCAAGGATAGCTATTAATTAGTTATATATGATATATATATATGTTATGTATATGGATTGGGTAATAGCTAGTTAGTATCTATGTATATTAGTATAGGTATATATATATATATATATATATATATATATATATATATATATATATATATATGTTAGTAAATAGTTAGCTACATATATAAATATATATTTGTATTAGTTGATATTGTATGGTAGTTAGTAGGTATGTATTATATTGATATCAATTGTAGTACTTAGTATATGTTAGCATATAGTTGATTGGATATTAGCTATGTAGAGGTTTTGGATTACCTTAGGATACCAAGGTATTGGGTCGATACCAAGGTATTGAGTTTGGGTATCGAGATAGGTGTGATACGCATTGGTGCAAGGCCAAGGTATCATATTTCATTATTTTGTTATAATACTATGTATGTTGACTTGAATATATATCTAAAATACTATTTTTATATATGGAAACTTGCGTATATTAGGATACGGCTTTTTGAGTGTTTCATAGTATCATAGGTTAGCTTGTATAGCTTAATTTTATAGTGCTTTAACTTAGTATCTTAGTGTTAGACTCTTGCAACATAGATTTAATCGGTTTGATCTAGATGTGGCTTATTGACTTAGAATTGTATCATTTTAACTTATTTTTATTTTTAAACCTTGTATTAATACAATATACCATATATAGGTCTGTGTGATACCAGCTTGGGCATCGAAAGACACACCTTGCTCAGGACTTCAGGCGAGTATATTTCTCTAATAGTTTTTAATTTATAATAGTGTATATATGCATGTTCTAGAATTGTATACTTGATTCTACCATGGTGATTTCACGGACTTGTACTACATGGACCCCGTCAGAAGATGTTATCCTTTACCGTGTTTAGCGGGTACTCGTATACATGTATTTCATCGTGTATATTGGGTATTGATTTATTTTTTGTGTTCACAAACTGCTCGTCTTCAGTGTGCTTATTCGTGTACACCCACTGCTCGTGTTCAGTGGTTATATTTTATGTTCGTAGCGTATCGTGATTGGATCTATTGGTATTAGTTGGGGATGGGAGAGTAGGAGTTGATTATATGATCAAAGCCCCATTGTTACATCGTGTACATTCTGGTTACATACCTCACTTATAATCGTCTTACCTGATCGTGTTTACCCAAATCGATCATATAATAAACTTGTATTCTGAGGCACATTAGTTTAGATTGCAGTTATTTCATCATGTTGCTGATATTCATATTGTTGATCTAGATTCTCGTACATTACCTGTATATCTATTGTTCATTCATTCATATGTTAGTGATTTTGTATTTTATTTCTATTATATGTTTTATATGCTCGATTATGTTATTGAAACTGCTTTCAGAGGTATGTACTTCGCTCCAATCCTGACTGAATATATTTTTCCAGATGATTGGCTTCAGAGCAGTGTCCCACAATCTACAGGCCACAGGACGGCGTACCTATAGAGGATACTCCTATAGACCAGGAGGACTTAGTTGCAGAGCCCGGGGAGGTCTAGTTATTTGTATTGGCATGTGTTAGACTATTATTTAGTGGAGATTCACAGTTGTATATTATTTCAGATTGTGGATTGTAACTTTTTCTTTCCTTCGCTATTCCATTCGTGCTTTATCTTTCTTAGTTTATTTTGTGATTGAGATTTGTTATACTTGTGAGATACCATATTGCTCCTCCGTTTGGAGTTGAGATGATTGACAGGTACCATATTATATTCTTGAGATGTTAGATAGTTAGAAATGACCCATACAACGTTCTACCGCTGATGCTGCGGCGTAGGCTGGACGTAACCATGTTCTCGTGCCCGAATATACGTGTGCGGGTCATGACAAATAAAAAGAATTTCTATCATGCGCATAGATATGGATGTCCTGGGACACTCATTGTGAACATGTGCTAGATGTATATGCGCGACTGCTCCATGCTTGGATGTTGTTGTCTTTTTAAGGCAATGCAAACATGTGCGATAGTCTCCTATGTGCCTAAAGTCATGCACGGTTGTCTCAGCGCATGAGTTTTTATGCGCATGGTCTGACTTGAAATTTTCTATAGTGCTTCTAAGCTATGTGCTTGATTTCTTCTGAGATTAACTAGCTATGCCTATGCCTTTTATGTGCATAGGGGCTTGCTTCTCTTTAAGAAGTGCTTTTTGATAACCTAGATGAGTATCTAATCATTTGTTTCTAATAACTTGACTTTTATCCCGTATTGTAGTGTCACTGACAGTAGCTCCTTTAAATGAGATACTCTTTGTGTCTGCCCTGGGGATGCTTGGCACAAACTTCGTGGATGATATGGTCCACCCTGTCATGTCCCAGATCAACAAAAATTAGCTTATCAGTAGGAAGAAGATGATACCCCGGAAGGATAAAGTCTTTCTTAAGAACCGAATGAATAGCGAAAAGATTCCTGTAGGCGCTGGTCAATTCAATAAAAAAAACCAGCATTCTTGTTCGAAGACGAGTTGATCACAACGGACCCTGCCGTTTTGAAAATCAAGGAAGAATGGTTTTTTGAATCAGATGGCAAGAAGATGCATCTTCCCAAAATTGAGCGTCAACTGCTATTGTCAACCTTCACTCAGGTAGCTTCTAAGAGAAGGATGGACTGGATCTTACTTCAAACCAAGGAGGAGTCTTGGTAGGCCGAATTTTCTGTAAATTCAGCAACAACAGAAGAGACACATTTGATTTCACTAGGGAGCCTCCTTCATATAACCTACGATGCTTGAGTCTTGGCACCATCGTTAATGATGTGGCTTCTAAAATTTTAGCCTTTGGTGCTAACACTTTTGCCAATCAAATTTTGGTAGTGAAGACATCATATCCTCCAGGTGATCTTCGTTTAAGCAGCTGGACGCATCATGCTAATCCCTGGAGTAACTTTTCACTATGGATGCTTTTAAAATATGAGGCACACTTCAAGAAGATTGGTCCGTATCATGCCCTGGGGCTACTATTTATGGATTAGATATGAAGCCGCATATGTTCATTGGCCTTGTTAAAATGTACAACTATCGTACTGTCACATTCTTTACGCATATCTGTGAGATGGGTTTAGCCCTTCACGAGATGTATGCAGTTTCATAGCTACCTTGGGGTTCGGAACCATATGAAGAATATTCTCCTTGTAATGAGGAGCTCAAGGATCTGGAGGAAAAAGATTTAGAGCTAATAATAGTGTACAAAGACTATTGTGTGATCATCATATTTGCCAAAAGATGGCAAAAGACGAAAAGAAGTCTGAGGTAGTTTCCCCATACACCAATGTTTGGCGCAGTTATTTTTTTACTAAGCCAAAGGATCAACATAAAAAAGGTGGTCCACTTCTCTACCCGACAACCCTCGATCGAAGAAAAAATTAAAAATTTGATGGAGTAAGTGGGTGAGACAAACCCAAAGATAGACGAGTTTGGTGATATACTATAGGTCCCCATCTATAACTACTTCAACCAAGACTTGAATAAGTTGTCCCAAAAAGCAATAGTAGCCAGATATTTGATGATCTGGTTACGCAATTGTGTAGTTCCCGAAGGGTTAGGGGAAATTGAAAGACTAAAAAAATATCTTATCCTTCCAGCTGTAAAGCTGGCTTTCAAACATATATTGGCCCTGCTTCCGACTATGGTGTGCAGCATTCACAGAGGACCGTGAGGCTTTCTTAACAAAGTACTGACTTATGACAAGGAGTAGGGCAATTTTACTAGGGTCGAACTACCATACCATTAGCTGATAGGTTGGCTGATTCTTTATCACCCTCAATTGAAGAGACCTGGTATGACAACGGCTACAGAAGAAGAAGATGTTTTCATTTGTCATTACCGCAAAGTAAAGTTGTTTGTAGACTAGCATCCCAGTTTGTAGAAAGGCACTGGATTTTCTAAAAGGGTATGACCTTTACAAGATACCCCCTCATTTAATAGGGGGTCAAGAAGGTGATTCCTTAGTATATAGAGGGAATAGATACTTCCAGCTTGCCCAAAGGAGCATTTTATTGGCTTATTTCGATCTAACCTTCACACTTGGTTTATCGGAACATGAATTCTATTTTCCTAGAGCCATATCTACCAAGCTGATTTGTACGTCAATTTGGCTATAATCAACTTTTATTGAGCAATCCAAGCCCTTATCTCGGATACAGCGACAATTTGCTTGATGACGCCCGAGCATGGCGATATTTTAGTGTCGGATGCATAGGAGCGCAATTTACATTGCCCTACAAAGATGCCGAAACTCACATCTTTTTGTTGCGGCTAAATTTTATTGTTCAGTAAACTCCCTTCACCATACTTATGACCGAGAGAGAAGGTTCATAGTTGGTACCAAGCTGAAAGCTTCCAAAAACAAGGATGAAAAATCCCGAACACTTCTACTAGAAAATGTCGATTCGGTACCAGCAACTGTAACAACGTAAGAGAAATAAGTTATGCTTGGTCCTTCTGCGGCGGAGATTGACACTTCTTAAAATAAAAATTATCATCATAGGCCAACATACGGTCTCATAAAAGAACAAAGACCATCGTCGTTCGGGAACCAAAGAAGATAAAGGAGCCGAAGCCTGCTCCCAAAAGGAAATCTGTCACGAAGTCCACAACGAGAATAGTGGAAGAAGAGGAAACAGAGACTGGCTCTGACCATTCCAAAGGTAGATCCTATCCTGGAAACAATGGATATATCGGAAGAACCACTCTGTTCATTAATAACCAATCCTCTTTATGAGACTCTCCCCAATGATATTTCTTCTATTGTGCAAAAATTTGGGGCAAAGTCAAAACGATCCTAGAAGTCGTCTCCCAAAGTGCCTTCCCTTGTCGAGGAAGATATACAAATAATAATATCATCCCCGGAACCTGAGACACCGTCAAAACCAAAGGGCGATGTGGAACGTGAGCATGAACCACCAGTAAGAGAGGAAGGATCTAAAGATTAGGATAGCCGGACGAGGCTGAAGAATATATACCAGAAGAACCATTAGTATATGTTAGTTCTCCTCTCGATTTGTCAGTGGAGAACTTATCTACAATGGCTAATGCTTTTGCGGAGCATGATGAACTGCAAGTACAATATTCTCCCGCGGGTATGTTATTCTCAATCTTTACAAGGGATGAAATCTTTCATCTTTAATTTTTCATACTTCTTGTAAAAATAACCAAAAGTATGTTTAATTTTGTAGGCGTACCGACGGAGAAATCCTCTGATACTTTTGGAATAATTACCCTAAAGACAGGGGTTGTAAAATCAGTACCCTCCCTACCTGGATCATCTTCCGAGGATTTAATTCACATCCCCATTAAGGAAGAAGGGGATATTGAAGAGGGAGAAAGCCTTATCAGGAGAAATTCGATACTCTTCCTGGGCCACCCGGGGCCATATTTAAGGAACCCTATACCAAGGAACCTGCCCAGGACATTGACACGGTTATGAATGAAGCTGAGCCAGTTAATACACTAGTTTTCACCGAGTCACAAGCGAGTATCCTTGCTCCATCTGCTTCTCCAGGTATAATATTTTTAAAACAAAAAAGTTAAACTTTTCCGTTCTTCAAGTTTAACTTGAATTGTATATGTCTTTTGATGGCATCTTCTTCCACTGTGGTTGTTCCGCCAACTTTTCTGTTGGAAAGAATTTTGAAGATAAGAATAACAACGTAATAACTAATGAACAAGGATACAATTTTTTTACGTCTGGCGAAGTCCTTGTAAGTTGAATAACATAAGGAGGTAGTGGCTACCAAGACGACAAAATAAATGATTGCATCTTATATTTGAGGTTTTAGAATCAAACTATATTATTGTTCGTATGACTGAGTACGTAAGAACTATACACGTATTTTCTCTGGACATTATCAGTCGTTCACTCAGCTTATGAAGAAGGGAGTCTCCTTTGTCTGGAATAAAGAATGCCAACGTGCGCCTTCGATGACATCAAGGAGTATCTCGTGAATCCCCCAATAATGGTGGCTCCCATTATGGGAAGACACTTATTACTATATGTGCGGGCATTGGATCACTCCCTCGGAGCTTTATTAGCCCAGAAAAGTGATTTAGGTCTTGAGCAAGCCATCTACTATCTTAATAGAATAATGGCTGACACAAAGCACAGGTACAATCCTATCGAGAAGGAGTGCCTTGCTCTGGTCTTTGCCATTCAGAAGACCCGGCATTACGTGGCAGGACAAATCATCCATGTGATCTTGTGATTTAATTCTCTCAGGGTCCATATGACTAAACCCAGAGTGCTCAACTCTCGCCTAGCCACATGGGCAATACTGTTGTCACCTTTCGACATGGTATTTGTCCCATAAAAGGCGTTCAAAAGTCAAGCATTGGCTGATCTCCTAGCAGTCCACCCTGTACCAAAAACCTCAAAGCTCTACGAGGAGATCCCAGACGAAGTAACGGGCTCAAACATGACCACAAGCGCAGAAGACGTTTGGCGAATGTTCTTTGACGGTGCTTCAAGAACAGGGCCCAAAGGCGATATTATTGTTAGCGCCCGGATAATACTCATTTTCCCACATGATCCGATCATAAATCGCGCTTACTCCCTCAAAGAGCCATGCTCCAATAATGTAGAATAGTACAAAGCCCTAGTCATTGGGCTCCAACTCGCTAAATAATTGGGAGTAGACTACCTGGAAGCTTACTGCGATTCCAAGTTGATAATCAGTCAGGTTAGGGGTGAATACGCGATCCGGTACGAGGACTTGATTCTGTACCACCAAGTCGTACTTAGAATAATTTTCACCTTAGAGGGGTTCTTTATAGAGCACCTTCCTCGATTGCTAAAACATCGAGGCTGACACCCTGGCCGGCCTCGCAGCCTCTTTAGTTATTCCAGTCAATACTCATGAACTGATCTCCGTGGTCGGTCAAGAGCTGGTCTGCCCAAAGAACAACCTTTGTTTGTGCCTAAGATATCAGTAGAGACAAGCACTGACTCCCAAGAATGGAGACTCCAATTCATCGACTACGCAGTCTATGGATTTCTTCCCGAGAATCCAAAGGAAGCCACTTCCATTAGAAGATGTTTCCTATGGTTCTATTACGATACAGCTACCAAAATACTGCATCGTCGTTCCTAAGATGCTCTTCTTCTATAATGCCTATCGAATATAGAAACAAAGCAAGCTCTCCGTGAGGCTCACAATGGGGTTTGCGATGTCTATCATCCCTGACCCAAGCTACAGGACCGTCTCCGGAGAATGGTTTATTATTGGCCAACAATAGTAGCGGAGGCTGTTGACTATGCGGGGAAGTGCCAAGCATGCTAAATCCAAGCAGACTTTATCCACCAGCCCTCAGAATTTCTATACCTAGTGGTAGCATCTTGGCTGTTTGAAGCGTGGGGAATGGACATTGTCGTACCAATTAGTCCACATTCTTCTAAGGGACATCGGTTCATCGTGGCCATCACCGACTACTTCTCCAAATGGGCGGAAGTTGTTCCACTCGATGAAGTCAAGACCTGAAACGTGATTAGCTTTGTCAAGCATCACGTCATATACCTCTTCGGCTTGCCATGGAGGATCATCCACGATAATGGTCTACAGTTTGCAAGTCATAACTTTTTATCGATTTTGTGACAAAAACCGAATCCAGAATATAACCTCGACGGCCTACAACCCAGCAGCAAATGGTCTGGCGAAAGCATTCAAAAAGACCGCCATAAAAGTACTCATAAAGTTCGTGTCATCCAATAAGCGCGACTGGAATGAGAAACTGGGTAAATGTCTCTGGGCCTACCGAACTATGGTCCGGACACCTACTAGCAGCACGCCATTCTCCTTGGTCTATGGGAGCGAGATATTCCTCCCTCTTGAGATCCAAATCCCCTCGCTCCGAGTGGCCCTCTCCAACCAATTTACCGCTGATGACAATCACCGCCGACGGCTACAAGAGCTAGAAGCGCTCGACGAGAAACGTCTCTTAGCTCAACAGCACATTGAGTTGTACCAAGCACACCTCTCATAAGCCTTTAACGAACGGGTCAAGAAGAAGACTTACCAAGTGGGTGACCTTGCCCTGACAGTAAGAAGACCGATGGTCATGACCCATAAAACGGCAGATAAATTTTATCCTAAATGGGAGGGTCTGTTCATCATGGAGTCCGTCTTCTCCAACGGCGCCTACCGGCTCGTAAAACCCAATAGAGACTTGCTCATGATGCCTATCAACGATAAGTTCCTCAAAATGTACTATGTCTAATTTAGACCTGTACTCCCCTTATTATCAGCAGGACGACCAAAATACATAGTGTATATTCCCCGTCGTTCATCATCGACAAGCGTGTAAGCACAATATGAACTTTCTTTGCCACAAAAGTTTGACGAAAGCCACTGTCTATATTCAGGAATCCTGAATATGCAACGGACAGTGGATCCTCAAAATCTTCGCAGTGGAGCAATTCTCAGGTCTATCCATACTTTCGGGTAGACCACTCCCAATCAGTTCTCTTGGGTATTAGTTCACATCCATATCACCTCTGAACTATTGTCCTAACTGATTATCCCCAGTAGGGTTTGCCATGTCCATATTATCTCTGAACCGACTCTCTATATGACTATCGATATTCACGTCCATATTACCTCTGACATCGTTCATCATTTAAACTTACCACCCGTACTTAACTCTAAGTATGCCAGCGGTGTTTAAGTGCAAAAAACTTGCCACTTCTATATCACCTTTGGAAAGGCATGTCTCGAATATATTACTTGCACTCAGGTGCACAAGAAGTAATGGGTCCACAAAACCTATCATGTCTATATCACCTCTGATATGGTTTTGTTTCAAACTTATTACTTGTGCTCCAGTGTACAAAAATTAATAGATCCACAAAAGATCCTTAGTGGGATGCCCTCAATGGAAGAAAACGGTTCATGTCCATATTATCTCTGAACTATAAGCTGCTAATGTTTCCCATCCCAAGAAAACAGCCATGTCCATATTACCTTTGGCTCATTTTCTTTTCCTTCCACAAAAATACCAGGATTGTATCTAACCTCTCGGTATGACTATCGATTAGCTCACGTCCACGTTACCTCTGGGCTATCGTCCTCACATCCTCTCCAGTAAATTTTGCCATGTCCTTCTTACCTTTGAGCAAACCTCCCTTCTTGACTATCGATTATCACGTCCATATTACCTCTGATATCGGTCATCATTTAAACTTATCACATGTACTTAATTCTAAGTATGCCAGCTGTGTTAGTTCCACAAAACATATTACGTCCATATTACCTCTGATAGGGTTTTATTTTGAACTTATTATTTGCACTCCAGTGCGCAAGAAGTAATAGGTCCACCCAAGGATCCCTCAGTGGGATGTCCTCAATGGAAGCAAACGGTTCACGTCCATATTACCTCTGAACTATGAGCTGCCCATGTTACCCATCCAAAGAAAACATCCATGTCCATATTACCTCTGACTCTTTTTCTTTTTCATCTATAAAAATTGTGGATCGTACCCAACCTCTAGGTTTGGATATCAATTATCACGTCAATATTATCTCTGATATCGGTCGTCATCTAAAATTATCACCCATACTTAACTCTAAGTACGCCGACGGTATTAAGTCAGCACAACCTATCACGCCCATATCCCCTCTGACAGGGTTTTTGCTTCGAATCTATTACCTACAACCAAGTGCGCAAAAGGTAATAGGTCCACCAAAGTCCTCCAGTGGGACATCCGTAACAGAATACAGTGTTGTGCTATGTCTATATTACCTCTAGCACCATATCCAAAGTCTACAACAGGCAATACGACTAGTACAAAGAGAAGTTCTGGAAAAAGATAAGCTTTTCATTAATATTCAAGATCATGAGTACGTACTATAGAAATTCATTACATTCAAGAGTTTTCATTAATATTCAAGATCAAGAGTACATGTGATAAAAAATTCTACAATCGAAACTTTCTCCATCCAGGCGCCTCTCCGTGCTATTGTTGCTACTGACACAAGTTGATCCAGCAGCAGAACTCAATGCTTTTTGGATCATGCGCGTATGTTGTAGATGATTTCTCATCCATGCGGTAGAACTTTGTAGGGGCTGCGCGTGTTCTAGATGATTTCTCATCCACGCTGCGAGGACATATACTTGTGTCTGTGTGTCATACCCCAGTCCCAAAATACGTAGGACTAGGAATACGTAACATGCCAGCTATTCATTCGACCAGACTCTGGTCCGACTCGAATACGTATAAGCTGTATAATAAGTGTAACTATCTAAGAATACTGAAAATATTTATGTCACAATCCACATAAAGAACAAAATATCAAGAATGAACTATATGTGCTAAAGTCGGCCGCCCAGTAACACATAAACTCGAATAGACTCGAAAAATAAATACGAGTCTATAAAAAAAATTAGGCTACATCAGGAGGTGAATAAAAATATGAATAAATAACCATAACTCCGGTAGAAATGATATAAGTACCTGGCACCAATGTCCGTATGACATGCAACACACATCAGCAACTCCAAAGACTCCATAACCGTCAATGCTGTAAAAAAATTAGCAGGGGACCAGGTCCTCAGAGGCACATAACAAGTTATAAGAAAATAAAAAGCTAGAAGTAAACAGTGTAATAAAACCACAATCCAGGGTAAACTACTGTAACCAACTATGTGACATACAAATGAGAGTATAGACTCGTACCCTGGGATGGTACTCACGGAAGATCTCAAAGGACACTTCCGTAATCTAATAGTACACTCAAGGCTTGTCACGTCCCAGTCCCAAAATACCGTGGGACTGAACGCGTGATAATGGCCAGCAGCACGCGCCGATGGACAAACCTAATTCAATGGATCCATCAGGGCGTACTTAAGCTGTAAAATCAAGTCTACGATAATATGGCACAACTAATCTCACCCACACAAGATATAAAATATGATCCACAGAATAAATAAGGAATGTAAATCATCAGCTAGTCTCAACGAAGTGCTTCAGGGAACAACCCGATAAATATCTGATACAATGGTTCAATAACCAGAATATAAATGACTGAAATAAATAAATACTGAGCATGAAACATGGATGCTCAAAAAAAGTCTTCGGCTAACACCTCGTTCTCGGATGGCGGTACAGCTCCTGTATCAGCTCCTACTGCGGTCTCGTATACCTCGGGATAGATCTCGTCTACAAATCCTGGGGACATAATCCGGATCCAGGTCCTCAGGGGACATAGCAAGGTATAAGAAAGCTCATGCCAAAATAAATATAGTGCAAAAAATAAATGGAATAAATAGGGCAAGTAAGTAACCATCTAAGTAAAATGCAAGTGAGAGCATCATGAGTACTCAGGCTGAGCCACTACAAGCTCTGTGTCGGGGAGCCGGTAGCGGTAATAACCGATAATTTGCCTAGCTCTTCTTCGAGAGTCTACAACCTCACAATAGTAGTTGATATATATTTATGAAATAGCCTGTAGCCTGTGTGTCTCTCCCCACCCAATATAACCACGCATATCATGACCATAACGTCTCATGTCCATGTCAAGCGGGATCATAGCTAATGCAACAAGTCATAATGTATCTAAGTATATAGTATCTCTGTCAAGTCCTGAATCCTATACAGAGTCACCACGAATATCTCTGGAAGATCCTGTCTCATGAATGGTGTCAAGTGTCCTGGGTCATAGTGTACTTGGTAAGACAAGTACGAGAATATAAAGTGTCACGAATGTCCATCTCTAGATGACAATACCCAACACCGCGTACGGTGTTGGCACCCGACTAATAATCGGACGCTAAGTACGTCATACGGTCCTAGGTCAAGCATGAACCACAATATATACATATATATATAAGCCAAGGAAATAAGTAACAAGGACTGCAAGTTTTGGTAAGGTACACTTGCCTGGTGTTGGAATACCAACAACTGTCCCTGTATTAGTGGATCCTGTAGGTACTCCTCCAAAATCTGTAATAAACATCACCAACTGTCTCAAAAAATATCAAATAGCTAGAAACGCCTGTCCTTAAGTCCAATTTGGACACAAGGACAAAAATGACATTTTTGGGTCAAAACGGGGTCCACATGTGGGCCACTTTGCACCGACAAGCGTGTCAGGGTCAAAGGTCTCCAAATTTGTCAAACTCAGTGTCTACAAGTCAGGAACGATGATACGAACCCAACGGAACTTTCAGAATTGGATTCTGATGAGCCGATCACAAAATCGCCCGTCAAGTGGAGCTTGTGGGGCCCACGATACCCGATTTTGTCAACGTTCTCAGAATCGAACCAAACTTGGGTCACAGGACCAGCGTATTGCTACGTGTCCGATGGCGCAAGTTTTGTCTCGATCCGACATGTGTACACAAAGTTACAACGTATTCTAGAATGAACGGATATGGAGCGTTGTCAGCGGATACGCGTTGATTCCGATGTGCACGCACATCCGAATCGACTTTTGCGAAATCTCGCACGTCCGCATCAACGTCGCGCACGTTTCGGTAAAGACCGTGTACGACCAAGTCGTCCCGTTTGGCGGGGCGTACTTGGTTCCGGGGTGAAACATGGCGTTGTTTTTCCTATTTTTGGATCGCGGTTTGCGATCACCACAGGACGCAATGCACCGAGCGGGTTGTACGGGCACCGAGAGGGTTATACAGTCTACGTGACACAACTGACGGAATTGAAAATGGAATTACTAGGTGAGAGAAAACGGTACCTGAACAGGGCTCCGTGAATCTGAGTTTCACGTGTCCGTGTACTGTTTCGTGTCCGTATCGAGTTGTTGTGTCCGGGGCACGGGGACGTTGCTGGGTCCTGGGTTGGCCGCGTCCGGGGCTAGGGCAGCGGGCGGCGCTCTGGCGGAGGTCCCATGGAGTCAGGACCGGACGGGGTTGGCTGTCCCGTGGAGTCGGGGATGATGGTCGGCCGGAGCGGGTCGGGGAAGCGCAAGCCGACGGGGGTAGCAGACCGGAGCGGGATCCACGGCGCAGTCGGCTGCTGCACGACGGGCCGGAGGGGAACTGCTGGGTGGCGATGCCGGAGTCGGGCTGCGCCACGGGCCGGAGCTGCACCGCGGGCCGGAGAGGGGTGTGGCTGTACCGAAGCCGCCGCGGGGTCGACCACAGGAGGGGGCATCTGGTCGGAGCGGGATCCACGGCGCGGTCAGGGTCAGCCACGGGGCCGGGGAGGCTTGGCCGACGCTCAACCGGAGCGTTCGGCCGCCGGAGGGGGTTAGGAAAAGGGGCGGCGGAGGTTAGGGTTAGGTTTAGGAAATTAGGGATTAGGAATTTTTTTTTCTTCTTTTTTTTTTCTTTTTTTTTTGTTTGTGGAGAAAAACTAGGAAAAGTATGTATTTATACATACAGAAATTTGGACTAGGGTTTGACCTAGGATTTGGGCTGGGTCAGCGCTCCTTGGGCTTGGCTTCGGCTCTCATGTGGATGTTGGGCGTTTGGCATGGGTTTAATTCGGTTTAATTCTTCAATAGTTTCTAGGGCTTTAAAAAAGATTCCGGGGTCCAATAAATTCGCAGAAAATTATCCTATGTTCGGTTTTCTATTTTACACCATAAAATATTATTTTCATAATATTTTAATATTAATTAACCTCCATTAAAAATCATTAAATCACAAAATTCTCTAGCTTTAATTCTAAAAAATTATAGAAACATTGGAAAAATATTTTAAAATAAATTGAAAAATCAGGGGGCTTACAATCTACCCAACTTATAAAAATTTTGTCCTCAAATTTAAAATTGGGCCACGGTAGAAGACAAGGATGGTCTAAGATTTGCATTGGTTAAAATGCAAGGCTAGGTTTAACGGAGTGGACGATGTTGCACGTTGCATAATTCAAAATCGTGGGAGAAATTCATTTTTGCGACAAATCGGTTTCTTCCTGCGCCATGTCAATGATGTGGACACCTAAATGCTCCTTTGCATAAAAATGCCTGACCATTGAAATGTTGCACAAAGATGGAAATGGAAGATGGCATGTCAAGGACAAGGATGTAGAATTTGTAGGAAGGCCAGTGACTAGTGTAGTGCTCCAATTATTGAAGCAATGGTAAGGCGCGCCAAGGGATACCATGTTGTGAAACTAATTAGAATACCGTATTCTATTTCTAAGTGGATTCTAGCTAGCCTCAGTCTCATTATCTAAGCCGAGTAGGTCAAATTCTTAGGTGAGGGGGTTTCTCAATCCAGCCAACTTAAAACAATGTCGCCCTCAAAATTTTAAAATAAGGCATAATTTTATTGATTCTTCATGTACGTAAGGCAAGTCAATCGCAATCCCCTTGCGATAATTAAAATCCTAATCACATCTATTGCAATCACTTCTAGGTTAAGATGACCACTGCTCCTATCAAAATTCAACCTATGGTTATCTTTTTTCCCTTGTTTCAAATTATCCATATCCACATAACATCTCCAAGATTTAAATAAGCATGTATATTTTAGCTCACGATCTCTAACTATCATAATTTCCTCTAGAAGTGATTCGAGTCCAATATTATTCCCACTTTCACTTATAAATTTTTGTATGCTTCAACTTTTTAAATTCCATTCACATCCTCAATATTTCAGATAGGTAGTCCAACCATCAAATTTTAATTCTTAATTCAAATCATCAAGTTGAAAAATAATTTAAATGCAGTCCACCAATGTTCAAGTCTGAAATTCTTTATTTATCCTCCAATATTCAAATTGATGATTTGACCTTCATTGTTCAAAATTTAACTCATGTACTTAAGGTATAAATATCGGTTCCTCAATATCAATTCATTAATCCTCATCATCTTAGTCATTCTTCTAAATTTCTCAAAATTAAAATGGCTTGAACCTCTCCCAATCTAATCTTACTCGATCATAATCTAAAAGAATTTCCTCTCGAGTTGACAATGCACTGCTACCCAACTTAGAATTTACCCATCTATCACATAAGGCTATATACCTTAAGAAAATATTCCTTAATATATTTACTCATGTCATTCAATCCTCGAACTTCAATGCCGATCATACCACATATGATATATCCTTAATTACGAAAGAATAATCCTCAAGTATGTAATCGGCCTAAGGGGTATATCTAGTACTATCTGTGTATCAACTTTATACCAATCATGAGGTTTCGTCTTTCCGAAATAAGGGAAGACGGAGACCAATAATAATGAGTTCAAGGGGAGCGTAATAGAATAGAAGTATTGGGATCAAGGCATTTAAAGAATTCAATTGGGAATTGTCAAAGCAGTTGTGGATTGAAATCCTATTTTGGTAATCCTTTGTTCGCCTGCTCGTATTAGTACAGTTATGTACCGATACGATATATCAGACCTGTCTAGGGCAAGTATATTCGTCTACTAATCACTACATATCTCAATCCACGTAAAGTATTATTGCGAGGGCGAATCAAGCGCACTATGGTTGATCAGACCGTAGTACACTGATTCTGAAATATATTATTGTGGGCCTCCCCAATAATACATATGTCATGAACAAGCTCGATAAAGAGTAAGCTTACAAAACTAGGCTATAAAATAACAACATAAGTCAAGGTAGTATCTGAAATATAAGTATGCCAGATAATGATGAAAGGAGGTACCAATTATTCAAGTTCACAAAACAAAACAAAATAAGCAACATCAATAAAAGGCTCTACAATCTCTACAGTTATCATACAACCTCCTTGTCTAAGTCGCTAGTCGTCCAAATAGGGGCAAGGACCTCTAAATTCTATTGTCTGAATAAACACTGTCATCTTTTGCTAGCATACAATTAATGACATTCAGTTACACCGCCTCGATGGGTCAAGTGGACTATATGGTACTAGGTTGTGAGGCATACTACCCAACTTATAAGAATTAAACTAATACTGTGACAGTCTTAAGAGGATCCTGCAAAATAACCTTGCACATGTAACTAAAATAGAAGCTCTTATTAGGGCATATGAGGAAAGAGCTTGGTACTTTTTAGGGTCTCCTATTGTATCATGTAAGTAATGGTCATCTTAAGTCTTAATCATAGTGCTCATAGAACATGTGTCAATAGCGAGAATGGAAAGGTTACTAGTAGTCTCAAAGGGAAGGAAATATAACTTGCATCGAGGTGGGAGTACAAATTATGAGATTTAACACTAAGGGATAATCATCGGGTCACAATCTACAAGATTAACTCAAACTTATCGAACTCTAACTACCAAGCACAAAATTTTTAAATTCAAGACTACAGCTATAATCCTAGCAACTATGGGTCTTTAACAAGGAATAAAATTACTTGGCCTACTATCAGAAGGGTCAGGTGGCACGAATTGGAAGACGGAGGAAAGAAGAACATATTTTAGTCGTTGCACATTAGCGAACGTTAAGGTCGCAGATGAACAATATATGAAATTGAAATATGGGGCTCTAGATAATATCATAATTTTCTAAGGGGAAGTGGTATGCTAGTTGCTATGTTGAGGTATGATTAGGAAAATATTCTATACATTGCTCTTGGCTTTCTAAGGTACTGTCTATATCCTAACACTATCGCACTATGCCTATTAGGTTCAGTTCTAACATTCGATCTCGGATTCCAATTGGTTCCTCAAGACTGGGGTCAAACATTAGGGTCAAATCTCTAACTAGCTCTTAGCAGTGCCTATACTATTCTTAGGTCATTAATGACTATAACAAGAAATAGTGGTAAGCTATTCTATAGGTGAGGGACGCTAGGGTTCATTAAGCGTTTTACTTAGGGGTGTGTCAATATCCTAGCTGTACTCTTAATAGGAAGATTACCCTACCTATCATTCTATCAATAGGGACTTCTATATTCTAGGAGAAAGCTATACTCAAGGAACTAATGAGAAGGCACATGAATCAAGTAGGATGCAATTATTCAACGGAATGGACTGGAAGGAGGATGAGTCATAGTCAGTTGTGGATGAGATCCTATACTCTAATCCTATTTGCAGGCTTGCTCGATCCCTAAGTTGAAACCGAACAATTTAGTCGTAGATCTGCATGGGCCACCATAAAAATTATGTCACGCCCCAGTCCCAAAATATCGTGGGACTGGACGCGTGATAATAGCCAGCAGCACGCGCCGATGGACAAACCCAATTTAATGGATCCATTAGGGCATACTTAAGCTGTAAAATCAAGTCTACGATAATATGGCATAACTAATCTCATCCACACAAGATATAAAATATGATCTACAGAATAAATAAGGAATGTAAATCATCAGCTAGTCTCAACGAAGTGCTTCGGGGAACAACCCAATAAATATCTGATACAATGGTTCAACAGACCAGAATATAAATGATTGAAATAAATAAATACTGAGCATGAAACATGGATGCTCAGAAAAAGTCTTCGGCTAACACCTCATCCTCGGATGGTGGTACAGCTCCTGTATCAGCTCCTACTGCGGTCCCATATACCTCGGGATAGATCTCGTCTGCAAATCCTGGGGACATAATCCGTATCCAGGTCCTCAGGGGACATAGCAAGGTACAAGAAAGCTCATGCCAAAATAAATACAGTACAAAAAATAAATGGAATAAATAGGGCAAGTAAGTAACCATCTAAGTGAAAATACAAGTGAGAGCATCACGAGTACTCAGGCTGAGCCACTACCAGCTCTGTGTCGGGGAGCCGGTAGCGGTAATAACCGGTAATGTGCCTAGCTCTTCTTCGAGAGTCTACGACCTCACAATAGTAGTTGATATATATTTATGAAACAGCCTGTAGCCTGTGTGTCTCTCCCCACCCAATGTAACCACGCATATCATGACCATAACGTCTCATGTCTATGTCAAGCGGGATCATAGCTAATGCAATAAGTCATAATGTATCTAAGTATATAGTATCTCTGTCAAGTCCTGTATCCTATACAGAGTCACCATGAATATCTCGGGAAGATCCTGTCTCATGAATGGTGTCAAGTGTCCTGGGTCATAGTGTACTTGGTAAGACAAGTACGAGAATATAAAGTGTCACGAATGTCCATCTCTAGATGACAATACCCAACACCGCGTACAGTGTTGGCACCCGACTAATAATCGGACGCTAAGTACGTCATACGATCCTAGGTCAAGCATGAACCACAATATATACATATATATATAAGCCAAGGAAATAAGTAACAAGGACTGCAAGTTTTGGGAAGGTACACTTGCCTAGTGTTGGAATACCAACAACTGTCCCTATATTAGTGGATCCTGTAGGTACTCCTCCAAAATCTGTAATAAACATCACCAACAGTCTCAAAAAATATCAAATAGCTAGAAACGCCTGTCCTTAAGTCCAATTTGGACACAAGGGCAAAAATAACATTTTCGGGTCAAAGCGGGGTCCACATGTGGGCCACTTTGCACCGACAAGCGTGTCAGGGTCAAAGGTCTCCAAATTCATCAAACTCAGTGTCTACAAGTCAGGAATGATGATACAAACCCAACGAAACTTTTAGAATTAGATTCAGATGAGCCGATCACAAAATCGCCCGTCAAGTGGAGCTTGTGGGGCCCACGATACCCGATTTTGTCAACGTTCTCAGAATCGAACCAAACTTGGGTCACAGGACCAACGTATTGCTACGAGTTCGATGGCGCAAGTTTCGTCTCGATCCGACATGTGTACACAAAGTTACAACGTGTTCCAGAATGAACGGATACGGGATATTGTCGACGGATACGCATTGATTCCGGTGTGCACGCACATCCGAATCGACTTCTGCGAAATCTCGCACGTCCGCATCAACGTCGCGCACGTTTCGGTAAAGACCGCGTGCGACCAAGTTGTCCCGTTTGGCGGGGCATACTCGGTTCTGGGGTGAAACAGGGTATTGTTTTTCCTGTTTTTGGATCGCGGTTTGCGATCACCACAGGACGCGATGCACCGAGTGGGTTACACGGGCACCGAGAGGGTTATACAGTCTACGCGACACAACTGACAGAATCGAAAATAGAATTATGAGGTAAGAGAAAATGGTACCTGAACAGGGCTTCGTGAATCTGAGTTTCACGTGTCCTAGTACTGTTTCGTGTCCGTATCGAGTTATTGTGTCCGGGGCACGGGGACGCTGTTGGGTCCTGGGTTGGCCGCGTCCGGGGCTAGGGCAGCGGGCGGCGCTCGGGCGGCGGTCCCATGGAGTCGGGACCGGACAGGGGTGGCTGTCCCGTGGAGTCGGGGATGATGGTCGGCCGGAGCGGGTCGGGGAAGCGCAAGCCGGCGGGGGTAGCAAACCGGAGCGGGATCCACGGCGCGGTCAGCTGCTGTACGGCGGGCCGGAGGGGAACTGCTGGGTGGCGATGCCGGAGTCGGGCTGCACCGCGGGCCGGACAGGGGTGTAGCTGTACCGAAGCCGCCGCAGGGTCGGCCACAGGCGGGGGCATCTGGCCGGAGCGGGATCCACGGCGCAGTCAGGGTCAGCCGCGGGGCGGGGCGGCTTGGCCGGCGCTCGGCCGGAGCGTTCGGCCGTCGGAGGGGGTTAGGAAAAGGGGCGGCGGAGGTTAGGGTTAGGTTTAGGAAATTAGGGATTAGGGATTTTCTTTTCTTCTTTTTTTTCTTTTTCTTTTTTTTTGTGGAGAAAAACTAGGAAAAGTATGTATTTATACATATAAAAATTTGGACTAGGGTTTGACCTAGGATTTGGGCTGGGTCAGCGCTCCTTGGGCTTGGCTTCGGCTCTCATGGGGATGTTGGGCGTTTGGCACGGGTTTAATTCGGTTTAATTTTTCAATAGTTTCTAGGGCTTTAAAAAAGATTTCGGGGTCCAATAAATTCGCAAAAAATTACCCTATGTCCGGTTTTCCATTTTACACCATAAAATATTATTTCCATAATATTTTAACATTAATTAACCTCCATTAAAAATCATTAAATCACAAAATTCCCTAGCTTTAATTCTAAAAAATTACAGAAATATTGGAAAAATGTTTTAAAATAAATTGAAAAATCAGGGGGCTTACAAGGCTCCATTTAGGGGAACCAGGAGGAAGTTGTACATATATATATATAATATCTTAGATTCTGCATAGGGAACCTAAAGCCTAATACACAATAAATAGTAATAAGTAAAATATGTCCTGAGCATGATGAAGACTCTCCCCACCAAATGTAACCTCTTGTCTAAATCAAGACACACAAGCTCATAACCTCTAACTATCAGCATAAGTCATAGTCAATATGTATAACTATAGTTAGCACTATAACATGCATCATGTAGTCCTATCCATAGTCCAAGTACCACAAATAAGTCGAAAAACTCTGCCACATGAATATCGTGTCCAGTGTCCAATGGGTTGTCATGACCCGCACCCGGTTTAGGGGCACGAGTGCGTGGGTACGTCCAGCCTACGCCGCAGCATCAGCGGTAGAACGCTGTCAAGGTCTTGATACTATCTAACTAATGTCACGCAAGCATCCAATCTCCATTAGGAGGCACGGATGACACAAATAAGATGAACACATACTCAATCACAGGATTACAGCATGATAAGATTTCGAATAGTAAAACTAAAATTAAACACAACACAAGTCCACAAGTAATATTCTAACTCAACAATATCCAAGTCTCATAAAAATGCCGGAGACAAATCCGGTACCAATAGTCTGCTACAAGAACTAATCAGAAAACTAGAAGAATTAGTGATTCCGGCTAGACCTCCCGGAATCACGACTAAACAACCAAGTCTGCAGCTACTCACCATATGGTCCATAAAGTGTCGGACAGCGGTCCTCTAAGGCATAGTCTGGAAAAAATGTTTCCAGTCAGGAAGGAGAAAAGCAACACTCTCAAATAACAGTTCCATTAATTGATAATGTCTATAATACAATAAAACATGTCATGCTAGCTACTGAGAAGACAGTGAAATAAATGCAATGGCAATTAACGAGAGACAGGCAATGTAAAGAGACAGGCAATAGGCAATATGATACAGTCAGTGCATGTATGGAAATAAAAGAACAAGGAACAGTATCATATACGGGTGATGTAGTATATGATTTAAAATAGTTAAAATAGGGAACTATAATCTATTCTAAGTGTTTGAAATAGTAGTTTCAAAATATGATCGGCTTGGGAACATGTACGATAGCTACAGGGCCTGGCTAATCATGGGTGAAGAGCATGATTAACACTTACAATTTCTATACTACAATAAGAGGTTATGATCACATTTCTTACTAACTACTTCCCCGCCCCCAACTAGTACTGTGGATCCAACCATGACACGTCACGATACACGAGCAAGTCAAGTCTATCATGTACGATGTCTAATATACATGTCGTGTACAATGTCAATACGATAATCAAGGTAACATCTCATGACTGCAGATCCAAGCTATACTAGTCCGTGTAGCACAGTGTCAAAGATTCAGATGTAACATTTCATGATTGTTGAACTTATAGAAATTATCAAGAATTGGAAATTATCAGAGAATGTACTTGCCTTGGGTCCTTAGCTGGTATTTATGGATGTCCTGTTCCAGAGTATCCCCTGGGTAAACCAACAGTCCTATAAACATATCACAAACAAAACCACATTTGCATCAGATGCTACCCTAACATACAGTCTATAAACACTGGCCTCAGGGCCATGCCAGGCAGGGCACTAGTCAACTAGGGTCATCTAGTAGATAGATACAAAATTATACGTATCTAAATTAACATATGTACTGACAATATATATATCAAATTAAATACATATACAAAATATATGTATATATATCTATTAAAAATATGCTAAGGTTTTATACAAAATATATATACCAATTATGAAAATATAACTCTACATATATACATTGATACCAGAATACGGTTATTAACATATTTGTTCATTTATACCAAAATACGTTTTTATTAAATATATACCCATACAAAATATATATACACATATATATTTGTATACCAAAATAATAATTATACTATATACATACTTGCACCAAAATCACCACATATACAATATATATATACCATTTAATTTATGTATAATATATATATATATATATATATTAGTTGAACAATTATGTACCATATATATGCCAAAATACAATTTACAATATATATATATTGTTAACATCTTTATTAAAATATACTAAGACTAATACACCCATAGAGTTTATACTATATATATACATGTATGCATGTACGTACCAATTTATATTAAGAATACACTAATGCTTATACAAAATATACATTAAGAATATACTAATTACTTATACAAAATATATGTATATATTTACCATCATTAAATTTAACAAATACAGATACTAAAACATTAACTAAAAATTATACCTAGTATACATTAAATACCTACACACATACCTACATTTTACCAAAATAATATTTTTACCCATTAATTAGCTTTATACATATGCATATGAATTAATTATACATATACGTATATTATCATACACATTAAATAATATATACAAATACATGTATATTAACATAGAATACACTAAATATATCTATATACCATACATCTACATGTTAACTAACCCATACATATACAATACTAATTAAACTATTCATATACATGTATTTAAAGCATTAATTAAATAATACTATTTATATACATATACGTATATACGTATGTATATAAATATATACATACATACATATATATATATATATATATATATATATATATATATATATATATATATATATATATATATATATAACCAGAGTAGGAAGAGGGAGAGGGACTTACTGTGATGGGGGACTGGCCGGAGTACTGCCGCCGGGGCGAGGTGGTTATGGCCGGGCTTGATGGAAGAGCAGGGGGAGATGCAGCGTCGGGCTCGGCCGGTTGCAGAGATGAAGAGAAGCGCAGTGGGAAGTCTGGGCCCGGTCGGGGTTGTTCGTCTGGCCGGAGGAAGCGATCTCGGCCGAAGGGAGGAAGAGCAGAGGGAGAGGGCTCGAGCGCAGCAGGGAGGACTGGAGCGGGCCGCCGGACTCGTCGAGCAGCGCCGGCCGGGGATGAATGGGGGGAAGTGGTGGTTGTGAATGGTGTTGATGGTGGGGGAGTTGCCGGAGCTTGACAGCGGGGGTGCAGACCGGAGTCGCCGGAGTAGTTGATGGTGGTGGCGAAGATGAAGATGGGGTTGGTTGGCGATGGAGGTGGTGATGATCGAGGGGGCGCCGGAGGGAGTTGTGGGGAGCAGCCGGACAGGGTGGCCGGACCACGGGGACGAAGGGGTAGGCCAGCGGGTCGATGGCTTGGTGGGGCTGAGGAATGGAGGAGGAGATGGAGGAGTTGGCAGCGGCAGCATCCGTCGGGGAGGAGTACAGCCCGTCGGGAACAGGGACCGCCGGCTGAACAGTGGTGATGGGGGGAATGAACAGTATTCCCCCCCTTCTTTAAATTTGAATTCAAAAAAATAATAAAAAGGAGAAGAAGGGGAAGAAGAAGAAGGAAAAGAAATGAGAAGAAGAAGGAAGAAGGAGAGAAGAAATTACATACGTATGAGAGAGGGGATGTGGGGGCTTGTGAAGGTGGGGAATCCTAGGTTTCTTGGGATTAGGGTTTGAGGTAGACATGTCATTATATAGGATGAGGGGATTTTGATGGAGGGTTGTGATTGACCCTCTAAATGAGTGGTCTAGATTGAACATGAGGAAAATAATTCATGGGGGATTTAGGGTGAGGTTTAATTAAAATATTAAGGATTCCTCATCGGTTAAAATAATTGGGTGAGGCCACAAAATACAAATTTGCAATTTAGCCCCCTTAAATTTGGGAAATTGTACAAACACATGAAATGACGAAAATTTGGCGGGCGATTCGAGGTTTGGTGTTTTGTAGGGTCAGGGGATGCTGTAAGTTGGGTACGGGCTTAAATAGCAGGGCACTGGAATTAAATTAGGATTTTAGAATTGGTTTAACTAGTATCCTCAATTTAAATAGAAATAAATGCAAGTTGTGTTCAACAATTAATTATGAGTACATGGAGCCAAAATCAGGTCAGGTCATCAATACCAATAATGAAGAAGACTCAGAACCGAATATTACCCTAATTTGGGCCGCACGAAAAATAGGTCAAGATTGCCTCCAATTTTCGATTGGAACGCACAACGATACAAAATAGGGATTTAAAAATAAACGTCCGCGACGATTTTTGTGCGGCCAGAAATAATGTACAAAGAGCACAATTATGAGTTGCAAAAATAGCAGAATTGAAGGCGGGCATGTCTAGGACAAGATTGTAAAATTTGTTGGAAGACAAAAGTCTGGATAGTGCTCCAAATATCGAAGCAAAGGCAATTGCGCAAAATATTAAATAAAATACAGTATTTAATTTCAATCTTCAAGAATTTAATTCTAAATAAAACAATTTACCTCAAAATTCTATAATTCCGACAGGTGCTCATCTACTGGCTTCTAGGTCAAGTCTACCATCACAAACACAAATGAACACTGTCTATAATATAATATATTAAAGTACACATCACACAGTTTTAAATATATACTATTCATGCAATTAATTAATTATAACTACAATAATATTAAGTATTGTAAAAAGTCGAAAATACCCCTGTTTCCGGAATGTGGTAGTGACAAGTCTACCCTCCTTAAAAGAATTTCGTCCTCGAAATTTAAAATCCTCAAAGTAGCGTTTATTCATACACATTATTATTCCCTCAAATTTTAAATTCATCATACATGAAATTAGTTAATAATCCACAATGTCCTCTCACAATTTCAAAAATTCTGAATTATTTGTATTCCTGAAAAAATCCTCAAAATAGAATCAAAGTCCCTTTTTATTAAAATTTCCTTGAAAGTTTTGAGTTAATAATTCAATACCCGGAATTTAATATCCACTCCTCAAATACTCAACAATATGATATTTAAGGATTCTCCAAATGTTACATCCAAATATAAAGTTCTAAAATTCATAACTTGCAATTAAATAAATACATTGATAAATCTCCCAAAATTTCCAAATTAATAACCAACTTAAACATGTCATAATCTTTCCTGGAATTAATAAACCACAAATTATGCCATGTTAATTTCTTAACCATTTATTTAAATCAATATTCATCCCCGAATTTTAATCATCTTGTTCCTCTTGTCAAGTCATAGCTCCTTCATGAATCTTCACTACAGTCAACACCAATAATCACGGTCTAAGAAAATTCTATCTTTAGTCATACCACATACAATCTAGGGGGAACATACATGGTTATGGTCTCATTTGTTATGGTGTTGCAGTCTATGCATCAGGGGTACTACTAACTATATTATAACAAGAATCATGCATCCAACTACGGTACTAAGCAATCAATCAATCAATCAAATAGATAGGAACAGAATAAAGGAAAGAACAGAAACTGCTAACACATTACCTGCAGTATCGGTCTCCTCGACCGTCATCGCAAATGCCCGCCCTGCTGGGGTGGTTCCCTTTGCGGGTGCTGAGCAATATACGGTTCCACAGGTAGCCTAACTGGATCTCTATAATCTGAAGCTGCGTGTTGGCTGAGAAGATAAGGGGCTAGAAGACAGTCCCTTACTCGATGTCCCGCAGCGCCGCAGTGCAAACAAAGTCCTAGCCTCGTTCTACAGCTCTCCCAAAGGTGACCTGGCTTCTGACAGAAATGACAAGTCTGCTGTGTCTCTCTTGGAGGCTGTTGCTGATTCTGCTCAACACGGACTGGTGCCTGGTACTGCTGTTGATACTGATACGCCCATGGATGTTGCTGGATAGGAACTGGTGCTAGGTATTGCGGTGGATGCTAAAATATCCATGGTTGTTGCTGAATATGGAATGGTACTTGGTACTGCTGTTGGTGCTGAATACGGGGATGCTTGGCTGGTCCTGCGCTATCATTCGTATCTCCAAAAGTATCGTAACTCCTCTTAGGCCTGAGATCCAGATCCTCTTCTGCAATCTGAGCATCCATCAAGATAGCCTCAAAGGTAGCGGTACGACGACCAGAAGTGCGTGACCTAATCTCTCTCGTCAGTCCCTTTCTAAATTTTCGGGCTCGATCTCCTGGGTCTCGAATCATAGACGATGCAAAACGGCTCAATCTACAAAATTCTGCAGCGTACTCGTCGACCGACATATTTCCTTGAACCAAGTCATGAAACTGACTTTCCAAGGTTTCCAATGCCACGTCGGGAAAGAACTTCTCCTTGAAGAGTTCCTTGAAGATCTCCCAAGTAAGTCCTTGTGCTGTAATTCTCGGCTCCGTGCGATACCACGTGAGTGCGATATCGAACATCTGACTGCCAGCGGCTTCTATCTGCAAGTTCTTCGGAATCTGGGTCAATCGCAGACTTCTCTCTATATCTTCTAGCCAGTCGTCAGCGTAGAGTATTCCTTCAGTGCCTTTAAACTCTCGAGGCATCATCCTCTTGAAATCCACTATAGTGCCTGATCTCTGCTGCTGGCCAGGAAACTGCTGGTACTGTGCTACTCTCTCCAAGGCTTGGAGAGTTACTTGATGAGCATTCTCCATGTTTTCTTTCATCAGCTTGGTTTGAGCCTGGTACGCTTCTGCTTGCACCCTCTGAGCCTCAGCTTGAACTCGCTGAGCGTCTGCCGTCACTCTCTGGGCATCTACCATGCCCTGGATCAAGGTAAACATCTGCGTTCCGTCAATGGGCAAACCTCCGGAAATCGGAGTTGGTGGAGGAGGAAGGTTGTCCGTCACAGCTGCGGCAATCTTCTGGACAGGTGGAGGAGGAAGGTCCCCGATAGGTGCAGACACACCTACGTGCATTGGAGATGTAGGAGGAACTACGGCTGTCTGTCCATCAGGTAGAGAGGTGGCAGACCCCTCTAAAGCTGATGTTCCCGCTCTCATAGAACTTGTCTGCGGCGACATCCTGAAGACAGATCCCAAAGAATCAATTTAGGCAAAAATGCGATATCATCAAGGAAGGACAGTACAGTTCTAAAGAGCAACATTCAAGATAAAGGATTGGAATAAACCCTAGTTATGATTGCACGGGTCAAAGATGCATCCAAGGTTGATACCTCTATCCCCTAGGTATCACAGTTCTATCACAAACACACTCACTGCTAGCTTCCTTACCTACTGCAATCGCTGATACTAGTTATCCTTATCACTCAAATGCATATCAAATGCAACACACCATACTAAGTACTGCTCTCTCTAATACAATCCTAGATGAACACCTAAGCCAATTGGCAGTGAGATCTCAATTATACTCAAGCCAACAGATCCTTACACATGCATCTTATCTACTTATATACTAATATATCTCTCACTATAAATTCTTATCCTTAAATAAAATTTCTCAAAATAACTCCTCGAATAAATTTTAAAGTAAAAATTGCATATACTTTCCTCAAGGTCAATTATTTAAATACTGAAGTAAAAACTTAATCACAGAAAGAATCCTTACAAACTTGTCTAGGTTTATTGAATCGAATCTGAATCCTCAAAAATAAAATTTTAATAACAATATTTCAATTACTCAAATTTCAAAATTTTGCAATTCATTGAAATCTTCAAAATAACTTTTAATAACAATCTCAATCTTCTCAGAATCCTAAAACTTGAATTTCATTTTCAATCTTCAATTAAAAATTTTAAATCCACCTTTTGTAGTCCAATAGCTCTAATGTTAATCATTTTCACTGTCCTCATTGACGGGCATCATCAAATAATACCATAAATCAGTCTGTAAATTCATCTGGACATGAAATCAAACCCTACAATGAACCAAAATCCTAATCTAATACCTAATTAACAACAATCAAATTCAACATCAATAAGTTAGAATGGACGGAACAAGGGAATGATTTTAAATTGGAATTAAAATAAGATTCTCAGGGGTCATCCCAGGAATCTCTCAAGGAATTGTGATTGAGTATTTGCTCTCGTCCTAGTATCCTATGTCCTATGTCCTATAGCAGGCACGCAGTAGTATAACAAGGACGTCACACTACTACGACATCGCACAACTCGCGAAGTCTGACCTGCATGGGCCACCACTAAAAACGTGTCACGACCCGCACCCGGTTTAGGGGCACGAGTGCGTGGGTACGTCCAGCCTACGCCGCAGCATCGGCGGTAAAACGCTGTCAAGGTCTTGATACTATCTAACTAATGTCACGCAAGCATCCAATCTCCATTAGGAGGCACGGATGACACAAATAAGATGAACACATACTCAATCACAGGATTACAGCATGATAAGATTTCGAATAGTAAAACTAAAATTAAACACAACACAAGTCCACAAGTAATATTCTAACTCAACAATATCCAAGTCTCATAAAAATGCCGGAGACAAATCCGGTACCAATAGTCTGCTACAAGAACTAATCAGAAAACTAGAAGAATTAGTGATTCCGGCTAGACCTCCCGGAATCACGACTAAACAACCAAGTCTGCAGCTACTCACCATATGGTCCATAAAGTGTCGGACAGCGGTCCTCTAAGGCATAGTCTGGAAAAAATGTTTCCAGTCAGGAAGGAGCAAAGCAACACTCTCAAATAACAGTTCTATTAATTGATAATGTCTATAATACAATAAAACATGTCATGCTAGCTACTGAGAAGACAGTGAAATAAATACAATGGCAATTAACGAGAGACAGGCAATGTAAAGAGACAGGCAATAGGCAATATGATACAGTCAGTGCATGTATGGAAATAAAAGAACAAGGAACAGTATCATATACGGGTGATGTAGTATATGATTTAAAATAGGGAACTGTAATCTATTCTAAGTGTTTGAAATAGTAGTTTCAAAATGTGATCGGCTTGGGAACATGTACGATAGCTACAGGGCCTGGCTAATCATGGATGAAGAGCATGATTAACACTTACAATTTCTATACTACAATAAGAGGTTATGATCACATTTCTTACTAACTACTTTCCCGCCCCCAACTAGTACTGTGGATCCAACCATGACACGTCACGATACACGAGCAAGTCAAGTCTATCATGTACGATGTCTAATATACATGTCGTGTACAATATCAATACGATAATCAAGGTAACATCTCATGACTGCAGATCCAAGCTATACTAGTCCGTGTAGCATAGTGTCAAAGATTCAGATGTAACATTTCATGATTGTTGAACTTATAGAAATTATCAAGAATTGGAAATTATTAGAGAATGTACTTGCCTTGGGTCCTTAGCTGGTATTTATGGATGTCCTGTTCCAGAGTATCCCCTGGGTAAACCAACAGTCCTATAAACATATCACAAACAAAACCATATTTGCATCAGATGCTACCCTAACATACAGTCTATAAACACTGGCCTCAGGGCCATGCCAGGCAGGGCACTAGTCAACTAGGGTCATCTAGTAGATAGATACAAAATTATACGTATCTAAATTAACATATGTACTGACAATATATATATCAAATTAAATACATATACAAAATATATGTATATATATCTATTAAAAATATGCTAAGATTTTATACAAAATATATATACCAATTATGAAAATATAACTCTACATATATACATTGATACCAGAATACGGTTATTAACATATTTGTTCATTTATACCAAAATACGTTTTTATTAAATATATACCCATACAAAATATATATACACATATATATTTGTATACCAAAATAATAATTATACTATATACATACTTGCACCAAAATCACCACATATACAATATATATATACCATTTAATTCATGTATAATATATATATATATATTAGTTGAACAATTATGTACCATATATATGCCAAAATACAATTTACAATATATATATATTGTTAACATCTTTATTAAAATATACTAAGACTAATACACCCATAGAGTTTATACTATATATATACATGTATGCATGTACGTACCAATTTATATTAAGAATACACTAATGCTTATACAAAATATACATTAAGAATATACTAATTACTTATACAAAATATATGTATATATTTACCATCATTAAATTTAACAAATACAGATACTAAAATATTAACTAAAAATTATACCTAGTATACATTAAATACCTACACACATACCTACATTTTACCAAAATAATATTTTTACCCATTAATTAGCTTTATACATATGCATATGAATTAATTATACATATACGTATATTATCATACACATTAAATAATATATACAAATACATGTATATTAACATAGAATACACTAAATATATCTATATACCATACATCTACATGTTAACTAACCCATACATATACAATACTAATTAAACTATTCATATACATGTATTTAAAGCATTAATTAAATAATACTATTTATATACATATACGTATATACGTATGTATATAAATATATACATACATATATATATATATATATATATATATATATATATATATATATATATATATATATATAACCAGAGTAGGAAGAGGGAGAGGGACTTACTGTGATGGGGGACTGGCCGGAGTACGGCCGCCGGGGCGAGGTGGTTATGGCCGGGCTTGATGGAAGAGCAGGGGGAGATGCAGCGTCGGGCTCGGCCGGTTGCAGAGATGAAGAGAAGCGCAGTGGGAAGTCTGGGCCCGGTCGGGGTTGTTCGTCTGGCCGGAGGAAGCGGTCTCGGCCGGAGGGAGAAAGAGCAGAGGGAGAGGGCTCGAGCGCAGCAGGGAGGACTGGAGCGGGCCGCCGGACTCGTCGAGCAGCGCCGGTCGGGGATGAATGGGGGGAAGTGGTGGTTGTGAATGGTGTTGATGGTGGGGGAGTTGCCGGAGCTTGACAGCGGGGGTGCAGACCGGAGTCGCCGGAGTAGTTGATGGTGGTGGCGGAGATGAAGATGGGGTTGGTTGGCGATGGAGGTGGTGATGATCGAGGGGGCGCCGGAGGGAGTTGTGGGGAGCAGCCGGACAGGGTGGCCGGACCACGGGGACGAAGGGGTAGGCCAGCGGGTCGGCGGCTTGGTGGGGCTGAGGAATGGAGGAGGAGATGGAGGAGTTGGCAGCGGCAGCATCCCCGGGGAGGAGTACAGCCCGCCGGGAACAGGGACCGCCGGCTGAACAGTGGTGATGGGGGGAATGAACAGTATTCCCCCCTTCTTTAAATTTGAATTCAAAAAAATAATGAAAAGGAGAAGAAGGGGAAGAAGAAGAAGGAAAAGAAATGAGAAGAAGAAGGAAGAAGGAGAGAAGAAATTACATACGTATGAGAGAAGGGATGTGGGGGCTTGTGAAGGTGGGGAATCCTAGGTTTCTTGGGATTAGGGTTTGAGGTAGACATGTCATTATATAGGATGAGGGGATTTTGATGGAGGGTTGTGATTGACCCTCTAAATGAGTGGTCTAGATTGAACATGAGGGAAATAATTCATGGGGGATTTAGGGTGAGGTTTAATTAAAATATTAAGGATTCCTCATCGGTTAAAATAATTGGGTGAGGCCACAAAATGCAAATTTGTAATTTAGCCCCCTTAAATTTGGGAAATTGCACAAACACATGAAATGACGAAAATTTGGCGGGCGATTCGGGGTCCGATGTTTTGTAGGGTCAGGGGACGCTGTAAGTTGGGTACGGGCTTAAATAGCAGGGCACTGGAATTAAATTGGGATTTTAGAATTGGTTTAACTAGTATCCTCAATTTAAATAGAAATAAATGCAAGTTGTGTTCAACAATTAATTATGAGTACATGGAGCCAAAATCAGGTCAGGTCATCAATACCAATAATGAAGAAGACTCAGAACCGAATATTACCCTAATTTGGGCCGCACGAAAAATAGGTCAAGATTGCCTCCAATTTTTGATTGGAACGCACAACGATACAAAATAGGGATTTAAAAATAAACGTCCATGACGATTTTTGTGCGGCCAGAAATAATGTACAAAGAGCACAATTATGAGTTGCAAAAATAGCAGAATTGAAGGCGGGCATGTCTAGGGCAAGATTGTGAAATTTGTTGGAAGACAAAAGTCTGGATAGTGCTCCAAATATCGAAGCAAAGGCAATTGCGCAAAATATTAAATAAAATACAGTAATTAATTTCAATCTTCAAGAATTTAATTCTAAATAAAACAATTTACCTCAAAATTCTATAATTCCGATAGGTGCTCATCTACTGGCTTATAGGTCAAGTCTACCATCACAAACACAAATGAACACTGTCTATAATATAATATATTAAAGTATACATCACACAGTTTTAAATATATACTATTCATGCAATTAATTAATTATAACTACAATAATATTAAGTATTGTAAAAAGTCGAAAATACCCCTATTTCCGGAATGTGGTAGTGACATGGGTGGATGTGCAAATAATGTTTGCACCAACATGGGTTCGTAAAGATGACTTTTTGACTACGCTACTTGACTCCGCAGCGAATGTCGGTACCCGAATTTTGTTCGGACACAAAGTATCGTATGATAGCCCTAGGCTCAACAAGTACATCAACCAAGCCACACAAATATAATGTCTAATGTATAAATAATATCAAATAAATAATTTAGAACTGTAAACATCTTGGTAAGGTATACTTGCCTGGTTCTGCAGTTAGTGGTGGTAAAGATGATCCCGCGTCCACTCCTTCAGGATTCAATTGACCTATCCATCAATTAATACGCTTAAGGGTCCAATCAAGAATTCTTGTAATTATAACTTAATTATATAATTTTATTCTTTGTCATGTACAATCAAGTCCAATATTATTCCTAACATCTTACTTTACTTTTACAGGGTATCGGAACCTAGTTTCTTGGTTTTTGACTTCCAAAATTTAAGTTTAAGTCCCCAATTAAATAAAATAAACATAAATAATAATAAATTATATAATCTTCATTTAAATATAATTTATGTTTATTTTAACAATTAATTTCCAGATTTGACAAAATAACATATTTCAAGATTATGGCTACTTTAGGTTGACTAGTTTTGTCCGAAACTTGTTTGAGACATTGCTAGTCTATTAGTATGGTTTATATTTATAAAAAAATATTTTATATTATATTATATTCTAATTTAATCTCAAAAAATATTTACCTATTTATTTCTTCCAAAATAACCTCTATTTACTAGCAAAACAATGTCATAAAGTCACCCGAAACATAGGCTAGTGGCCTTTATTTTTAGGGTTCAGGTCTGACATAAAAACACCATAAATATAAATTTGAAATAATTTATTTCCAGAATAAAAAAACATATAAATTCAGTTTTAAGAATTAAGATCAAACCCTCCCAGAATCGTATCACAAAGTTATGTTGGCGTCGACTAGCTATTCTTGCAACTTGATGCTAGTTTGTACATGCAACATTACCAACTTGAGTAATAAAGTATTTTTAATATGAAATTATATTATTTAATATTCTATAATATAATAATAATAATATATATAAATAATTATATTACATCATTCAATCAACCATCTCAACTACGCCATCTAGCTATCCTTGCAACTTGGCCAAGTAGTCTTTGCATCCAATCTTTCCGTCGGCATAAAACATGATTAATTATATAATTGTAATATTTATATTCTGAATTAATAACATATAATTTTCTAAAATTATTTTATATATATTTATCATGACAATACTCATTGAACCTTGTCTACCATTGGTGCGTCATGTCCGTGTCATGATTGTTCAATTTTCTTGGAATAATTTCTACATAGAAATACGGGTTTTTCATGCATGGAGTTATTTCTAATAATCATCTAATATTATCATGAGTTACACAATCTTTGGTTCATGGAGAATAGGAAAAATAATCTAAGTTGGAAGACTTACCCGTATGTGATTACGGCATAGTCCTTTCTCGCGACACGGGCCCTTCGGAGCACCAAACGGACTCCAACCTCCACAAAACGTGAGGGTTGCTTGGGGGCTTCACATAGGAGGTAAATATTCAGTTTGGAGTTAGTTTTTAGGGCTGTGAGGGGGCGGAAAGCAGCTGCAACCAGCAGTAAGTAGTCGGCCTCTAGGGGTGGCTAATCTCTTGCTCTAGGGCTTGTCAGCTGTGGGGGATGAAGTGAAGGTTGGAAAGGAGTAGAAAGAAAGTGGATAAGGAGAGGGAGAGGCTGAATTGGTCATGGAAAAGAGGAGGTAGGATATAGGGGCGGCCACAAAGAGGAAAGTAGATGTTAGGGTTAGAGTTTGTGAGGAGGAGGCCTTATGTAGATGTTTGTTGGGCTCATGGTAGGGTTTTGATGGGCTTTAATCTTTGGTTCAGACATAAGGGATTTGGTTTAGCTCTTATTAAGATTTTGGGTTCACTTGGGTCAAGTTATGTGGGTATTGGTTTAGTTTGAGTACATGTGCACAAGAAGGTTCACTAACGGTACTTCATTTAAGTCGTTTGTTGCGTTATTGGATTTTTGTTCATGTGCGAGGGTTTAAATGTGGAATATATATATATATATATATATATATATATATATATATATATATATATATATATATATATATATATATATATATATATATATATATATATATATATAATGGGGGATGAGTGTGGGATAGTGTACATGTCTCATGGGAATTGGTTTGAGAGTCCGAGTAGGGTATTTGGGCTCGATTGGGTTCAACTAGCCCAATAAGGGTAGTTTTACAATGTCAATGGTTGTAGATGTTTGTCAATATTTTTGGAGCATGGGAGAGATAAAATAAATGCAACATCCATGTTCCAACTATATTAGACTCAATCAAGATTAATATTATAAATTTTGTTAGAAGAAAAAATATCGTGCATTGCTCAAAATATCAAAGCCTTGGCAAAGTATCATATATATTGAAATTAATTTTAGAAATTAAATTTTTAAATATATCTAATTAAACAAAATATTAAAAATAATTATAAATTATCAAATTAACCCTATTCCAAAATGAGGCGGCTTACAATCTACCCACCTTAAAAGAATTTTTCTCTCAAATTTAAAAACTTCAATAACACACACACACATATATATATATATATATATATATATATATATATATATATATATATATATATATATATATATATATATATATATATATATATATATATATATATATTCTCTATTAAAATTCAATCAATATAATCATGAAGTAAAATTATTTTTGTTATTTAACAAAGTCCTCAAAATTTACTTCATCCTTACAACTTAAAATTTTAAAATAAATCTTTAAAATTCGAATTTATCTTCAAAATTTTAAAATCCAATAAAATTTTCTTTTTAAATCAAATTCTCAAGTCGTAACTCTTAATTACAATCTAACATTATTTTCTCAAAATTTTAAATCTTATTTATAATAGTCTTTAAAATTTTAATAATTCAATCTTTCAAATTTAATTTCATATTCAAACTTAAATATCCAATCCAATATTGAAAAAAAATTAAAAAGAAAATTTAATTCCATCCTTGAAAATTTGCATCTCATATTGTAGTCATTTCTCAAAATTTTCTAATAATTTGATTTGTCCTTATAGCCATAATTTGTCTTGTCCTCACTGTCATTACGTATATAAGAATTTTTAATATTTAAATTAATAGTCATCCTCAAACATCAGTTAATGGGTCAATCCTAAAAATTTTAAAGTTAAAAATAATCCTCAATTTAAATTCTATAAATACATATCTTTGAAAAAATATAAATATTCAAAGTCTCATCATCAAAATTTGAATTCGAAATCTACTCCATCAATCGTATCTCTCAATTTTTTTTTCAAATTTTAAATTCAAATTAAGTCCTTAAAAGTCAATTATATAAGTGATAAAGTCAATCTTGGATCAATTACTTGGATGCTCCGGAAGAGAGGAAGGCATTCTAGTTTGCACTTCAAGGTAAAAATATATTTAGTTTTAATATCAATCATCTAATTTATGCATATAATGTAACTTTACTTTTTGTACAAAACATATTTCTATCTACCACACCAGACTGAGTTGGTTGAGAAGAGTTTCCTGATGTCCCCGCCAAGCTGATCCGTGATGCGATCGACAACCAAAAGGCTCATGATTGCTCCGGATAACCGATTCAAGGTTGGATTACGCCTGAGTAGTGGAATGTGATGAGGGCCAGATTTGACGATCCTAGGTACAAGGAAAGGTCAGAGAAGTCGAAGGCGGCTAAGAAGAAGACAGAAAAGTGGTGTGGTGGCTCAATTCCTATGACGAACATTTTTATCGTTTGGTATATAATTTATTGTGTATATATTATTTTAATCAAAGAAGGACAAAAAAATTAATTTTAAAAATAAGCAATATATCTTTAAAAAGTACAAAGGGGTAAGGATGCCAACATGGTGACTGTCTTCTTGGCCACCCTTGGAAGAGCGGAAAGCTCATCAATGAGAGGGTCACAGAGAGCTTTGTAAGTATTACTTGATGTTTTGTTAATTTTAATATAACTAAAAAAATATACAAATAAATATCCATGTAATTAGTAATAAGTACCGTAAACATTAGCAATTATGACGATTGGATAGTAAGAACAAAGAGTACTTTTCTAGAATGAGTATCTTAGGCTCTGTGAGCGGGCGACTGCTAGTGCACCTACTTAGGAAGAGGCTGGTACTTCCTCGCAGCATGTAGTACCCACTTCCCGAATATACTAATAATAATATGAACACCTTTAGGATTTATACACCAATAAGGGAACATTAGATCATTACTACTCAATGAAGCTCATTCTACGGTTTGGAACCATGGTTAGGCCATTTGAATTTTTTTGGAATTTTTCTGTAATTTTTATTAATTAAAATCTAATTTTTCTAAGACTTCTAAGAATATCTGTAGAAAACCTATAGGCCAAATTTGACCCAAAACATTTTTTAGGGTTCAATATTCTATTTTACATTTTCTTAAAATTTTTCATATTTTTTAGATATTTTATTGTTTATTAGGAGTTATTAAACTAAAAATTAATTAATAAATAGTTTATGTAAATTATAAACCTAAAATTAATTTAGATTAATCGAGTCAGCCTTCACCTAGGGAGCAGACCCGCCTGTCAGTCATACCACGGTGGCTGTGCAGTCCCACCTGTTATTGACCACGCGCACGAGTCAGGAGCGGACTTGGTCTACGGGTCAGAGACTGAGTCTAAGCCGAGCTCGGATCGGCTTGAGCCAAGCCTCATGCAGCCAAGGCCGCATGATCCCGAGCGGGGATCATCCGGATACATGACACGTGTCTAGTTCGAGCCACCGGATCCCCCTCTCTCATATATATATATATATATATATATATATAAGTATAGTTTGTGTCATTTAATTCTACCGATTTTTGAGGAGAGAGAGAGAGAGAGAGAGAGAGAGAGAGAGAGAGAGAGAGAGAGAGAGAGAGGCTTGGAAAGATTGATTTGGGGTTCTTCAACTTCGCGTAGCCATTGCTGCTAGCTCCAAACTCTAAATGTGTCTCTGTTTCTTGCGCTGGAACCTTCTCGAGGTATAGTTTCTAAATATATAATTTTGCATAAATTATGAACCTAGATTTATGAAAAGTTCGTTGAGTGTCAATCGTCCAAAATCTGACACATTTTGGTGTTTTTTAGATTTTGGGAGATCCCGAATTCGAAATCATGAACCGTTTGAAGTTTTGAAAATATGACACAATAAGCTATGACATATATTTTTCTCAGAATTAAATATAATATTTTACAATTCTATAAATTTTGTGCGACCTAGATGTAGTCAGGGAACCGACGAAACTATAATCTGAGCGTCATGTTGGCCATAACTTTTTACCAACTTTTGAGTTTATGAAACCATTGACTCCAGTGGTCAAGTAGCGCTAAAATCTATAGGAATCTACACAAAAATCTAGATTTTATGTCGGTTGACTTTTTGGGTCAACATGACATCTCAATTTGCGTGGTAATTCGGTTATTTGGACAAAAATAGAGATTTAACCTAAAATTCAGAATAATAGGATTAAAATAAGATATTAGACTAATTAATTCAGAATTAAATAAATTATCTTTTAACGTGATAATTTGTACTACATATGTGATTTAGACTCTGATTTGGGACCTGATTCGTACCGTAGCAAATGACCACAGACAAGTACATTTTTGTGATTACTTTCAGTACTTGATAGTCTCTATAATGCAATCTTAGTATTGATTATTTGATCCTTTATACTCGTTACACGAATTAGTAAATGGTGGATTCTTGTACAAGATGTCAATTTCTGGACTATTGTTATTTATTCGTGTTTGGTTTGGAATCTATATTGTACTAGTCGGGAGGAGAAATACTTAGTGGACGTGTGGACTACCCTTTCTATCCCATGAGCTTTCTGGAATAATAGCAGCCATGCAAGACACGTGTGGTTTGTCGAATTTTATCTTTAACCGTTTACATGTCGACAAGGTATTTTAAATCACATAAATTAGTTTATTCCTATTTGTTTCTCCCATACTTGCAGTTATTTTCTATGATCGCTTAAGATTATTGTACCTCATTGCTATGACAGGACTTTAGCTATTAGTTATTCTAGTTTCCTTATTATGATTTCAGTTTTGTTGCCATCATAATTTTTTTACTATTTATTATCTCATAGCTTCTACCATTTGTTGGAACTATTTTTACTGTGATGTACTCGTTCGAATCCTAACTGGATACAATATTTTAGGTGACTACGATGAGGATGAGATCCCTACACATTATGGACCGTATGTTGGCGATATAGCTGAGCCTGATCTTTTCCTTCAGGAGGATCATGGAGAGTTAGCAGCTCAGACACTGGCTGCGATTGAGTATTTTAGTAAAGTAGTTATTTTAGTTAGCTGGTTTGGACCAGATTATTCTCCGAGATTTTTAGTTATATTTTGGGATATTATTAGTTGGTAATTTAGTAAGGTTTGGGAGACTCTTTGGACCCACAACATGTTATTTCTTTATTATCTCTGGTGCCTTCATTTAATTTAGTGCTTGGGATTGAGTATATTGTGGATATGTATATATGTTGTGAGTTATAGATTATACTTTTGGCTTATTATATAGTGTTCTACCATCGGCATTGCGGCGTAGGCTGGGCGTGCCCATGACTCATGCCCAATTTCAGGGTGCGGTTCATGATACATTTTTATGGTGGTCTATACAGGTCAAAGTTTGCATAAGGTTGCGAACTCATGGTGGTACTTAAGTTAGTTGTATTACTATGAGCCTGCCATAGGATATAAGATATTAGGAATAGGATAATACTCAATCACAACTAGGATTCTGCTCTATTTAATTGCTAACCCTTATTTCCCTCCGAGTTATCGGACGTCCCTGTCACTACCACATTCTGAAAACAGGGGTATTTTCGAATTTTTTTCAATATTTAATATTATGTTATTTACAATTAATTAATTGCATGATAGTGTATTTGATTTAAATAATTTTGTGCGATGTGTAATTCAATACATAATTATATGCAATGTTAATTATTTTATTTTAGCTAGCAGACTAGACCTAGAAGCCCAGTAGACGAACCCCTGTCCGAATTATAGAATTCTGGATTTCATTATTTTATTTAGAATTTAATATTTGGAGATTGTAATTAATTACTGTATTTTATTTAATATTTTGCGCTATTGCCTTTGCTTCGATATTTGGAGCACTATCCAGACTTTTGCCTTCCAACAAATTTCACAATCTTGTCCTAGACATGCCCGCCTTCAATTCTGCTATTTTTGCAACTCATAATTTTGCTCCCTGTGCATTATTTCTAGCCGCACAAAACTCGTCGCGGACGTTTATTTTTAATTTCCTATTTTTGTATCGTTGTGCGTTCCAATCGAAAATTGGAGGCCATCTTGACCTATTTTTCGTGCGACCCAAATTAGGGTAATATTCTGTTCTGAGTCTTCTTCAATATTGGTATTGATGACTTGATCTGATTTTGACTCCAAGTACTCCTAATTAATTGTTGAACACAACTTGCATTTATTTCTATTTAATTTGAGGATACCATTTTATCTGATTTTAAAATCCCAAATTAATTCCAGTGCCCTGCAAATTCAGCCCATACCCATCTTACAGCGTCCCCTGACCCTACAAAACATCGGACCCCGAATCGCCCGCCCAATTTTTGTCATTTCATGTGTTTGTGCAATTTTCCAAATTTAAGGGGCTAAGTTGCAATTATTCAATTATAGGTGCCAACACCTAATTATTTTAATCAATGAGGGAGCCTATTAATTTTAATTAAGAACCCTCATCCCCCATGAGTTATTTTCTCATGTTCAATCCTAGCCATTCATTTGCATTTGGCCCATCACAACCCTCCATCACACCCTCTCTCTCCCTATTTAATATATTGTCACCATCACCCTAATCCCTAGAAACCTAGGTTTTCCCCCACCTCAAGCCTCCAAAATTCCTCAAGCCTCCAAACCGTAGGATTCCTTTCTTCTCTTCTTCTTTTCTTTTTCTTCTTCTTCTCTTCTTCTTTTCTTCTCCTTCTTCCTTCCTTCTTCCTTATTGTTTTTTTTTGAATTCAATAGGGGGGGAACACTGTTCACCCATCTCCCCCCCTACTGTTCATTCTCCGGCGACTTCACAGGCCGAGCCCGACCCTCCGGCCTAGCCGGTCCCCGACGACCCGCAGTGAGCTCCGAGCCCGGCGGCCTCTTCAACGCCGGCGGTCCATCCAGCCGGCGGCTCCTCCTCCCGAGCGTCCAGCCGGCGGCTCCCCGCGGCGACAGCCCGGCGCTGCTCCTCTGCCTTCCTTCCCGTCCAGCCGGCGCTCCGGCCGGACCCCGCTGCTCCAGCCGGCCTAGCCCAGTCCGGCGACCCCCTTGCTCCGGCGGCCTGCTCCCTCTGGTCGACTCCAGCCGGCGGCGACTGCCGAGCTCCGGCCGGCCAACGAGCAAACTGTGAGCCCTCTTTCTTCATCTCCCTCTTCCTCTGTTATATATATATATATATATATATGGATGTATATATTTATATACGTACATATATACGTATATGTATATAAATAGTATTAGCTAATTAATGTTTTAAATACGTAAATTAGTATAGCAATTATTAATTAATATTTAAACACCTAATGTATAGTATAATTAATGTATGTATATATATCTAATTATTATGTATATTAATGTGTATATAGTATTATTTTATTTATTGTTAAATAGTACATATAATATTGGTATACGTATAGATATATATTTCGTATATACTTAATATATTTAAATGTAAAATGGAAATACATGAATAAATGTATATTTTGTAAATATATGTATTTAAAATAAATATGTATAGTAATTATTTTAATTAATTGTATGTAAATAACTTGTAAAATATACTAATATAAATATATAACTAGTATATGTCTTTGTGTATATATTGATTAATGTATATACATATAAATGTTTTGTTTATATATTTAATTAATGTGGAAATTAGTATATGTATTTTAATTTAAATTGTATATATATGTATATATATACATAGGTTTATCTTATGACATTATTTAATAAAAATATATGCTAGTATGAATTTATTTTGGTATATTTTTCCAATAAATGTATAAATATGTAAATGTATATTATATTATTTATTAGTAATCAATTATATGAGTATAGTAGGTAATTAAATTATATAATTATGTATGTATTTAATTGATGCTTTAAATGCATGAATATGCGTAGCATTTATTTATTTAATAGTTAAATACACAATGTATTAGTAATGTTAATTACAGATATGTATATTATTTCTTTTGTAAATATTTAATTGTATAAGTACAGGTATGTATTAATTAACTGTATATGTAATTATGTATTTTAAATAAATGTTTAAACAGTAGTATATATATCTGTGTTACATTGATATGTACGTATATATATACCTATATATATAATTAATTTGGTACTAGTATATAATAAAAACGTATTTTGGTATAAATGAACAAATATATATATAAATGAACGTATTTCGATAAAAAATGTGCAACTATAGCAAGTAATTTATATTGGTATATATTTTAGATATATTTCATGAATTATGTATATATATATATATATACATACAAGTATTATTTTATTATGTTTATATGCAAGTATTATTTATTTTTAAAGTATATAGTTATACATATATCTATTATTGATATTGATGGAAATTATATGTAATTAATTAATAAGATGATTATTTAAATATGTAGTCCTACTAGATGACCCTAGTTGACTAAGTGCCCTGTCTGGCATGGCCCTGAGGCCAGTGTTTATAGACTGTGTGTTAGCGTAGCTTCTGATACAAATGTCATATTGTGTTATGTCTATAGGACTGTTGGTTCACCCAGGGGATACTCTGGAACAGGACATCCATAAATACCAGCTAAGGACCAAGGCAAGTACATTCTCTGATAATTTCCAATTCTTGATAATTGCTATAAGTTCAATGATCTTGAAATGTTACAACTGAATCTTTGACACTGTGTTACACGGACTAGTATAGCTTGGATCTGCAGTCATGAGATGTTACCTTGATTATCGTATTGACATTGTACACGACATGTATATTTAGACATCGTACATGATAGACTTGACTTGCTCGTGTATCGTGACGTGTCATGATTGGATCCACAGTGCTAGTTGGGGGCGGGGAAATTGCTAGTGAGAAATGTGATCAAATACCTATCATACAAGTTTATATTATTGGTGTTAATCATTCGCCTCACGTATGATTAACCAGACTGTAGCAATTGTACATGTCCCAAGCCGATCACATTTCGAAACTACTATTTCAAACACCTAGAATAGATTACAGTTCCCTATTTTAAATCATATACTACATCACCCGTATATGATACTGTTCCTTGTTCTTTTATTTTCATACATGCACTGACTGTATCATATTGCCTATTGCCTGTCTCTTTATATTGCCTGTCTCTCTTAACCTGTCATTACATTTATTCTATTTTCTTCTCAGTAGCTAGCATGACATGTTTTATTGTATTATAGACATTATCAATTAATGGAACTGTTATTTGAGATTGTGCTTTGCTCCTTCCTGACTGGAAATATTTTTCCAGACTATGCCTTAGAGGACCGCTGTCCGACACTTATGGTGAGTAGCTGCAGACTTGGTAGTAGTTGATTCTGGAAGGTCTAGTCGGAATTATTATTCATTGTTAGTTCTTAAGTAGACTATTTGGTACCGGATTTGTCTCTGGCATTTTGATGATTCTTGGATATTGTTAAGTTAAGTTATTTCTTGTGGACTTGTGTTGTGTTTAATTTTAGTTTTTTATTCGAAATCCTATCGTGCTGTAATCCTGTAATTGAGTATGTGTTCATCTTATTTGTGTCATCCGTGCCTCCTAATGGGGATTGGATGCCTGCGTGACATTAGTTAGATAGTATCAAGACCTTGACAGCGTTCTACCGCCGATGCTGCGGCGTAGGCTGGACGTACCCACGCACTTGTGCCCCTAAACCGGGTGCGGGTCGTGACACATTTTTAGTGGTGGCCCATGCAGGTCAGACTTCGCGAGTTGTGCGATGTCGTAGTAGTGTGACATCCTTGTTATACTACTGCATGCCTGCGATAGAATCTAGGACATAGGATACTAGGACGAGAGCAAATACTCAATCACAATTCCTTGAGAGATTCCTGGGATGACCCCTGAGAATCTTGTTAAAACTTCCAATTTACAATCATTCCCTTGTTCTGTCCATTCTCCCTTGTTGATATTGCTTTGATTGTTGTTAATTGGGTATTAAATTAGGATTTTTGCTTCATTATAGAGTTGATTTCATATTAAAAAAAAAAGAGAATTTGCAGACTGAATTATGATATTATCTGATAACACATGTCGATGAGGACAGTGAAAATGATTAACATTAGGGCTATTGGACTACGAAAGGTGGATTTTAATTTTAATTTTTGAGGATTGAAAATGAATTTCAAATTTTAAGAATTTTGAGAGGTTGAGATATTATGTTAATAAAATCTTATTTTGAAGATTTCAATGAATTGCAAATTTTGAAATTGAAGAGTTGAAATATGGTTATTAAAATTTTATTTTGAGGAATTCAGATTCAATTCAATAAACCTGGACAAGTCTGTAAGGATTTTGTGTGATTAAGTTTTATTTCAGTATTTAAATAATTAACCTTGAGGGAAGTGTATGCATTATACTTTAAAGGTTTATTCGAGGAGTTATTTGAGGAATTTTAACTAAGGATAAGATTTTATAGTGGGAGATATATATTATAATATAGTAGATGAGATGCATGTGTAAGGATCTGTTGGCTTGAGCATGATAGTGATTCCACTGCAAACTGACTTGGGTTTTCATCTAGGGTTGTATTAGAGAGTGCAGTACTTAGTATAGAGTGTTGCAATTGATATGCACTTGAGTGATAAGGATAACTAGTATCAACGATTGCAGTAGGTAAGGAAGCTAGCAGTGAGTGTGTTTGTGATAGAACTGTGGTACCTAGGGGATAGAGGTATCAGACCTTGGGTGTATCTTTGACCTGTGCAATCACAACTAGGATTTTCTTTCCAATCTATCTATCTTGAATGTTGCTTCTTTAGAACTGTACTGTCCTTCCTTGATGATATCGCATTTTGCCTAAATTGATTCTTTGGGATCTGTCTTCAGGATGTCGCCTCAGACAAGGTCAATGAGAGCGGGAACATCAGCTTTAGAGGGGTCTGCCACCTCTCCACCTGAGGGACAGACAGCAGTAATTCCTCCTACATCTCCGATGCACGTAGGTGATCATCCTCCTCCACCTGTTAAGAAGATTGCCGCAGCTGTGACGGACAACCTTCCTCCTCCACCGACTCTGATTCCCGGAAGTTTGCCTATTGACGGAACGCAGATGTTTACCTTGATCCAAGGCATGGTAGATGCCCAGAGAGTGACGGCAGATGCTCAGCGAGTTCAAGCTGAGGCTCAGAGGATGCAAGCAGAAGCGCACCAGGCACAAACCGAGCTGATGAAAGAAAACATGGAGAATGCTCATCAAGTGACTCTCCAAGCTTTGGAGAAAGTAGCACAGTACCAGCAGTTTCCTGGCCAGCAACAGCAGAGATCAGGCACTATAGTGGATTTCAAAAGGATGATGCCTCGAGAGTTTAAAGGTACCGAAGGGATACTTTACGCTGACGACTGGCTAGAAGATATAGAGAGAAGTCTGCGATTGACCCAGATTCTGGAGAACTTAAAGATAGAAGCCGCTGGCAGTCAGATGTTCGATATCGCACTCACGTGGTATCGCACGGAGCCGAGAATTACTGCACAAGGACTTACTTGGGAGACCTTCAAGGAGCTCTTCAAGGAAAAGTTCTTTCCCGACGTGGCATTGGGAACCTTGGAAAGTCAGTTTCATGACTTAGTTCAAGGAAACATGTCAGTCGACGAGTACGCTGCAGAATTCTGTAGATTGAGCCGTTTTGCATCGTCTATGATTCGAGACCCTGGAGATCGAGCCCGGAAATTTAGAAAGGGACTGACGAGAGAGATTAAGTCGCGCACTTCTGGTCGCCGTACCGCTACCTTTGAGGCTATCTTGATGGATGCTCAGACTGCAGAAGAGGATCTGGATCTCAGGCCTAAGAGGAGTTACGATACTTTTGGAGATACGAATGATAGAGCAGGACTAGCCAAGCATCCCCGTACTCAGCACCAACAGCAGTACCAAGTACCATTTCATAGTCAGCAACAACCATGGACTTTTCAGCATCCACCGCAGTACCTAGCACCAGTTCCTATCCAGCGACAACCTTGGGCATATCAGTATCAACAACAGTACCAGACGCCAATTCATATTCAGCAGGATCAACAGCAGCCTCCAAGAGAGACACAACGGACTTGTCACTTCTGTAAGAAGCCAGGTCACCTTTGGGAGAGCTGTAGAACGAGGCTGGGACTTTGTTTGCACTGCGGCGCTGCGGGACATCGAGTAAGGGATTATCTTCTAACCTCTTATCTTCCCGGCCAGCGCACAACTTCAGATTTTAGAGATCCAGTTAGGCTACATGTGGAACCGTATATTGCTCAGTACCCGCGAAGGGAACCACCCCAGCAGGACGGGCATTTGCGGTGACGGTCGAGGGACCGATATTGCAGGTAATGTGTTTGTAGGTTCTGTTCTTTTCTCCATTCTGTTCCTCTCTATTTGATTGATTGATTTATTGCTTAGTACCGTAGCTTGTATGCATGATTCTTGTTATAATGTTAGTAGTACACCCTGATACATAGACTGCAACACCATAACAATGAGATCATAACCATGTATGTTCCCCCTAGATTGTGTGTGGTATGACTATAGGTAGAATTTTCTTAGACCGTGATTATTGGTGTTGACTGTAGTGAAGATTCATGAAGGAGTTATGACTTGACAGGAGGAACAAGATGATAAAATTTGAGGATAATTATTGATTTAAATAAATGGTTAAGTGGTTTATTAATTCCAGGAAAGATTTTGACATGTTTAAAATTGGTTATTAATTTGGAAATTTTGGGAGATTTATCAATGTATTTATTTAATTGCAAGTTATGAATTTTAGAACTTTATATTTGAATGTGACATTTGGAGAATCCTTAAATATCATATTGTAGAGTACTTTGAGGAGTGGATATTAAATTTCGGACATTGGATTATTAACTCAAAACTTTCAGGAAATTTTTGATTCTATGTCGAGGATTTTTACAGGAATACAAATATTTTCAGATTTTTGAAATTGTGAAAAGACCTTGTGGATTATTCGTGGTTGATGAATTTAATTGAGGGAATAATAAGTGTGTATGATTTAAACACTAGTATGAGGATTTTAAATTTCGAGGACGAAATTCTTTTAAGGTGGGTAGACTTGTCACTACCACATTCTGAAAACAGGGGTATTTTTGAATTTTTTTCAATATTTAATATTATGTTATTTATAATTAATTAATTGCATGATAGTGTATTTGATTTAAATAATTTTGTGCGATGTGTAATTCAATACATAATTATATGCAATGTTAATTATTTTATTTTAGCTAGCATACTAGACCTAGAAGCCCAGTAGACGAACCCCTGTCCGAATTATAGAATTCTGGATTTCATTATTTTATTTAGAATTTAATATTTGGAGATTGTAATTAATTACTGTATTTTATTTAATATTTTGCGCTATTGCCTTTGCTTCGATATTTGGAGCACTATCCAGACTTTTGCCTTCCAACAAATTTCACAATCTTGTCCTAGACATGCCCGCCTTCAATTCTGCTATTTTTGCAACTCATAATTTTGCTCCCTGTGCATTATTTCTAGCCGCACAAAAATCGTCGCGGACGTTTATTTTTAATTTCCTATTTTTGTATCGTTGTGCGTTCCAATCGAAAATTGGAGGCCATCTTGACCTATTTTTCGTGCGACCCAAATTAGGGTAATATTCTGTTCTGAGTCTTCTTCAATATTGGTATTGATGACTTGATCTGATTTTGACTCCAAGTACTCCTAATTAATTGTTGAACACAACTTGCATTTATTTCTATTTAATTTGAGGATACCATTTTATCTGATTTTAAAATCCCAAATTAATTCCAGTGCCCTGCAAATTCAGCCCATACCCATCTTACAGCGTCCCCTGACCCTACAAAACATCGGACCCCGAATCGCCCGCCCAATTTTCGTCATTTCATGTGTTTGTGCAATTTCCTAAATTTAAGGGGCTAAGTTGCAATTATTCAATTATAGGTGCCAACACCTAATTATTTTAATCAATGAGGGAGCCTATTAATTTTAATTAAGAACCCTCATCCCCCATGAGTTATTTCCTCATGTTCAATCCTAGCCATTCATTTGCATTTGGCCCATCACAACCCTCCATCACACCCTCTCTCTCCCTATTTAATATATTGTCACCATCACCCTAATCCCTAGAAACCTAGGTTTTCCCCTACCTCAAGCCTCCAAAATTCCTCAAGCCTCCAAACCGTAGGATTCCTTTCTTCTCTTCTTCTTTTCTTTTTCTTCTTCTTCTCTTCTTCTTTTCTTCTCCTTCTTCCTTCCTTCTTCCTTATTGTTTTTTTTGAATTCAATAGGGGGGAACACTGTTCACCCATCTCCCCCCCTACTGTTCATTCTCCGGCGACTTCACAGGCCGAGCCCGACCCTCCGGCCTAGCCGGTCCCCGGCGACCCGCAGTGAGCTCCGAGCCCGGCGGCCTCTTCAACGCCGGCGGTCCATCCAGCCGGCGGCTCCTCCTCCCGAGCGTCCAGCCGACGGCTCCCCGCGGCGACAGCCCGGCGCTGCTCCTCTGCCTTCCTTCCCGTCCAGCCGGCGCTCCGGCCGGACCCCGCTGCTCCAGCCGGCCTAGCCCAGTCCGGCGACCCCCTTGCTCCGGCGGCCTGCTCCCTCTGGTCAACTCCAGCCGGCGGCGACTGCCGAGCTCCGGCCGGCCAACGAGCAAACTGTGAGCCCTCTTTCTTCATCTCCCTCTTCCTCTGTTTTATATATATATATATATATATATGGATGTATATATTTATATACGTACATATATACGTATATGTATATAAATAGTATTAGCTAATTAATGTTTTAAATACGTAAATTAGTATAGCAATTATTAATTATTATTTAAACACCTAATGTATAGTATAATTAATGTATGTATATATATCTAATTATTATGTATATTAATGTGTATATAGTATTATTTTATTTATTGTTAAATAGTACATATAATATTGGTATACGTATAGATATATATTTCGTATATACTTAATATATTTAAATATAAATTGGAAATACATGAATAAATGTATATTTTGTAAATATATGTATTTAAAATAAATATGTATAGTAATTATTTTAATTAATTGTATGTAAATAACTTGTAAAATATACTAATATAAATATATAACTAGTATATGTCTTTGTGTATATATTGATTAATGTATATACATATAAATGTTTTGTTTATATATTTAATTAATGTGGAAATTAGTATATGTATTTTAATTTAAATTGTATATATATGTATATATATACATAGGTTTATCTTATGACATTATTTAATAAAAATATATGCTAGTATGAATTTATTTTGGTATATTTTTCCAATAAATGTATAAATATGTAAATGTATATTATATTATTTATTAGTAATCAATTATATGAGTATAGTAGGTAATTAAATTATATAATTACGTATGTATTTAATTGATGCTTTAAATGCATGAATATGCATAGCATTTATTTATTTAATAGTTAAATACACAATGTATTAGTAATGTTAATTACAGATATGTATATTATTTCTTTTGTAAATATTTAATTGTATAAGTACAGGTATGTATTAATTAACTGTATATGTAATTATGTATTTTAAATAAATGTTTAAACAGTAGTATATATATCTGTGTTACATTGATATGTACGTATATATATACCTATATATATAATTAATTTGGTACTAGTATATAATAAAAACGTATTTTGGTATAAATGAACAAATATATATATATAAATGAACGTATTTTGGTAAAAAAATGTGCAACTATAGCAAGTAATTTATATTGGTATATATTTTAGATATATTTCATGAATTATGTATATATATATATATACATACAAGTATTATTTTATTATGTTTATATGCAAGTATTATTTATTTTTAAAGTATATAGTTATACATATATCTATTATTGATATTGATGGAAATTATATGTAATTAATTAATAAGATGATTATTTAAATATGTAGTCCTACTAGATGACCCTAGTTGACTAAGTGCCCTGTCTGGCATGGCCCTGAGGCCAGTGTTTATAGACTGTGTGTTAGCGTAGCTTCTGATACAAATGTCATATTGTGTTATGTCTATAGGACTGTTGGTTCACCCAGGGGATACTCTGGAACAGGACATCCATAAATACCAGCTAAGGACCAAGGCAAGTACATTCTCTGATAATTTCCAATTCTTGATAATTGCTATAAGTTCAATGATCTTGAAATGTTACAACTGAATCTTTGACACTGTGTTACACGGACTAGTATAGCTTGGATCTGCAGTCATGAGATGTTACCTTGATTATCGTATTGACATTGTACACGACATGTATATTTAGACATCGTACATGATAGACTTGACTTGCTCGTGTATCGTGACGTGTCATGATTGGATCCACAGTGCTAGTTGGGGGCGGGGAAATTGCTAGTGAGAAATGTGATCAAATACCTATCGTACAAGTTTATATTATTGGTGTTAATCATTCGCCTCACGTATGATTAACCAGACTGTAGCAATTGTACATGTCCCAAGTCGATCACATTTCGAAACTACTATTTCAAACACCTAGAATAGATTATAGTTCCCTATTTTAAATCATATACTACATCACCCGTATATGATACTGTTCCTTGTTCTTTTATTTTCATACATGCACTGACTGTATCATATTGCCTATTGCCTGTCTCTTTATATTGCCTGTCTCTCTTAACCTGTCATTACATTTATTCCATTTTCTTCTCAGTAGCTAGCATGACATGTTTTATTGTATTATAGACATTATCAATTAATGGAACTGTTATTTGAGATTGTGCTTTGCTCCTTCCTGACTGGAAATATTTTTCCAGACTATGCCTTAGAGGACCGCTGTCCGACACTTATGGTGAGTAGCTGCAGACTTGGTAGTAGTTGATTCTGGAAGGTCTAGTCGAAATTATTATTCATTGTTAGTTCTTAAGTAGACTATTTGGTACCGGATTTGTCTCCGGCATTTTGATGATTCTTGGATATTGTTAAGTTAAGTTATTTCTTATGGACTTGTGTTGTGTTTAATTTTAGTTTTTTATTCGAAATCCTATCGTGCTGTAATCCTGTGATTGAGTATGTGTTCATCTTATTTGTGTCATCCGTGCCTCCTAATGGGGATTGGATGCCTGCGTGACATTAGTTAGATAGTATCAAGACCTTGACAGCGTTCTACCGCCGATGCTGCGGCGTAGGCTGGACGTACCCACGCACTTGTGCCCCTAAACCGGGTGCGGGTCGTGACAGTCCCTCATGATTATTGTCTTTCTTGAATACTACCTTATCTTGTGCCATATCAATTGAATCCTTATGGTTTTCAACCTTTCAGAATGCCACCCAAGACTAGAGCGCGTGGTTTTAGAGCTAATGGTGCTCTTCCCATACCTCCCGCATCTCAGAAGGTCTCATCAGCTGGATTTGGAGGTCCTCCTCCTCCTCTGCCACTACATAAACTCTTCAGAAGCATGATGGAGGCACAAAGAGCTCAGGCAGAGGCCCAAAGGCAGCAAACAAAAATGTTGAGGGTAGGAATAGAAAATGTCCAACAGGTTGCCCTAGCAACCATGGAGAGGGTTGCCCACCAACCGCAACAGCAGCCCACTCAACCGAGGGTAGGTAACATCTAGGAATTCAAAATAATGGAGCCACGGACGTTCAAGGGAACCGAAGAAAATTCTCTATGCTAATGAGTGACTCGAGGATACCGAGCGTATCATGAGGGTTTTTCGACTTTCGGAGGACCTGAAGATTGAAGCTGTGGGCTTGCAGCTTTATGATATTGCCCACGCTTGGTTAAGAAATGAGCCCAGACTTGCGAATCTCGATCTGACCTGGGACCAATTTTAGGACCTTTTCAAGAGGAAATTCTTTCCTGTAGTAGACAAAGGAGTTCTGGAGAAATAATTCCTGAACTTGGAGAAGAACGGGATAACTCTGGATGAGTACGCTGTAGAGTTTGGCAGGCTAAGCCGATTTGTAGAGTACTTGAATTTGACCCAGATAATAGGGCTCGACGGTTCAGAGAGGGCATGATCCAGGAGGACAAGGTCCACATTTCTTTCGCCCATACGACTTTTTCTATAAACTCCCTAATTTTTAATTTTTAATTTTATTATTTTTATTATATTATTAGATTTTTTTGGCTATTTTATTGGTTAATTAGAAAATAACCTCTTTAATTTAATTACTTATATAAATACTTATTTAGAATCATTTTTAGGCTATTTTAGAATTTCTTAAATTTTTCTAGAATTTTTGGGTAATTAAAACCTAGGAAACATAATTTTCTAGGGCTTACATGATTTACTGTGAGACCATACTTGCATGTTGTTCCTAAAAAATATATTTATTTTTGGATTAAAATAATTAAATAAATTTTATATAATTTATTTATATTTTTTGGAATTATTTGGATTTATTGTTTAAAAATAGGCTAATAACTAATTTTCTAGGACTTTTAGAATTTACTGTAGAAGTCTATGACCATAAAATGGCCTTAAGTATTTTTCTAAGGTCTATAATGGTATTATAAATTTTCTAAAAAATTTAGGAATTTTTTGATATTTTAACACATTTATTTGGAATTATTAGGTTAAAAATTGATTAAAAAAATTAATTTCTGGTAATTTAAAACCATTTTTTCTAATTAAATACCCAGTCAGCCCAAACTAGGCCCGCTTGTCAGCCATCGGTGTTTACGAGATTTTGGGAGATCCTGAACTCGGAATCACGATCCGTTTAATGTTTCAGAAAGCTAACATGATGAAATATAATATATATTTTTATCAGAATTAAATATACAAGTTTACTATTCTGGAAAATTTGTGCAACCTAGAAGTAACTAGAAAACTACCAAAAACCTGTCATCTGTGCGCCATATGGGCAATAATTCTTTACCGGTTCAAGGTTTGGTGATGTCACGCCCCAGTCCCAAAATACCGAGGGACCAGACACGTGGCAATGGCCAGCAGCACGCACCGATGGACAAACCCAATTTAATGGATCCATCAGGGCATACTTAAGCTGTAAAAACAAGTCTACGACAACATGGCACAACTAATCTCATCCACAAAAGATATAAAATATGATCCACAGAATAAATAAGGAATGTAAATCATCAACCAGTCTCAACAAAGTGCTTCGGGGAACAACCCGATAAATATCTGATACAATGGTTCAACGGTCCAGAATATAAATGATTGAAATAAATAAATACTGAGCATGAAACATGGATGCTCAGGAAAAGTCTTCGGCTAACACCTCGTCCTCGGATGGCGGTACAGCTCCTGGTTCAGCTCCTGCTGCGGTCCCGTATACCTCGGGATAGATCTCGTCCTCAAATCCTGGGAACATAATCCGGATCCAGGTCCTCAGGGGACATAGCAAGGTATAGAAAATATACAAGCCAAAATATAAGCAGTGCAGCAAATAATGAAATAAATAGGATAAGTATGTAACCATCTAAGTGAAAATGCAAGTGAGAGCATCACGAGTACTCAGGCTGAGCCACTACCAGCTCTGTGTCGGGGAGCCGATAGCGGTAATAATCGGTAATGTGTCTAGCTCTGCTACGAGAGTCTACGACCTCACAATAGTAGTTGATGTATATATATGAAACAGCCTGTAGCCTGTGTGTCTCTCCCCACCCAATGTAACCACGCATATCATGACCATAACGTCTCATGTCCATATCAAGCGGGATCATAGCTAATGCAATAAGTCATAATGTATCTAAGTATATAGTATCTATAGTCTACGCGTTGCAACTGACGGAATCGAAAACGGAGTTACGAGGAGGGAGAAAACGGTACCTGAACAGGGCTCCGAGAAGTCTGAATCTCACGTGTCCGAGGGTACTGTTCGTGTCCTGGTCGAGAGTTCCTGTGTCCGCACGTCTGCCGTGAGTCCAGGCTAGGGTTCTGATCGAGACAGCGGCGGGGCTTCGTTGGAGGGATTCGGGCTCGGGGTCGGCGAGGTCGGGCTAGGGCGGCGGCTCTGCAACGATGGACGGAGCGAGTTCAGCCGCTGGTGGAGGCTCGGCGTCGTCGAGCTGCTGTGCTCGGGGAGATCGATGGGTGATGGTTCGAGGGTGGCCTGGCGGTGGCGGCCTGGCGGTGATGACGAGGATGGAGTCGTCGAGGGGTTCTGGTCGGGGAGTTCGGGAGCGTCGCTCTGGTACGGCGGAGATGAGGGAGCCGGCGGAGTCGAGCTGTCGTCGGGGTCTGAGGCGACGGCGTCGGGAAGGATGAGAGGAGAGGGAGGATGTTGCAGCGGGCGGCGGAGATCAGGGGTTCGGTGGAGTTAGGTCAGCTGGGTCTCGAGGCGGGGGATCGAGTAGCGGACGCGGGCGACGCTCGCGGGAGGAAGGAGAGTCGACGAGGGGTCTGGGGGCTGCTCGAGACGGGGAGTCGAGTGGCGGACGCGGGCGGCGCTCGCACGGAGGGGGAAGGAGTCGTCGTGGGTGGCCTAGGGCTCAGGCGAGGTCGGTCGAAGGAAGATGACGGCGCGACGGCTAGGGTTTCCGAGGGCTGGGCACGGATGTCGAGGCGAGAATTTATAAGAGTGAACAGTAAATCCGGCGGCTAGGGTTCCCTATTAGATTTCTGGTCCGGGTCGGGCCAATATGCTAGGTTTGGCCTGGTTCGGTTCAGTCTGGTTTGGTTTGGTTTGGTCCAGGTTTGGTTCGGTTTATACTTGGTTTTGGTTTATATATCCATAGCTTTTAGGACCTAAAACACGTTTCCGGAGTCCAATAAATTCACAGAAAAATACCCTATATCCGGTTTTCCATTTTACACCATAAAATGTTATTTCCATAATATTTTAACATCAATAAACTGCATTTTAAAAATCTTTTGATCATAATTACCTTGGTTCTTTATCCAGAAATACCCGAAAAATTGGGGAAAAATTATATTAAAATTATTCTAAAAAATCAGGGTATTTACAGGTGAAATTGTCGATTCCAGAGTTATGTAGTACTGAAATCTACATAATTTCACACATAAATCTTAGTTTTTTGTCGGTTGACTTTTTGGTCAATAGAATGCCTCGATTTGCGTGCCATGAATTCCGAATTCGTAAAATTTATTTTCTTTAAACCAAAATCTAGGATTAGCCTTAAAATTATAATATAATTAAATTAAATTAGTATTTTAAGTTATTTTATTTAGAATTAAAATAGATTAGACAAAAAAAATTATCCAACCACTTTTCTAGATCTAAATTGTTTAATTTATGTGACGGATAGATCGGACGACGTCTTGAGTTGCGACTTCCTACTTTTTCGGAGAAGGCAATATACCTTGCCAACTCTTGTACAGTATTTGCATGCTTTCCTTTTCAATTATTATTTTCTTGTCGTATATAGTTTCTGGATGCTCTTTGTCATATTTGAATTATCACATGAAGCTCTAGTCTTATTTTCTTATTTTACTTGCACGTATATTATTTGCCTTCCATATATGTTGCTCGTCTCTACTTTTTCGTCACCTATTTGATATATGCTCCACCCTGTGCGTACTACTTGACATGATCTTGTGGTCCCATATTAAACTTGACTAGACATTAGTTTATGACCTTGCCTTGATCGATTTGACTTGATTCCTTAGTTCCCTAGGCGAGAATATCGTTATTAGGCAATGGCTATTGTGATTAAATTTTGACTCGTAAGTGCCTCACCGGGTTGCAATAGAGATTTTTTTACTTGATCCCTCGGTCGTTAGTGCCTCACCAGGATGCGATAGAGACCAGTGATATGACTATTAGTGCCTTAGCATACTGCGGTTCCTATTACCTGATTTACCTATAGCCATGACAGATATCATTGTTCTCATGGCATGCCACCCTCTTAAAAGTCGTATTGTCATAGTTTTACCATTTCTTGTGGTTATTTTCTTGTCTCTCTTGCATGTTTATTTACTGTACTTTTGGCATATTTATATGTATCATGTTACGTCCCTCTGAGGACCTGGTCCCTTTTTCAGGTATAGATTGTAACGACCCGCACCCGATGTAGGGGCACAAGTAGTGAACAGCGCCCACCCTACGCTGCAGCATCGGCGGTAGAACGTTGTTTGGGTAAAATCTATCCAATAATTAGAACATAACAATGCTACCAATGTAATATGAATATACTCAATCACAGTTCTATATATTGAATAAAGCACGAATATGATAAAAGAACAGAAGAGTCACAATATAGCTCATAAGACCAATAATATCAAATGAGTCAAAGAAATACTAATAACAATATGTTGGAGACAAATCCAGTACAAAAGATCTAACTACTATGCTACAAGTCCTGGGTTATCTATCTCAGTCGGGATGAGACCCTCATGAGCCAAGGTTTCTGGCTCTAAGCCAACAACATCCTGAGGCCCTTAGTGAGTGGGGTACCACTCCTCAGTGTCATCTGGAAAATATATATCCAGTCAGGAAAGGAGCAAAGTACATCTCTAACAGTAGTTCTAATAAATTATATAAACTATATAACAGTAAATAGAGCGAATATACAAGATGCAATATACAGGTACAAGAGATATACAATAAAGGAATACTGGAAATAAATATAATAACGAGCATCATATGAATGAACAAGAAATACTAATACTAAGTGAGTGAGTACCAGCTTTAACATATGATCGGCTTGGGAACTTGCACAAAGATAATGGCCTGGTTATCATATGTGTGGTGTATGATCAACACTCACAAGGAACAAGATATGCACAAGGAGGGTATGATCACATATCTACACTACATACTCCCCGCCCCAAAGTGGTATAGTGGATCCAACCATGGTATGTTATGGCACGAGATTATCTGGGTAGGTAGCTAGTCTTCCCAAGAATCACTGTCTGTACATGTACAAGAAGAACAAGAAATAAGGCTTGTACAAGATATACCATAAATACCAAGGAATAATATCTTATGACGAGATCTGGATATACCAATCCGTGTAACCATCGTGTCAAGAAATCAAAGATATCTACAATAAATACAAGAGACAAAGGATATCATAAATGAGAAACTATCAGAGAATATACTCACCTGAAATTCGATGAACAGTATCAAGGATGTTCAGTACGGTACCTCAAAAGCCTAAATATGGAATATTATATCAATACAAGTTTTTGGAATGAAAATAAGTTAAACTAGTCAATTTCTAGGTCATAAAGTTATTTCTAAGTCAAAATAGTCAAACTAGGTCAACTCTAGGTTAAACTAGTCAAACTTGGTCAAACTAGCTATTTCTAGGTTGTATGAGTCTATCTCTAGGATATTGGGTCCATACACTATGTAACTAGGTCATACTAGCTATACTTGGATATTAGGAAACCAACACGATACCCTATCATAAGATATGCAATTTATTTGATATAAAAATATCATAATTTGTATACAAACAATAATAAATAATATTCCTAACTAAACTAATGCTAAGTGGATACCTTGGCTTTGAACCAAAAGCGGTATCACACCACCTACACTCCATCTTGATGTTCAAACCCAAAACCTTGAATAAAATCCAATACCTTGACATTACCTTGGTATCTCAAGGTAGGTCAATATCTAATATATTACTAATATACATACACCTCACTATACATTAATATGTATTTAACTTATGACAATACTATACTAACTAACTAACATACTAATATACCTCATGATATTTAATACCCGTACCCAAGATACCTCACTCTCATTACCTTGACGTATCTCAAGGTAATCTAGAAATACAACTAACCAATGCTAACTAGTACTCATATATATATATATATATATATATATGTATATATATATATAGTTTATCTATACAACTCACTGACTTGAGCTATAAGCTCAAGGCTAACCTCCCCTTCGAGTGCACAACAGGAAGTTGCTGCTTTAGCTGCTCTTGCTCTTGCTGCTGCCCTTCTTATTACTGCAGTTGCTGCTACTTTTTTTGTTGCTGCTACCCTTGCTACTGTAGTTGCTGCACTTATTGTTGCTGTTGTGCTTGCTACTGCAGTTGCTGCTCTTGTTGTTGTTGTTGTGCTTGCTACTGCAGCTAGTTACTGCTGCTCTTGCTGTTCAGTTGTTGCAGCTGCTGGTGTTGTGCTCCTCTTGCTGTTGTTGTTGCTCTCCTTGCTGCTGCTATGCTCCTCTTGCTGCTGTTGTGCTCCTCTTGCTGAGACCAGCAACCCGACCCCCCTAGCACACATACACCCCCATATACACATACACTCATCCACACACACACACACACACACACACACACACACACACACACACACACACACACACACACACACACACATATATATATATATATATATATATATATAGTGATTAGTGTTTATATATATATATATATATATATATATATATAGTAATTGGTGTTTATATGTATATATCTATAAACACCAATATATATATATATATATATATATATATATATATATATATATATATAAACACTAATCACTATACACTAATCACTATACATACATATATATATATATATATATATATATATATATATATATATATATATATATATATATATATATATATATATATATATATATATATATTATAGATATATACATATAAACACCAATCACTATATATATATATATATATATATATAAACACCAATATATATATATATATATATATATATATATATATATATATATATATATATATATATATATATATATGTATAGTGATTAGTGTTTATATATATATATATATATATATATATATATATATATATATATATATATATATATATATATATATATATATATAACACTATTGATATATATACATATAAACACCAATCAATATACATATATATACACATAACCATACAAATATATACTTTAATAGCTATAACCAAGTTATATTGAATTGAAATGCAAGGAAACAAACACGTGGAGTGTATCGTATCCATATCACACTAGATCTATGATACGCTTGCGATATGGCTCCACCACACAACTAATTATATCCCAACGGATACAAGCAAGTCTAAGATAATAATTATGAATAATATGAAGAGCTAACTACTCATCTACGTATCCGTGTCAAAATATGACATGCTCAAACCCCCCGTGTCGGAGAAAAACTCATAAATTAACCCGTATCTCCAAATTATTAGGATACGGCCTACACACGATACTAGCCACACACAATCAAACACATGTCAATTTAGTCTAATTGACCTATTGACAAACACAAGTTGTGTCAATATCAGAATTCTCCCAAAATTGACATAAAATACCACACAACTTTCTCCATAGGCCTCATATAAACCTAATTCTAATTCCTATGGGTATCCTTAGCATATGGGGTGGTTCCTAATGATTAAAACACATATTTAGAGTCTAATTAGAGGAGAAAAACTGAATTATAATCTATTGGGAGATAGATTTTTAATGAAACCTCCAAATTGAGTGAAAAGAGCTTCCAACTTATAGATCCTTGCTCCTCCTTGTAGATCCTTGCTTCTTCCTTGCAGATTCTTGCTTTAATAGCTTCCAATGATGATTTGGGAAGTTATTGGAAAGAAATTTGGGTGAAAATTGATGTGGAAATGAAGAAATTTGGAAGAGGAATTTCTAGATCTAGATTTAAAATAAAAAATAAAGAGAGAAAAAATTTCCCCTATTTTTAAATATGGCAGGCCCCTTCCCCTTCCTCAAGCTACTATGTAAAGTCTAAAATACTCCTTGGGGCCTCTCATGAAAAAAATAATTAAGGAGGAAAGGTTCTAGTCTAATTGGTTTGACTTAATTAATCACCCCCCTAATGATTGGGCTTATTATTGGGCTTAGTTTTAACTAGAATAAATGTTGGTCCATGGATCTAATCTAAACTAGTTAGGTCCACTAACACAATTCCAAAATAATAAACTAACATCTAGCAATAAATAAATAATATAATAAATAAATTTACAACATGCACAATATTTAATTAATTATAAAATGACCAAAATATCCTTTTCTAGAAAATATGGTAGTGACATAGACGATCAGGACTATCCACATGAGTATGAGTGCTATTTTATTCTCTTTCGAGAAGGTCTTCCCTTCGAGTCGCTTTGATCATTAGATGATGTACTTATTATATTTTTTTCATATTCTAGTTTGGTAGTGGATTTATCTCCACCCAACCATTGGTCTTCTTGACTATTTCATACTTGGTTCATTGACATATTTGGTTATTTATTTCTATTAGTTTTTTGGATGAGATTAGTATTGCATGTGACTTATGACATTATATACAACTTGTGAATTATTATTCATAATACAGCGTACGTATGTGTTATGGTTTCTATATATTGGAGTTGTCATATATATATGGCTGGTATGCTCACGTATTCTTAGTCCTACGTATTTTGGATTGGGGCATAATATTTGCTGACATATTGGCAGAGGCTTATAGAGTCAAGGTAGATATGGGCCTTCGGACTAAGAGGAACCGGGATGCTTACTGTAGTAATGGTAATCAGGTACCCGCAAAGCGTCCAAAGTTTCAAATAGGGACCTTCCCGCAATAGCAGCAGTATCGTGCCCCAGTGAGAGCCTCAGCTCAGTAGGTGTAACAACCACAGAGGCAAGTGCAACAAGCTTCCTTATGCAACTATTGCAAGAAGCCAGGGCACTCTTAGGAGGTCTGCAGGAAGAGATTGGCCATATCTTATTCTATGGATAGCCTTGCATCAGATTGGATAGTGTCCTACCGGACCTCATATAGGTGGAGCCTTAGCCTAGAGAGGACCAGTTCGACCGCCATTGGCCCCACAGCCGAGGGGACCATTGCTTCCTATGCAGAAGCAACAGTTTTCCCAGTACCACCAGAGAGGAGCTCCCCAACAGGGCTGAGCTTTTTCAATAACGGTCGAGGAGACAGAACCTTAGGGTGATGTGAATGCAGGTTCTATTCTTCTTGACTCATTCCAGCTACTACTTTATTCAATTCTGGTGCATCGCATAGCTTCATATCTGTATCATTTGTCCTTAAGCATAGTTTAGTAACAGAACCCTTGGGTAAGAATTTCAAGATTATGACTAGTAGAGGCATTATCCTAGTCAGTGATACTTGTAGAGGGCGTCGTGTTACATTGGGAGGCCGTGATTCAGATGCTAGTTTACTCGTAATGCCACTTTCGAGTTTTGACTTTGTCCTCGGAATGGATTGGTTGAGTAGGCACCATGCTAGCATAGACTGTCGTGGAGGACGTGTGTTGTTCCCCCCTCCAGGAGAGCCCGAATTTGAGTTTGTTAGAGGAGTAGTAGAATATGGTGTCACGACCCGCACCTAATGTAGGAATGTAAGTCGGGAACAACGCCCAGCCTACGCCGCAGAATCAGCGGTAGAACGTTGTCTGGGTAATCTATCTAGCAATATAATGAACCACCAAGTATAACAATATACTTAATCACATATCTAAGATGGAAATGAGCATAAATATGATAAAGAATAGAATAGTCACATACAACTCATGAGTCTAAAATAATAACATCAATGAGTCTGAAAGAATACTAACAAATAAGCTGGAGATAAAACCAGTACAAAGAATACTAAGAAGCTATTAATCCCGGATCATCTGTCTCAGTTGGGATAAGTCCCTCCTAAGCCAGGGTCTCTGACTCTAAACCCACAACATCCTAAGGTACATAATGTGTAGGGTACCACTCATCAGTGTCATCTGAAAAAAATATATCCAGTCCGGAAAGGAGCAGAGTACATCTCTAACAGCAGTTCTGATCAATGATAAAAACTATATAGCAGTAAATAGATGTGAATATACAAGATGCATAATAGATACAAGAGATACACAATAAGGAAATACTGGAAATAAATACCATAATGAACAATATGACAATGAATAAGAATACTAATGTCTAAGTGTGTGAGTACTAGCTTTAAGATGTGATCAGCTTAGGAACTTGCACAAGAGTATAATGGCCTGGTTGATCATACGTACGGTGTATGACCAACACTCACAAGGAACAAGACATGCACAAGGAGGGTATGATCACATATCTACACTAAAATACTTTCCACCCCTGACTGGTATAATAGATCCAACCATGGTATGCTATGGCACGGGATTCTCTAGGAAGGTAGCAAATTACCCCGAGAATCAGTGTCTGTACATGTACAAGATAATCAATAAAACAAGACTTGCACAAGATACACCATATACAAGGAATAACATCTCATGACGAGATCTGGATATACCAATCCGTGTAACCATCGTGTCAAGAAAACAAGGATATTTACACTAAATACAATAAACATATAGGATATCATAAATGAGAAACTATTAGAGAACGTACTCGCCTGAAGTCCAAATGAATAGTCTCACAGATGTCTGATATGGTGCCTCGAAGACCTAGATATGGAATATAACATCAATACAAGATTTAGGAAAGAAAATAAGTTAAACTAGTCAATTTCTAGGTCAACAAGCAAATTCTAAGTCAAAAGTTAAACTAGGTCAACTCTAAGTCAAATTATGGTCAAACTATGGTCAATTATGTCAAACATCCTATTTTTAGGTTGCATAAGTCTATCTCAAGAATGTTGGGTCAAAATACTAGAGTCTAGGTCATAAAAGTTATATCTTAGGATACTAGGATACCGTATCTCAGGATACGTGAAACAATAGGGATATGAAGTATCACACATACATATATCAACAATATTAAACATATAAAATTCTAATTACAAACATTAAATGGATATCTTGGTCTCGAACCAACTTGGTATCGTAACACTAATCCTCAATCTTGATACCCAAAGCCAATACCTTGGGTATCCCCAAATACCTTGATACTTACCTTGGTATCTCAAAGTAATATCCAATACCTTACTTATACTAACTACCCATAAATAATATATGCTAACAACTAAATATTATACATATAGTATACTAAAACACAATTAGCAATTAGGAACATATATACGTATACATTAATATCATATATATACACATATATATATATATATATATAATTAAATACATAATACTATTATAACCGCAGAAGTGCCACTGAAGACCTCGCTGCCGTCGCTAAAGTTGTTGTGTTATGGCGGAAACTGCCACTACTGCGACGGATGTCCGATGTTATCGCCAAAACCGCCGTTGTTGTGTCACTGTTGCTGCTGCAGCCGTCGCTACTAAAGCTGCTGTTGCTATTGCTGCTGCGGCTGTTGTTGCTAATAACTGCTGCTACCGCTGCTGTTGCTATTAAATGCTGCTGCTGTCGCTATTGCCCCCTGTTCTCCCCCTCTGATATATATATATATATATAATATATATCACATAATATATAATACTACTATATAACTATAGGTAAATACATATACTCCTCCACAAACATATATATGTACATAATAAATATATATAACAAAAACATACGTACATATATATATATATATATATATATATATATATATATATATATATATAACATTTAAGTATATAAATAACAACATATATATATATCTACATGTCACGACCCGCACCCGAAAAATCGGGCATGAGTCGTGGGTACGTCCAGCCTACGCCGCAACATCGGCGGTAGAACGCTGTCTAGGTCTACTAACGATCTCACACAATCAAGATCTCAACTCCAACCGGAGAAGCAATATCATAATGATAATCATAATGTACTCAATCACGAATCTAAGCACGATAAGATAACACAGAAGACTAACAGCTATAAAGTCTAAACAACTGCAGCTAAAACAGCCACAACATCAATAATAATAATACAATAATATCCAAATCATATACAATACAAGGACTCAATCCAAAACCGGAGACAAATTCGGTTCCAAAAGCTAATAAGAATAACAACTAAGGTCTTATTGATCCCGGCTACCAACCCGGAAATTACTTCAAAACTAGAGGGTCCCTGTCTGCACCATCGACAGGCTAAGGTCCATAAAATATCGGACACCAATCCTCCGGATACTCTGGAAAAAATATGTCCAGTCAGGACTGGAGCAAGTACACCTCTAACAGCAGTTCCAGTTAAATGATAAAAACTACAAAACAGTTGTAGCAAGTAGCAAGGTGAATGAAATAAAGTATGGAACAAGAAATAAACATATCACTGGTGCATAAAAATAAATATGCATGGATATCAGAAGCAAGATAGTAATAACTGTAAGATGCAAGAAATCTAAATTAAGAGTAAGTCTGTGCACAAGAACGTGTAGTGAGTCCAGCATGAAATACATGTAATGAGTCAAGTCCAAAAATATGTAAGTGACACCAGCAAGAAATACAAGAGAGTCCAGACTATAAAGAATGAACTCGATGTCTTTGAAATACTTGTTTTGACATGTAAACGGCTAGGGTAAGTACCGCTCACCGCGCACTGGGTGCGCGGCTGCTATCATTCCAGATTAGACCAGAGGAGGTGATTTCTGATGATTCCAGATGGGAATATTTACATGTCTACTCGAGTATTTTCCTGCCCCGACTAGTACAAGTGAATCCAAGACCCGACACGTAAATCAAGTATGAGTCCAGCATGAAACATGAGTGATGCCTGTAGTGATGCATGTAGGTGATGCCAGAATAGAGGCCAGAAACATAAAAAATACGTGTTGCAAGTAAATGAATCCAGAAATACCAGTCCGTGTCCCGTGTTGTGCCAAAAAAATTAGATGATACTATACTAGAAGCTGAATTATAATAATTATCAGATAATAAAAACTATCAGAGAATGTACTCGCCGGACGTCCTGAGCAACTAGCGATCCGAACTGGTGTCGCAAGGACCTAATACGAAAAGCAAGGTTAAACAGGTTTCTAATAAGTTAAACAGATATAAAATAACTAAAAACAAACTTCTAGGGTCGTTCTAGGTCAAACGGGTCAAACCGGTAAAATCTGGGTCAAAAAGTCAACTTTGGGTCCAAAAAGTCAACTCTGGGTCAAATCTAGGTCAAAAGTTGACTTTGGCGGTCAATCGAGTCAACTATGGTCAACTCTAGGTCAAACTAGGGTGCTCCTAAAATTCTAGGCCAAAACTAGGTCATTAAGCTAATAAACCCTCAAACTCGCCTCCTTGAGATACCGGGATACCCTCGGTATCCGATACCTCGACCTAAGCTATACGCCTCGTCTATACCCCATATAATATATACTAGCAAGCATATATATATATATATATATATAACTATATATATATATAAAAGCATCTCTAATCTCAAACCTAGGCTAAAACTTAATACCTTGCCCCGACGCTCAATACCTTGAGTATCTCAAGGTATTGAGATACTCAAGCCTTACCCCTTACTAACACTAGCTAGCTAACTAACTATCTATAATATATACTACCATATACTAATATATATATATATAACATATATCTAACTATATAGATATATATATATATATATATATACAACCTAGTGTATAGGTAAACACCTCAATACCTTACCCCCGATACCCAACTTATCTCAATACCTTGGTATTTCAAGGTATTGAGATACCTTACCCTCTAAATTCTAGGTAACTTAGCTATCTATCTATATATATATACTTATCTATATACATCAATATATATATATATATATATATATATATATATATATATATATATATATATATATATATATATATATATATATATATATACATATAACCTAGTATTAGGCTACCTTAATATCTTACCTCTCTTACCTTACTACCCTCCATACCTTGGTATCTCAAGTTATTGAGATACCCAACTATCCCCCTCTCTAACACTAACCATAGCTAACTATCTAGCATATATATATATTCCTAGCTATATATCTAGGCTAACATATATATATATATATATAACACATATGTATATATATATATCTATATATATATATATATATATATATATATATATATATATATCACATATGATATCTATGTATATCTATACTAATAACTATGTATCTATCTATCTCTATATCTATCTATGTATCTATCTATATATATACATATATCTCTATCTATATGCATATATATATATATATATATATATATATATATATATATATATATATATATATATATATATATATATATATATAAGAAGGGGAGGGGAAACTGGATCGAGCGCGCGCGCGCGCTGAAACCGCGCGTTGCCGCTGCTGCTGCTGCGCCTGAGCACAGCTGTTGCTGTTGCTGCTGCTGTTGCGTGCTGCTGCGGCGCTGCCACGGCATGCTGCCGCTGCTGTCGCGGCGCTGCTGCTTCGCTCCGCGGCGCCACGAGTGCCTGCTGCTGCTGCGCTCGCTTGCTCTACGCTGCTGCGGCGCCAGCAGCTCCTCTCGCTCGACCACACACACACAATCAAACATACACACGACCACACACACACACACACACACACACACACACACACACACACACACATATATATATATATATATATATATATATATATATATATATACACAACTATATATATGTATACACACACACACTAATACATATAGGTACACACACATATATACACACGCATATATATAAATACAAACACACACACACACACACACACACACACACACACACACACATATATATATATATATATACACACGCACACATATATATCTACACAAACACATACATATAAATATATATACACAAACACTCACACACACTCACCTACACATACACTAACACCAACACACACTCTCACACAAACACTCACTAACACACACTCACATATATATAAACACACACACACACACACACACACACACACACACACACACACACACTCATACATATATATATACACAAACACACACACACACACTCACAAACACACCCTCACTCTCACACACCCTCACACACACTCTCTCATACACACACTCATACATATATATATACACATACACACATACATATATATAGAAATACACACACAAACACTCATATATATATATATATATATATATATATATATATATATATATACACACACACACAATCACCCACACTAATACATAAACCCCTACACAAATATATGTATATACACACATATATATATATATACATACAACACATATCTATAAATATATAGAGAGAGAGACACACATACACACAAACACAAAACACAAAACACAACACAACTCACAAACAACACACCAACTCACGCCCAACGACCCCCTACACGCACAAACACACATATATATACAAAATATAACTCGAGAACTCTAGCGCACACTCCCCGAAGCTAATCCAACGCGCGCACAAGCCCGAAACTAAGAAACCAAGTCGAAATGGCCGTTCGGTCATTTCGACGAACACGTGGTGTGCGGTTCGCAAAACCTCCTGAAACGTACACCAAACCAACTCGGAATCGGCCCAAAATTTATCCACGAGTTCTAAACGATGTCTAGATCCTAGAAAAAATACTAATCCGTCGATTCTAGGTCCGTGGCAAAAACATGCACGCACTTAGAACCGATGACGACGAAAACCCCAAAAATGCCCGAAACGCCCGTTTCTCCGCGACACGGCTTCACGTGTCCGAACGGAGACACGCACTAACCCTCAAGACATTCGATAATGTCTACCTAGGTCCGTCTAACCTAGGGCATCACCAAAAATTAGGCCAATCTCAGATTCCACCCGAAATTGACACAAAACATAGTGTTAAAGTCTCTAAACACATCCAAACTAGTTTCAACTTTCTCCCACGGGTAGCCCTAAGGTCTAGGAAGGTTCTAAACTATTAATTATACTATATAAGAGTAATTAGAAGGGGAAAATCAGGGTTTACCTCTTGGGAGTTGGAATCCCAAGCCAAAGTCTCCAAAAAGCTTCAAATCTACCACAACAAGCTTTCAAGCTTCCAATCCAAGTTGCAACACCAAATCTAAGCACTATCCACCTAGGTTGGGGAAGAATGTAGGGTTAGGGTTCACATAAGTAGAAGAAATATAAGGAGAAAGGAAAAAAAATGGAGAAAACTTACTTGCTTGGAGGGGGGCGGCCACAAGCATAAAAATGGTTTTACAAAAATGCAAAAGTCCAAAATACCCTCCCTTTTAGGATGCAAACTTGGGTTTTGGGTTTGGGGTTCCAAAAGCACTCAAACTAACTCCTAATCTCTCTAATTAACCTACTAAAAATATAATAAATATTCTAAACCCAAAAATAGGTCTCACAAGGGTGTGGGTTGGATCGGACATGGGTCCACTAGGGTCTGACATGGGTCCAGGCTAGCCAAAACCCTAAAACAATCAATAAAAAATAATACAATCACTAATTAAATATAAATATAATTAATTATAAATAATACACAAATAACCAAAAAAAAAAAATATAGCCGGCTCTGGAAATGGGGTGGTGACAAGCCTATCCTCCTTAGAAAATTTTATCCTCGAAATTTAAATCAATCGCACTCCCTCTAGGTCAAACCCCCAACAATCACAGTCAAGAAAATTTACCTAAACAATATACAAGATCATGGTCCTACTGGTCGTGTTATCACAATCTCAATCAGGGTCACTACACTATCTACCACAGCACAATAGAAAAGTCTAACAGGTACTAATGAAGCACACCATAAGGAATGGAAAGGACGGAAAGAAGAACAAAGAGACAGACCTGCTAATCCGACACCCGTAGCATCAGCCTCCTCGACCGTCAACGCATAAGCCCTTCCCTGCTGGGGTATATCCCTCTGCTGGTGCGGGGCATGATGCTGTGCCACAGGTGGCCTAGCTCCAACTCTCTGATCCTGTGCTCCACCCAATGGAGGTATAGTGGGGCAATCTCGCATCTGGTGAGCAGCGGATCCACAGAACAAACACACCTTCAGCCTCCTCCTACAAATATTCCAAGTGTGTCCTGCCTTCCTGTAGTAGGCACAAGTGGGCACCCTCTGATCCTGACCCTGCTGCGCTGCCTTCTGCACATAGGAACGCTTAGACGGTCTTGCACTACCACTCGCACTGCCTAAATCATCCCTGCCTCTCTTGGACTTGAGCTCCAAGTCATCCTCTGCTCTCTGAGCGTCTTCTACTATCTGCTCGAAAGTCGCCTCGCGGTCGCTCCTAGTCTAAGACTTGACCGCCATGACCAAGCCCTTACGAAACTTTCTCGTCTTTGCTGCCTCCCTCAAGCCCTCTACAAATCTGCCCAGATGGTAGAACTCTGCTGCGTACTCGTCCACCATCATGCTCCCTTGGACGAGTGCCTCGAACTGGCTTTCCAAAGTACTGAGCGCCACATCTGGGAAAAACTTCTCCTTAAAAAGCCTCTTAAAAGCCTCCCAAGTAAGCCCTGGTGCCGCAATCCTCGTATCAGTATGATACCATGTCAAAGCGAGGTCGAACATCTGACTGCCCGCTGCCTCTATCTGCATGCTGTCTGGAATCTATGCCAGCCAAAAAATCCCCTCAATCTGCTCTATCCAGTCATCCGCATACAGGATCCCTTCTGTACCCCAGAACTCCTTGGGCCGCATCCTCTGGAAGTCAATGATGCTGCCCGTCCTCGGGCGCTGAATCTGATCTGTCTGTGGCTGAATCTGTGCCACTCTGTCCACTGCCGTCATGGCCACCTAGTGGGCGTTCTCAATGTCCAGCCTCATCATATCCACCTGACGGTGTTGCACGTCCATCATCTCCCTGAAGAACGCAAACAACTGCGTGGCATCTACTGGTACAGGAAGTGGTGGAGGAACCACCGGAACGACTGGGGTAGTCCTCGGATCGACATGTGGAGGAGGATCTTCGAGAGAAACAGATGCTCCCTCAACCGCAGGAGTGGTGAGTGGAGCGGTAGCAGCTGCCTAAATATGAGCTGGACGAGAGGTAGCAGACCTCTCGGTAGTAGCTGCTGGAACGACACGATGGGATCATATTTTTGGAGGCATCTTGAACACAGATCAAAAGAAGTCAATACGGCACAAGATACGATATCATCAAAGAAGGACGGTAATATTTCAAAAAAAAGCAATTTTAGAATAATTAGATTAGAATTGTTCCTAGTCGTGATTGAGTACACTCTCATCCTAGATCCTATATCCTAGAGCAGGCTCACAGCAGTACAACTAAGTCGTTGTACCACCACCGATATCACACTAATTGCGAATCGAGACCTGCATGGGCCGCCACCAAAAATGTGTCACGACCCGCACCCGAAAAATCGGGCATGAGTCGTAGGTACGTCCAGCCTACGCCGCAGCATCGGCGGTAGAACGCTGTCTAGGTCTACTAACGATCTCACACAATCAATATATAAACCTGTCAAGATCTCAACTCCAACCGGAGGAGCAATATCATAATGATAATCATAATGTACTCAATCACGAATCTAAGCACGATAAGATAACACAGAAGACTAACAGCTACAAAGTCTAAACAACTGCAGCTAAAACAACCACAACATCAATAATAATACAACAATATCCAAATCATATACAATACAAGGTCTCAATCCAAAACCGGAGACAAATCCGGTTCCAAAAGCTAATAAGAATAACAACTGAGGTCTTAGTGATCCCGGCTACCAACCCGGAAATCACTCCTAAACTAGAGGGTCTCTGTCTGCACCATCGACAGGCTGAGGTCCATAAAACTTCGGACACCAATCCTTCGGATACTCTGGAAAAAATATGTCCAGTCAGGACTGGAGCAAGTACACCTCTAACAGCAGTTCCAATTAAATGATAAAAACTATAAAATAGTTATCGCAAGTAGCAAGGTGAATGAAATAAAGTATAAAACAAGAAATATACATATCACTGGAGCATAAAGATAAAGATGCATGGATATCAGAAGCAAGATAGTAATAATTGTAAGATGCAAGAAATCTAAACTAAGAGTAAGTCTGTGCACAAGAACATATAGTGAGTCCAGCATGAAATACATGTAATGAGTCAAGTCCAGAAATATGTAAGTGAGATCAGCAAGAAATACAAGAGAGTCCAGACTATAAAGAATAAACTCGGTGTCTTTGAAATACTTGTTTCGACATGTAAATGGCTAAGGGTAAGTACGGCTCACCGCGCACTGGGTGCACGGCTGCTATCATTCCAGATTAGATAAGAGGGGGTGATTCCTGATAATTCCAGATGAAAATGTTTACATGTCTACTCGAGTATTTCTCCGCCCCGACTAGTACAAGTGAATCCAAGACCCGACACATAAATCAAGTATGAGTCCAGCATGAAACATGAGTGATGCCTGTAGTGATGCATGTAGGTGATGCCAGAATAGAAGCCAGAAACATGAAAAATTTGTGTCGCAAGTAAATAAATCCAGAAATACCAGTACGTGTCCCGTGTTGTGCCAGAAAAATTATATGATACTATACTAGAAGCTGAATCATAATAATCATCAGATAATAAAAACTATCAGAGAATGTACTCGCCTGACGTCCTGAGCAACTGGCGATCCGAACTGGTGTCACAAGGACCTAATGTGAAAAGCAAGGTTAAACAGGTTTCTAATAAGTTAAACAGATATAAAATAAATAAAACAATCTTCTAGGGTCGTTCTAGGTCAAACGGGTCAAACCGGTAAAATCTGGATCAAAAAGTCAACTTTAGGTCCAAAAAGTCAACTCTGGGTCAAATCTAGGTCAAAAGTTGACTTTGGCGGTCAACCGAGTCAAAAACGGTCAACTCTAGGTTAAACTAGGGTGCCCCTAAAATTTTAAACCAAAACTAGGTCATTAAGCTAATAAACCCTCAAACTCGCCTCCTTGAGATACCGGGATACCCTCGGTATCCGATACCTCGACCTAAGCAATACGCCCCGTCTATACCCATATAATATATACGAGCACGCATAAATAAATATATATATATAACTATATATATAAAAGCATCTCTAATCTCAAACCTAGGCTAAAACTCAATACCTTGCCCCGACGCTCAATACTTTGAGTATCTCAAGGTATTGAGATACTCAAGCCTTACCCCATCCTAACACTAGCTAGCTAACTAACTATCTATAATGTATACTACCATAAACTAATATATATATATAACATATATCTAACTATATATATATATATATATATATATATATATATATATATATATATATATATATATATATATACAACCTACTGTATAGGTAAACACCTCAATACCTTACCCCCGATACCCAACTTATCTCAATACCTTGGTATCTCAAGGTATTGAGATACCTTACCCTCTAATTCTAAGTAACTTAGCTGGCTATATATATATATATATATATATATATATATATATATATATATATATATATATATATATATATATATATATATATATATATATATATATAACCTAGTATTATGCTACCTTAATATCTTACCTCTCTTACCTTACTACCCTCCATACCTTGGTATCTCAAGGTATTGAGATACCCTACTATCCCCCTCTCTAACACTAACCATAGCTAACTATCTAGCATATATATATATATATATACATAACACATATGTATATATATATCTACGTATATATATATATATATATATATATATATATATATATATATATATATATATATATATATATATATATATATATATATATATCCACACATACACATATATGTATATATATATATCTATCTCACATATCATATATATGTATATCTATACTAATAACTATGTATCTATCTATCTATGTATCTATATATATATATACATATATCTCTATCTATATGTATATATATATATATATATATATATATATATATATATATATATATATATATATATATATATATAAAAGAAGGGGGAGGGGAAAACTGGATCGAGCGCGCGCGCGCGCGATCTGAAACCCCGCACTGCCGTTGTTGCTGCTGCTGCGTGCTGCCGCGGCGCTGCTGCGCCTGAGCGCAGCTGCTGCTGCTGCTGTTGCTGCGTGCTGCCGCGACGCTTGATGAGCATCGGGTATATATATATAGGTATATTCCTATATGTATTAGATATCTATATTTTAGCCTAGATTATAGCTAGATATATATGTTTATGTATAGTTAGTTAGCTAGAGGGATAGTAGGGTTGAGTTTAGAGCGGTATCTCAATACCTTGAGATACCAAGGTATCTCAATACCTTGAGATATCCAAGGTATTGAGTTTCGAGCGGGGTATTTGAGCAATAGCCTAGGAATAGTATTGGAGTAATTTTTATTTGCTTATGTGTATATATTTACGCGTGCTAGCATAGGTTTTAGAGGGTTTAGGCGGGGTGAGTAGCCTAGGTTGAGGTATCGGATACCGAGGGTATCCCGGTATCTTAAGGAGGCGAGTTTGAGAGTTTTCTAGCTTAATGAACTCGGTTTGACCTAGAATTTCAAGAGTACCCTAGTTTGACCTAGACTTGACCGTAGTTGACTCGGTTGACTCGGTTGACCACCAAAGTCAACTTTTGACCTAGTTTTGACCCAGAGTTGACTTTTTGGACCCAGAGTTGACTTTTGACCCAGATTTTACCGGTTTGACCCGTTTGACCTAGAACGACCCTAGAAGCCTATTTTTTTTAGTTATTTTATATCTATTTAACTCATTAGAAACCTATTTAACCTTGTTTTTCGCATTAGGCCCTTGCGACATCGGTTCGGATCGCCAGTTGCTCAGGAAGTCAGGCAAGTACATTCTCTGATAGTTTTCATTATCTGATGATTATTATGATTCAGCTTCTAGTATAGTATCATCTAATTATTCTGGGACAACACGGGACACTGACTGATATTTCTGGATTTATTTACTTGTGACACGTATTTATTTCATGTTTCTGGCCTCTATTCTGTAATCACCTACTGGCATCACTACAGGCATCACTCATGTTTTAGGCTGGACTCATCTTAATTTACGTGTCGGGTCTTGGATTCATTTGTATTAGTCGGGGCGAGAAAATACTCGAGTAGACATGTAAATATTCCCATCTAGAATTATCAGGAATCACTCCCTCTGGTCTAATCTGGAATAATAGCAGTCGCGCACCCAGTGCGCGGTGAGCCGTACTTACCCCTAGCCGTTTACATGTCGAAACAAGTATTTCAAAGACACCGAGTTCATTCTTTATAGTCTGGACTCACTTGCATTCTTGTTGGTCTCACTTACATATTTCTGGACTTGACTCACTACATATATTTTATGCTGGACTCACTACACGTTCATGTGCACAGACTTACTCTTAGTATAGATTTCTTGTATCTTGCAGTCATTACTATATTGTTTCTGATATTCCTGTATCTTTACCTTTATGCACCAGTGACATATATATATTTCTTGTTTATACTTTATTTCATTCTCCTTGCTACTTGTTATAACTGTTTTATAGTTTTTATCATTTAAATGGAACTACTGTTAGAGATGTACTTGCTCCAGTCCTGACTGGACATATTTTTTAGAGTATCCGAAGGATTGGTGTCCGATGTTTTATGGACCTGAGCCTGTCGATGGTGCAGACAGGGACCCTCTAGTTTAGGGGTGATTTCCGGGTTGGTAGCCGGGATCACTAAGACCTTGTTATTATTTTTATTAGCTTTTAGCACCGGATTTGTCTTCGGTTTTGGATTGAGACATTGTATTGTATATTATTTTGGATGATGTATTATTATTATTGATGTTGTGGTTGTTGTAGTAGTTATTGTTGGTTAGACTTTGGAGTTGTTAGTCTTCTTTGTTATCTTATCATGCTTAGATTCGTGATTGAGTATATTATGATTATCATTTGATATTGCTCCTCCGTTTGGAGTTGAGATCTTGACAGGTTTATATATTGATTGCGTGAGATTGTTATCTAGATAGTTGACCTAGACAGCGTTCTACCGCCGATGCTGCGACGTAGGCTGGACGTACCCACGACTCATGCCCGATTTTTTGGGTGCGGGTCGTGACAAGGTGTTCCATCAATACCTTCATAAATTCATGGTGGTGTTCATAGATAAAATTTTTGTCTAATCAAAGACACCAGAGAAGGACGAGGAGCATTTGAGGATTGTGCTGGAGACTCTTAGAAAGGAGAAGCTCTATGGGAAGCTCTCAAAATATAAGTTTTTCCTGGATAAGGTAGAGTTCCTTGGGTATGCGGTAACTGGAGATGGAATATTGGTGGATCCGAAGAAGATTGTTGTAGTAGAGTCTTGGACCACTCCGAGTTCTGTTGCAGATATCAGAAGGTTCTAAGGATTGGCCCGATATTACAGGAAATTTATAAAGGTTTTTTCTCGGGTAGCAGAGTCGTTGACTAGACTCATTCGGAAGGATGTAGAATTCGTGTGGACTGAGGAATGTCACACTGCATATGATGAGCTAAAGAAAAGGCTGATCACATCACCTATCTTAATAGTGCCGTCAAGAACAGATAGATTTGTTATCTACAGCGAAGCTTCGAAAAAAGTTTTGGGGTATGTTCTAGAGCAGAACAAGAAGGTGGTGGTGTATGCTTCTAGAAAGTTCTGGCCACATGAGAAGAACTATCCCACTTATGACTTGAAATTAACAGCAGTGATCTTCGCTCCGAAGCTGTGGAGATATTACATGTACGGAGAGATATAGAAGCATAAAAAATTATGCAGGCCGCATAGAGATTATGCCCTTGCAAAATAAAAGCAGGCCACAGAGGAACCATATTGGTCTCAAGCGACCTGATCAACCAAGGATCGGGAAGCCGCATAACAGAAATTATGCGGCCTGAATGATCAAAAAGCATGGGGGCCGTATACGACCCCTTTGGCACTACATTTAATGTGTGGCAAACTCTATGACACTTTACTCATCATATTGAGATGCTTTGAGACTCGTGAAGATGACGGCTCAAAAAAGGTAAAAAGTCACATCAACTCATTAATGGCCTCGTCAGATGCGCCATGTCACGTGCTCACTCATATGCAGCTATATACCCATGCGGTCTCGTCATTATGGAGCCAGAGTTTCCATTCGACCAAGGCTAAGCGAGAGAATGTATGCGGCCACAATGCCATACGGCCAGAGTGTCCATCTGACCAAGGCCAAACGAGAGTACTATGCGGCCACAATACCGTGCGGCCATAGTGTCCATCCGACTAAGACCAATTAAGAGCACATGTGCAACCATAATGTTATACGTCCAAGATATTATGTGGCTCTTAACCTATAGGATCTTTTCATTACAACAAAGGAAGATTTCTCACGCGATCAGTGCTGACTACGTGTCCAGCTGACCAAGTACGCACACAATGTGTCAAAAATAATCCTGAGATCTCATCAACAACATATCTTAACCAAGACTACATGGTAGCCAGCTCGTGGCATACGGCTACAGTTACAATCATATTCTATTGAAGGAGCACTATGAGGCTACCAAACAGAGGCATATACGGCATCAATAGTCCGTCAGCACGACGACTATAAATAGGAGGGTAGCATGCCCACAAGGGGGGCGAGCTACGTACGTGCACACAAGCTCAGAAGAGAGCATCCTCATTCCCTCGTCAAACCGTCAAGGGAGTAAAGGAGCCGTTGTAGCGCTCGATCTCCATCGTCATGACCCGGATAAAAAATATTGTACTTAGATATTCAGTCTAGGATTTTTTCATACTTGTTTGTTCATTGCTAAAAAAAGTTTATTCATAACTTGTAATGGCGAACACGATGTTGACTCTGTTGGGAACATCCTTCTCCTCTGATAAGAAGGCAGTGACGCAGTCTGATGCGGCCAAACTTGGATCCACCCAGAGGATGCTGGAGGTGCGCTTTGACCAACAAGCGTTCGGGAAAATGCTCTCCGGGGATAGCGCAAGTCCTTCTCCAAGGCTAGAAAAGCCAAAGAAGACCCGCAGGATATGGGTAGCAAAGGTCGTTGTGCCTCACCCAACTGCGGAGCATGCGCTCCACGCTTCTCTCCCTTTTGCTGAAGATGCACATTATGCGTCCACCTAGGCTGACCCTATCCATGCGGCTGTCAAGGATGTGAAGAAAGGTGCTCAGCACCCAAACTCTGGCAAAGAAAAATACTACGATGCTAGAAGTTCGGGTACTGAGGCATATTCTATGCGGCCATAGCAGAAGCCACATAAGAAGCATCATACGCAATCGGTCAACAGCCACAGCCAAATGGCCATATGCGGCCAGGACAGCCACAAAAATTTTGTCTTCGACCGAATCTTATGCAGCGCTGACACCATGCGCCATTCTGAGAAAGGGAAAGATGTGAACTTGGACTCTTTATACTACGCACCGGCGCGTGCTTGGAAGAAGAAGTCTTGGGCAATGTGAACTTGCCAAGCTCAAGCAATTGCTCATTCGACTGACCAGGCACCGCTAACTATGCGTTCCCCTGACAGAAAGTCATACAAAACTGGCCTATGCGTCCATCCTGCAGTGGCAATCGGACAGGGTCGGTCTAAAAAGTCTTTCTTTGGCAACTTGGAGAAAGTTCTTGTATGAACCCGAGGTCAGGAAGAAAATTTAACACCTATGCACCCATGTGCTCGGTCTACCCGGACTCATAGAAGGGCACAAAGGTGAGTCATCCCTCACTTGACTTGCGCAACATGATCAATAACAAGCACAAAGCGAGGAAAACAACTACGACATATGAAGTGTCCTCCCTTGGGAATCACTGTTCCAACATTATCATCAACTGCTACTATAACAAAGTAGCAGTACCTACAAAAAGGCAGTCGATATTCCAAGGGCACCCACTCGGCTTCTACCCGGGGAGCAGGTGCAAGCACCAAAGGAAGGAGACTGCCCTTTGCCTCATGTTATTCTGCTCGGAAGGCCCCCTCCATAAGGGAAGTTAGAAGTCCAGCACCTCCAGTCCGTCGCTTTCGGATAGTAGATCAAGAAGACGGTACCAAGGGGGACAGGCAGCGAAATCCACGGAAGATGTTTTCTTGGGCACCCGCTCAAAGAAGAAGCTGTCAACCACTAGGGGTAGTTCTTTCTCAGGACCCCAGGTGGCTTCGCACACTGGGGGTTAGAATCCTCCAGACCTCTAAGATAATCTGACATTTCGAGAATATGGTGATTCCCATGTAACAGATGTCACGACCCGCATCCGGATGATTGGGCACAAGTATGGCCAGCCTATGCCGCAACATCGACGGTAGAAGGCTATCTAAAACTCAATGTGAAATATCACAATAATACGAGTACAACTAATATCATTAAATATGCTCAATTATAAAATACTAAAGAAGATATATAATAAGGCAAGATAATCTAATCAACTAACTAACAGAAATAAACTAGAGCATAGTGTAAAAAGAGGAAAAACTAGCTTAGTTCTCAATAGAGGTCACCTCCAGGCCAGTGGGACATCAAGACTGGTCTCAACTTGCATCATCTTGAAGTCCAAATACGTATGGTATAACATTCCTAAAAATGTTATCCAGTTAGGATTGGAGCAAAGCACATAAACTAACAGCAGTTCCAGTTAAATTGATAAAGACTATAAAATAATGAGTAATGAATATACATAATGGAAATAAAATACTAGAATGTAAAGGAACTAGAGAGACATATAATCATATCGCAGGGAAAATAACTAGCAATGAGTAAGCAAGTAATGGTAAGCAGTGAATAAGCAGGTAGATGTAACTACTAGCAAGTATGAACTAGAAATAGAGAAATAAAAATACTAGCTAAGTGCCTTAAAATATTTGTTTACTATGTGATCGACTTGGGACTAGATCAGGCTTGCTATATATGATTAGCAATGATACATGTAAGGTCAGACTAACCATCTGGTTAGCTATAATGCGAGCAAGAGTCAGGCTAATCATATATAACAGACTATGAGGCATGTAATATGCTCAGGCTACACCCTACGCGAGATGTGGGGTGAGATATGAAGCATATAAGGTGGGGTATGATCACATAACTTGCTAATATTTCTCATGTCCTCGGCTAGTATGATGGATCCAATCACGTCTCCTCATGACAGGTATCTATGATACTACCCTGTGTATCCACGTGTCAGGAATCAAGTATAGCACTAAAAAATTAGAATTATAGTAATCATCAAAATAACAGAAACTGTTAGAGAATGTACTCCCCTCAGATTGGTTGAAGTCGACGTGCGTGACACAAACGTGTCGACACAGAATGGTACAAATGACACGCTACTCCAGATGATCTCAACTGATGTAATGGTCAGTCCCAATGAGTCCAGAGCATCCCAATAGCTATGAATGATATAAAGAAGTCTAGAATCAGAGTTTGACAAAAATTTCGAGACGGAGATACCAGGTCCCCAACGGCCCGCAAATAGAAGCACGAAGATAGACAATTTAACTAAGTTCAATAATGATTAAGTCTAGATAAGGAAAAAGAGTTGTTCTGGTTATTAAGAAAAACCATTAATTAATTAAAATATAGAAAATCCTAAAATTTGTTTGTAACCCGAAGCCCAAATTTATATAACCAATCTCACTATATTGAAAATATGCCAAAACTAATTTTTTTTAAACCTAATAATTAATTTTTATTAGAAATATAAAAATTCCCTACCCAAAACTTATAAGTACTAAATATGTATTATATAACAAACCCCAAATCTCATTAATCGAATTACCCTTATTCAATCAATTTACAATACTTAGTTTATAAATACTCTTTATATATATATATATATATATATATATATATATAATATCTCATTAAAAGCTAACTAATATTAACTCTCCCCAATAACTGTAAACCCCCTGATTTTCAAGAATTTTTAAATTTGGATTTTTTACAATTTTCTGGAATTTTTTGGGATTTTTCTGTAATTAAATTCAGGTATTTTATTTATTAAATAATTTTTAATTGATATTAAATAATATTAAATTATTATAAAAATAATATTTTATGGTGTAAAATGAAAAAGTAGACATAGGATAATTTTTTAGAAATTTATTGGACCCCAGAATCAATTTTAAAGCCCTAAAAACTAATTAATTAAACCACAATAAACCGGGTTTATTTGAAATAAACCAAACCAAACCAATTTCTGAACTGAACCGGGTTCATTGAACCAAACCCAATCCTTAGCGGGTCGGATCCGGGTCTAACCCAGACCCGACCCACTAGCCCAGACCCGACCCCCAGTATTTTGGATCGGGCCGGATCCGCTAGAACCCGACCCGTCCGCCCGACCGCCCGACCCGATAACTCCTCCACTCCCAAACGCCCAGACTCGCCTGCTCCTCAGCTTTCGACCCTCCGGCTCCCTGCAAACGTCTGCCGCCGCCGCTCTCCGTCTTCCCCGACCCTCCGGTTCCTCTCCCCCTCACCGTCCGCCTCCTCCTCTCCCTCTCCGGCCTATAAAAGCTAGTCCTTCGAATTCGGCCACCACTTCACCCCCTGAACCCTAGACGCCGTCACCCGCTTCTCCGGCCGACTCAGACGAGCAGCTCGCCACGCCGAGGCCAGCCCGCCCTAGCCAGCGCCCTCCTCCAGCCCTCGATCTCGCCGGCAAATCCTCCACCTCCCGCAGACCCCGATCCCGCCCCTCCAGCACTCGCCCCGATCTCCACCCGCAGCCGACTCCGGCCGACCCTCCACCGGCCACCTGAGCCCATCTCCGCCTCCGGACCTCGCCGCCCGGCCGCCCTGGACCTCCCCGAGCCCTCGCCGACCTCCGCCGGCCTGAACCCCACTCCCAGCGACACAGGACCTGTGCCCTAGCTCAGACTCGATTCGGACACGTGTCGGACATGTGTCGGACACGAGAAACACAGTTTCCCGGAGCCCTGTTCAGTTACTCATAACTCTCTCCTCGTAGCTCTGTTTCTCGTTCTGTCAGTTGCATCGCGTAGCCTGCATGACCCCCTCGGTGCCCGTGCAACCCGCTCGGTGTATCGGGTCCTGTGGTGATCGTAAACCACGATCCAAAAACAGGAAAAACAATGCCCTGTTTCACCCCGGAACTGAGTACGCCCCGCCAAACGGGACGACTTGGTCGCGTGCGGTCTTCACCGATACGTGCGCGTCGTCGATACGGACGTGCGAGATTTCACAAAAGCTGATTCGGTTGTGTGTGCACACCGGAATTAATGCGTATCCGCGGACATCGCCCCGTATCCGTCCTTTCTAGATCTCGCTGTAACTTAGTGTACACACGTCGGATCGAGACAAAACTTATGCCATCGGACTCATAGCAATACGCTGGTCCTGTGAGTCAAGTTTGGTTCGATTCTGAGAACGTTGACAAAATCACGTGTCGTGGGCCCCATAGGCTCCACTTGACGGGCGATTTTGTGATCGGCTCATCGGAATCCAATTCTGGAAGTTCCGTTGGGTTCGTATTATCGTTCTTGATCTGTTGACACTAAGTTGGACAGATTTAGAGACCTTTGACCCTGACATATTTTTTGGTGCAAAGTGGCCCACATCTGGACCCCGTCTTGACCCGAAAATATTATTTTTGCCCTTGTCTCTAAATTGGACTCAAGGACAGGCATTTCTAGCTGATTAATATTTTTTGGATCTGATGGTGATGTCTATTTCAGCAATCGGAGTACCGCCTGCAAATCCAGCTGCTGCCAGAGTTATAATTGGAGCCGAAACACCAGGCAAGTGTACCTTGCCATAATTGCAGTATAATGATTCATTTTGTTCTCTTGATTTAATTCTTGTGACTGTTGTATATGCTCAACCCTAAGGCTGTGTGACTTACTTAGCTTCCGATTAATAGTCGGGTGCCAACACCGTACGCGGGGTTGTGTAACGTCACTTAGAGATGGATATCGTGACATTTACATTCTCGTACTTGCCATATCAAGTACCTTATACCCAGGATACCTGACACCAATCATAATCAGAATCTTCCTGAAATATTCAAGGTGATTCTGTATAGGATACAGGTTTATGACTTATACATTTTACATGCTTAGATTTTATTCTGACTTGCTGCATTAGTTTTGATCCTGCGTGTCATGGACATGAGACGTGAGATTATATTGGGTAGGGAGAGTATTACCATATCAAGGCTGATTATATTATATATATTGTCATCTGAATGTGTCCTAGTCTCTGACACAGAGCTTTGGCATCAGTTCTGGCCCTTCGAGAAAATACTGCTATGGTTTCTTTGACACTGATCCTGTAGTAGTCTAAGCCTGAGTATGACTAATAACTCTCACTTGCATAACACTTAGCTGGTTTAAATTATTTATCCTATTGTTTCCTTTAATTCTGTACTGCGTTTATTTTGGCTTGAGCTTTCTTGTACCTTGCTATGTCCCCTGAGGACCTGGATCCGGACTATGTCCCCAGGATTAGCAGACGAGGTCTATCCAGAGGCATACGGAACATGAGCACTTCTCGAAGCAGTACCAGAACCTGAGGACGAGGTGATCGCTGAGGACTTGTCCTGAACATCTGCTTCTTCCATGCTCAGTTGTTATGGAAAATAAACTCTATATTTCCTGTTTTAATGAACTTTTGTAAACAGACTTAATATCGGGTTGTTCCCCGATTTTTAATTACTTGTGACTGGATGTTGTTTATTTCTTTTGCTGATATTGCTATCTTTATTCTGTGGATAAGATTAGTAAACCCTGACTATTGTAATACAGCTTAAGTATGCTTCGATGGATCCATTAAATTAGGTTTGTCCATCGGTACGTGCTGTTGGCCATTGCCATGTGTCAAGTCTCCGATATTTTGGGACTGGGGCGTGACATAGTTTTTGTGGTGGCCCATGCAGGTCAACGACAAAATTGTTCGGTTTCAACTTAGTGACCGAACAGGCCTGCAAAAGAATAGGATAAGTTTTTAGGATCTCATCCACTTGCTTGAATCGTTTTTGATATATATATCGTATTCGAATCAATTTCTTGAATTGCATCCTGCCTTGATTCCTGTGCGCCTTTTATAGTTTATTTTGGATGCAGAGTAATGGAATCACAATCAAGCAACGAGACTCCTGTAGGAACACCACAAGGTGCTGTGGTCACCCAGGAAGATGAAGTGACACCAGAAGATATATGACAATCAACTCAACAAGGCGATCAAGTAGATCAACACTCTTCCAGCAGCAGCAGAGGAATCGACTGCAAGGACGCGGACAAGCTCTGATGATGACCTTGGAGAACGTGCAGACCCATGGCGTAGCTAATGCGAGTAAGTTTTTGTAGTTCCGTTTCTAGCTTTTCTGTAGTTCGTGCTTGCTGGTTCGTGACCCTAGACTTAACCTGATCATTTAACTTGCTAATAATTGATAACCTAGTATTAACTAGTAATTTTGAACTTGTTAAATAATCTAGAATGTTTTATAAATGTTAAACTAATAAGTTTTTAAAGGATAAAACTGGTTTTCTAAAACTGTAATTTTCTAAATTTTCTTCATCCGGGAAATTTCATAACTTCCACCACTTAGGAAAATGATTTTTCCTATGTGTTATTCTTACACTCTCAATTTTGATTTTCTTGATTGTAATGTGCTTCAAAAAATAATTGCAACCGTGTCATCTCTGTTGACCGGTTATTCTTTGATTGTGAGGACGCAATCCTCTTAAGGGGGTAGATTGTAAACCCCCTTATTTTCAAGAATATTTAAATTTGGATTTTTCACAATTTTCTGGAATTTTCTGGGATTTTTTTTGTAATTAAATTCAGGTATTTTATTTATTAAATGATTTTTAATTGATATTAAATAATATTAAATTATTATAAAAATAATATTTTATGGTGTAAAATAAAAAAGTAGACATAGGATAATTTTTCGGGAATTTATTGGACCCCAGAATCAATTTTAAAGCCCTAAAAACTAATTAATTAATTAAACCACAATAAACCGGGTTTATTTGAAATAAACCAAACCAAACCAATTTCTGAACTGAACCGGGTTCATTGAACCAAACCCAATCCTTAGCGGGTCGGATCCGGGTCTAACCCAGACCCGACCCACTAGCCCAGACCCGACCCGCAGTATTTTGGATCGGGCCGGATCCGCTAGGACCCGACCCGTCCGCCCGACCGCCCGACCCGATAACTCCACCTCTCCCAAACGCCCAGACCCGCCTGCTCCTCAGCTTCCGACCCTCCGGCTCACTGCAAACGTCTGCCGCCGCCGCTCTCCGTCTTCCCCGACCCTCCGGTTCCTCTCCCCCTCACCGTCCGCCTCCTCCTCTCCCTCTCCGGCCTATAAAAGCTAGTCCCTCGAATTCGGCCACCACTTCACCCCCTGAACCCTAGACGCCGTCGTCCGCTTCTCCGGCCGACTCAAACGAGCAGCTCGCCACGCCGAGGCCAGCCCACCCTAGCCAGCGCCCTCCTCCAGCCCTCGATCTCGCCGACAAATCCTTCGCCTCCCGCAGACCCCGATCCCGCCCCTCCAGCACTCGCCCCGATCTCCACCCGCAGCCGACTCCGGCCGACCCTCCACCGGCCACCTGAGCCCATCTCCGCCTCCGGACCTCGCCGCCCGGCCGCCCTGGACCTCCCCGAGCCCTCGCCGACCTCCGCCGGCCTGAACCCCACTCCCAGCGACACAGGACCTGTGCCCTAGCTCAGACTCGATTCGGACACGTGTCGGACATGTGTCGGACACGAGAAACACAGTTTCTCGGAGCACTGTTCAGTTACTCATAACTCTCTCCTTGTAGCTCTGTTTCTCGTTCTGTCAGTTGCATCGCGTAGCCTGCATGACCCCCTCGGTGCCCGTGCAACCCGCTCGGTGCATCGGGTCTTGTGGTGATCGTAAACCATGATCCAAAAACAGGAAAACAACGCCCTGTTTCACCCCGGAACTGAGTACGCCCCGCCAAACGGGACAACTTGGTCGCGTGCGGTCTTCACCGATACGTGCGCGTCGTCGATACGGACGTACGGGATTTCGCAGAAGCTGATTCGGTTGTGTGTGCACACCGAAATTAATGCGTATCCGCGGACATCGCCCCATATCCGTCCTTTCTGGATCTTGCTGTAACTTAGTATACACACGTCGGATCGAGACAAAACTTGTGCCATCGGACTCATAGCAATACGCTGATCCTGTGAGTCAAGTTTGGTTCGATTCTGAGAACGTTGACAAAATCACGTGTCGTGGGCCCCACAGGCACCACTTGACGGACGATTTTGTGATCGGCTCATCGGAATCCAATTCTGGAAGTTTCGTTGGGTTCGTATCATCGTTCTTGACCTGTTGACACTAAGTTGGACATATTTAGAGACCTTTGACCCTGACGCATTTTTTGGTGCAAAGTGGCCCACATCTGGACCCCGTCTTGACCCGAAAATGTCATTTTTGCCCTTGTCTCCAAATTGGACTCAAGGACAGGCATTTTTAGCTGATTAATATTTTCTGGATCTGATGGTGATGTCTATTTCAGCAATCGGAGTACCGTCTGCAAATCCAGCTGCTGCCTGAGTTACAATTGGAGCCGAAACACCAGGCAAGTGTACCTTGCCATAATTGCAGTATAATGATTCATTTTGTTCTCTTGATTTAATTCCTGTGACTGTTGTACATGCTCAACCCTAGGGCTGTGTGACTTACTTAGCTTCCGATTAATAGTCGGGTGCCAACACCGTACGCGGGGTTGTGTAACGTCACTTAGAGATGGATATCGTGACATTTACATTCTCGTACTTGCCATATCAAGTACCTTATACCCAGGATACCTGACACCAATCATAATCAGAATCTTCCTGAAATATTCAAGGTGATTCTGTATAGGATACAGGTTTATGACTTATACATTTTACATGCTTAGATTTTATTCTGACTTGCTGCATTAGTTTTGATCCTGCGTGTCATGGACATGAGACGTAAGATTATATTGGGTAGGAAGAGTATTACCATATCAAGGCTGATTATATTATATATATTGTCATCTGGATGTGTCCTAGTCTCTGACACAGAGCTTTGGTACCAGTTCTGGCCCTTCGAGAAAATACTGCTATGGTTTCTTTGACACTGATCCTGTAGTAGTCTAAGCCTGAGTATGACTAATAACTCTCACTTGCATAACACTTAGCTGGTTAAAATTATTTATCCTATTGTTTCCTTTAATTTTGCACTGCGTTTATTTTGGCTTGAGCTTTCTTGTACCTTGCTATGTCCCCTGAGGACCTGGATCCGGACTATGTCCCCAGGATTAGCAGACGAGGTCTATCCAGAGGCATACGGAACATGAGCACTTCTCGGAGCAGTACCAGAACCTGAGGACGAGGTGATCGCTGAGGACTTGTCCTGAACATCTACTTCTTCCATGCTCAGTTGTTATGGAAAATAAACTCTATATTTCCTGTTTTAATGAACTTTTGTAAACAGACTTAATATCGGGTTGTTCCCCGATTTTTAATTACTTGTGACTGGATGTTGTTTATTTCTTTTGCTGATATTGCTATCTTTATTCTGTGGATAAGATTAGTAAACCCTGACTATTGTAATACAGCTTAAGTATGCTCCGGTGGATCCATTAAATTGGGTTTGTCCATCGGTGCGTGTTGCTGGCCATTGCCACGTGTCCAGTCCCCGATATTTTGGGACTGGGGCGTGACATGGTTTTTGTGGTGGCCCATGCAGGTCAACGACAAAATTGTTCGGTTTCAACTTAGTGACCGAACAGGCCTGCAAAAGAATAGGATAAGTTTTTAGGATCTCATCCACTTGCTTGAATCATTTTTGATATATATATCGTATTCGAATCAATTTCTTGAATTGCATCCTGCCTTGATTCCTGTGCGTCTTTTATAGTTTATTTTAGATGCAGAGTAATGGAATCACAATCAAGCAACGAGACTCCTGTAGGAATACCACAAGGTGCTGTGGTCACCCAGGAAGATGAAGTGACACCAGAAGATATATGATAATCAACTCAACAAGGCGATCAAGTAGATCAACACTCTTCCAGCAGCAGCAGAGGAATCGACTGCAAGGACGCGGACAAGCTCTGATGATGACCTTGGAGAACGTGCAGACCCATGGCGTAGCTAATGCGAGTAAGTTTTTGTAGTTCCGTTTCTAGCATTTCTGTAGTTCGTGCTTGCTGGTTCGTGACCCTAGACTTAACCTGATCATTTAACTTGCTAATAATTGATAACCTAGTATTAACTAGTAATTTTGAACTTGTTAAATAATCTAGAATGTTTTATAAATGTTAAACTAATAAGTTTTTAAAGGATAAAACTGGTTTTCTAAAACTGTAATTTTCTAAATTTCCTTCATCCGGGAAATTTCATAACTTCCACCACTTAGGAAAATGATTTTTCCTATGTGTTGTTCTTACACTCTCAATTTTGATTTTCTTGATTGTAATGTGCTTCAAAAAATAATTGCAACCGTGTCATCTCTGTTGACCGGTTATTCTTTGATTGTGAGGACGCAATCCTCTTAAGGGGGTAGATTGTAAACCCCCTTATTTTCAAGAATTTTTAAATTTGGATTTTTCATAATTTTCTAGAATTTTCTGGGATTTTTCTGTAATTAAATTCAGGTATTTTATTTATTAAATGATTTTTAATTGATATTAAATAATATTAAATTATTATAAAAATAATATTTTATGGTGTAAAATGAAAAAGTAGACATAGGGTAATTTTTTGGGAATTTATTGGACCCCAGAATCAATTTTAAAGCCCTAAAAACTAATTAATTAATTAAACCATAATAAACCGGGTTTATTTGAAATAAACCAAACCAAACCAATTTCTGAACTGAACCGGGTTCATTGAACCAAACCCAATCCTTAGCGGGTCGGATCCGGGTCTAACCCAGACCCGACCCACTAGCCCAGACCCGACCCGCAGTATTTTGGATCGGGCCGGATCCGCTAGGACCCGACCCGTCCGCCCGACCGCCCGACCCGATAACTCCACCTCTCCCAAACGCCCAGACCCGCCTGCTCCTCAGCTTCCGACCCTCCGGCTCCCTGCAAACGTCTGCCGCCGCCGCTCTCCGTCTTCCCCGACCCTCCGGTTCCTCTCCCCCTCACCGTCCGCCTCCTCCTCTCCCTCTCCGGCCTATAAAAGCTAGTCCCTCGAATTCGGCCACCACTTCACCCCCTGAACCCTAGACGCCGTTGCCCGCTTCTCCGGCCGACTCAGACGAGCAGCTCGCCACGCCGAGGCCAGCCCACCCTAGCCAGCGCCCTCCTCCAGCCCTCGATCTCGCCGACAAATCCTCCACCTCCCGCAGAGCCCGATCCCGTCCCTCCAGCACTCGCCCCGATCTCCACCCGCAGCCGACTCCGGCCGACCCTCCACCGGCCACCTAAGCCCATCTCCGCCTCCGGACCTCGCCGCCCGGCCGCCCTGGACCTCCCCGAGCCCCCGCCGACCTCCGCCGGCCTGAACCCCACTCCCAGCGACATAGGACCTGTGCCCTAGCTCAGACTCGATTCGGACACGTGTCGGACATGTGTCGGACACGAGAAACACAGTTTCCTGGAGCCCTGTTCAGTTACTCATAACTCTCTCCTCGTAGCTCTGTTTCTTGTTCTGTCAGTTGCATCACGTAGCCTGCATGACCCCCTCGGTGCCCGTGCAACCCGCTCGGTGCATCGGGTCCTGTGGTGATCGTAAACCACGATCCAAAAACCGGAAAAAATGCCCTGTTTCACCCCGGAACTGAGTACGCCCCGCCAAACGGGACAACTTGGTAGCGTGCGGTCTTCACCGATACGTGCGCGTCGTCGATACGGACGTACGAGATTTCGCAGACGCTGATTCGGTTGTGTGTGCACACCGGAATCAATGCGTATCCGCGGACATCGCCCCGTATCCGTCCTTTCTGGATCTTGCTGTAACTTAGTATACACACATCGGATCAAGACAAAACTTGCACCATCGGACTCATAGCAATACGCTGGTCCTGTGAGTCAAGTTTGGTTCGATTCTGAGAACGTTGACAAAATTACTTGTCGTGGGCCCCACAAGCTCCACTTGACGGACGATTTTATGATCGGCTCATCGGAATCCAATTCTGGAAGTTTCGTTGAGTTCGTATCATCGTTCTTGACCTGTTGACACTAAGTTGGACAGATTTAGAGACCTTTGACCCTGACGCATTTTTCGGTGCAAAGTGGCCCACATCTGGACCCCGTCTTGACCCAAAAATGTCATTTTTGCCCTTGTCTCCAAATTGGACTCAAGGACAGGCGTTTCTAGCTGATTAATATTTTTTGGATCTGATGGTGATGTCTATTTCAGTAATCGGAGTACCGCCTGCAAATTCAGCTGCTGCCAGAGTTACAATTGGAGCCGAAACACCAGGCAAGTGTACCTTGCCATAATTGCAGTATAATGATTCATTTTGTTCTCTTGATTTAATTCCTGTGACTGTTGTACATGCTCAACCCTAGGGCTTTGTGACTTACTTAGCTTCCGATTAATAGTCGGGTGCCAACACCGTACGCGGGGTTGTGTAACGTCACTTAGAGATGGATATCGTGACATTTATATTCTCGTACTTGCCATATCAAGTACCTTATACCCAGGATACCTGACACCAATCATAATCAGAATCTTCCTAAAATATTCAAGGTGATTCTGTATAGGATACAGGTTTATGACTTATACATTTTACATGCTTAGATTTTATTCTGACTTGCTGCATTAGTTTTGATCCTGCGTGTCATGGACATGAGACGTGAGATTATATTGGGTAGGGAGAGTATTACCATATCAAGGCTGATTATATTATATATATTGTCATCTGGATGTGTCCTAGTCTCTGACACAGAGCTTTGGCACCAGTTCTCGCCCTTCGAGAAAATACTGCTATGGTTTCTTTGACACTGATCCTGTAGTAGTCTAAGCCTGAGTATGACTAATAACTCTCACTTGCATAACACTTAGCTGGTTTAAATTATTTATCCTATTGTTTCCTTTAATTCTGTACTGCGTTTATTTTGGCTTGAGCTTTCTTGTACCTTGCTATGTCCCCTGAGGACCTGAATCCGGACTATGTCCCCAGGATTAGCAGACGAGGTCTATCCAGAGGCATACGGAACATGAGCACTTCTCGGAGCAGTACCAGAACCTGAGGACGAGGTGATCGCTGAGGACTTCTCCTGAACATCTGCTTCTTCCATGCTCAGTTGTTATGGAAAATAAACTCTATATTTCCTGTTTTAATGAACTTTTGTAAACAGACTTAATATCGGGTTGTTCCCCGATTTTTAATTACTTGTGACTGGATGTTGTTTATTTCTTTTGCTGATATTGCTATCTTTATTCTGTGGATAAGATTAGTAAACCCTGACTATTGTAATACAGCTTAAGTATGCTCCGGTGGATCCATTAAATTGGGTTTGTCCATCGGTGCGTGTTGCTGGCCATTGCCACGTGTCCAGTCCCCGATATTTTGGGACTGGGGCGTGACATGGTTTTTGTGGTGGCCCATACAGGTCAACGACAAAATTGTTCGGTTTCAACTTAGTGACCGAACAGGCCTGCAAAAGAATAGGATAAGTTTTTAGGATCTCATCCACTTGCTTGAATCATTTTTGATATATATATCGTATTCGAATCAATTTCTTGAATTGCATCCTGCCTTGATTCCTGTGCGCCTTTTATAGTTTATTTTGGATGCAGAGTAATGGAATCACAATCAAGCAACGAGACTCCTGTAGGAACACCACAAGGTGCTGTGGTCACCCAGGAAGATGAAGTGACACCAGAAGATATATGACAATCAACTCAACAAGGCGATCAAGTAGATCAACACTCTTCCAGCAGCAGCAGAGGAATCGACTGCAAGGACGCGGACAAGCTCTGATGATGACCTTGGAGAACGTGCAGACCCATGGCGTAGCTAATGCGAGTAAGTTTTTGTAGTTCCGTTTCTAGCATTTCTGTAGTTCGTGCTTGCTGGTTCGTGACCCTAGACTTAACCTGATCATTTAACTTGCTAATAATTGATAACCTAGTATTAACTAGTAATTTTGAACTTGTTAAATAATCTAGAATGTTTTATAAATTTAAACTAATAAGTTTTTAAAGGATAAAACTGGTTTTCTAAAACTGTAATTTTCTAAATTTCCTTCATCCGGGAAATTTCATAACTTCCACCACTTAGGAAAATGATTTTTCCTATGTGTTATTCTTACACTCTCAATTTTGATTTTCTTGATTGTAATGTGCTTCGAAAAATAATTACAACCGTGTCATCTCTGTTGACCGGTTATTCTTTGATTGCGAGGACGCAATCCTCTTAAGGGGGGTAGATTGTAAACCCCCTTATTTTCAAGAATTTTTAAATTTGGATTTTTCACAATTTTCTAGAATTTTCTGGGATTTTTCTGTAATTAAATTCAGGTGTTTTATTTATTAAATGATTTTTATTTAATATTAAATAATATTAAATTATTATAAAAATAATATTTTATGGTGTAAAATGAAAAAGTAGACATAGGGTAATTTTTTGGGAATTTATTGGACCCCAGAATCAATTTTAAAGCCCTAAAAACTAATTAATTAATTAAACCACAATAAACCGGGTTTATTTGAAATAAACCAAACCAAACCAATTTCTGAACTGAACCGGGTTCATTGAACCAAACCCAATCCTTAGCGGGTCGGATCCGGGTCTAACCCAGACCTGACCCACTAGCCCAGACCCGACCCGCAGTATTTTGGATCGGGCCGGATCCGCTAGGACCCGACCTGTCCGCCCGACCGCCCGACCCGATAACTCCTCCTCTCCCAAACGCCCAGACCCGCATGCTCCTCAGCTTCCGACCCTTCGGCTCCCTGCAAACGTCCGCCGCCGCCGCTCTCCGTCTTCCCCGACCCTCCGGTTCCTCTCCCCCTCACCGTCCGCCTCCTCCTCTCCCTCTCCGGCCTATAAAAGCTAGTCCGTCGAATCTGGCCACCACTTCACCCCTTGAACACTAGACGCCGCCGCCCGCTTCTCCGGCCGAATCAGACGAGCAGCTCGCCCCGCCGAGGCCAGCCCGCCCTAGCCAGCGCCCTCCTCCAGCCCTCGACCTCGCCGGCGAATCCTCCGCCTCCCGCAGACCCCGAGCCCGCCCCTCCAGCACTCGCCCCGATCTCCACCCGCAGCCGACTCCGGCCGACCCTCCACCGGCCACCTGAGCCCATCTCCGCCTCCGGACCTCGCCGCCCGGCCGCCCTGGACCTCCCCGAGCCCTCGCCGACCTCCGTCGGCCTGAAGCCCACTCCCAGCGACACAGGACCTGTGCCCTAGCTAAGACTCGATTCGGACACGTGTCGGACACGTGTCGGACACGAGAAATGCAGTTTCCCGGAGCCCTGTTCAGGTACTCATAACTCTCTCCTCGTAGCTCTATTTCTCGTTCAGTCAGTTGCATCGCGTAGCCTGCATGACCCCCTCGGTGCCCGTGCAACCCGCTCGATGCATCGCGTCCTGTGGTGATCGCAAACCGCGATCCAAAAACAGGAAAAATAACGCCATGTTTCACCCCGGAACTGAGTACGCCCCGCCAAACGGGACGACTTGGTCGCGTGCGGTCTTCACCGATACATGTGTCGTCGATACGGACGTGCGAGATTTCGCAGAAGCTGATTCGGTTGTGTGTGCACACCGAAATCAATGCGTATCCGCGAACATCGCCCCGTATCCGTCCTTTCTGGATCTCGCTGTAACTTAGTGTACACACGTCGGATCGAGACGAAACTTGCGCCATCGGACTCGTAGCAATACGCTGGTCCTGTGAGTCAAGTTTGGTTCGATTCTAAGAACGTTGACAAAATCACGTGTCATGGGCCCCACAGGCTCCACTTGACGGGCGATTTTGTGATCGGCTCATCGGAATCCAATTCTGGAAGTTCCGTTGGGTTCGTATCATCGTTCCTGACCTGTTGACACTAAGTTGGACAGATTTGGAGACCTTTGACCCTGATGCATTTTTCGGTGCAAAGTGGCCTATATTTGGACCCCGCCTTGACCCGAAAATGTCATTTTTGCCCTTATCTCCAAATTGGACTCAAGGACAGGCATTTCTAGCTGATTAATATTTTCTGGATCTGATGGTGATATCTATTTCAGCAATCGGAGTACTGCCTGCAAATCCAGCTGCTGCCAGAGTTACAATTGGATCCGAAACACCAGGCAAGTATACCTTGCCATAATTGCAGTATAATGATTCATTTTGTTCTCTTAATTTAATTCATGTGACTGTTGTACATGCTAAACCCTAGGGCCGTATGACTTACTTAGCTTCCGATTAATAGTCGGATGCCAACACCGTACGCGGGGTTGTGTAACGTCACTTAGAGATGGATACCGTGACATTTATATTCTCGTACTTGCCATATCAAGTACCTTATACCCAGGACACCTAACACCAATCATGATCAGAATCTTCCTAAAATATTCAAGGTGATTCTGTATAGGATATAGGTTTATGACTTATACATTTTACATGCTTAGATTTTATTCTGACTTGCTGCATTAGTTTTGATCCTGCGTGTCATGGACATGAGACGTGAGATTACATTAGGTGGAAAGAGTATTACCATATCAAGGCTGATTATATTATATATATATTATCATCTGGATGTGTCCTAGTCTTTGACACAAAGCTTTGGCACCAGTTCTGGCCCTTCGAGAAAATACTGCTATGGTTTCTTTGACACTGATTCTGTAGTAGTCTCAGCCTAAGTATGACTAATAACTCTCACTTGCATAACACTTAGCTGGTTTAAATTATTTACCCTATTGTTTCCTTTAATTCTGCACTGCATTTATTTTGGCTTGAGCTTTCTTGTACCTTGCTATGTTCCCTGAGGACCTGGATCCGGATTATGTCCCCAGGATTAGCAGACGAGGTCTATCCAGAGGCATACGGAACATGAGCACTTCTCGGAGCAGTTGCAGAACCTGAGGACGAGGTGATCCCTGAGGACTTCTCCTGAACATCTGCTTCTTCCAAGCTCAGTTGTTATGGCAAATAAACTATATATTTCCTGTTTTAATAAACATTTGTAAACAGACTTAATATCGGGTTGTTCCCCAATTTTTAATTACTTGTGACTGGATGTTGTTTATTTCTTTTGCTGATATTGCTATCTTTATTCTGTAGATGAGATTAGTAAACCCTGACTATTGTAATACAGCTTAAGTATGCTCCGATGGATCCATTAAATTGGGTTTGTCTATCGGTACGTGTTGCTGGCCATTGCCACGTGTCCAGTCCCCAATATTTTGGGACTGGGGCGTGACAATAACCAATGGAATGAAAGAAAGCAAAAAAAAAATGAAGGGGAGAGTCTCATCGAGAGGAGCCGATGGTGGCGCTCGAGGTGGTGCTCAGCGCCAAAACTGGACGGTTGGTGGGGTATGGCAGAACTGGAGGATCTGCGTTCATAGTTTCAGGCGGCTACTCTATTCGAACGGTGCCCGAGAGCTCGAGATGGATCAAGGACGTCCGGTTGTCGGGATCGAGGTGGCAAACTGGAGGTGGCCGGGATCGAGGTGGTCGGTGGCTCAAGCATGGGTTCACGGGAAGATCGGAGGAGCTGGATCGGGGTTGGAGGAGACGTCACGGCTCCCGACGTCGTCAGATCTAAAAGTTTGTGGTCACCATTTCGACCAAGAGTGAAGCAAAAGAAAGGTGAGACGGCTTCGGTGGTGCGACACGGATGCGACAGTAGTCGGAGACAAGCGTCGCTCCAGATCTGGATGCAGACGTGGCGGAGGGCTCCGACAAGGTTAGATCTAGGGTTAGTTAGGTTTTCGTGTCAATTTGGGTGCGTTGGTTGTGTCCGAGGTTTGGATACTGAATTAAAATGGGATACTGGGTGATGGGCTCTCCGAAAATTATAAAATTGTGGATGTAAATGGATATGAATATAGTGGAAAGACACTCAGGTTCGGACAGGAGGACAAACACTTGGCTGACATAGAGATGGTAATGGTGGACACAGACAAGGTATGGTGGTGATGTATGTAGTGTTGTTCTGGAAAAAAGTTGTTTAAAAGTGATAATGGTGGAAATTATTGGTAGGATTAGAAAATTGGAAATAATAAAGGAGGCTCTTCTTATAAGGGACTTGGAGCTTGCTCCTCAAGTAAAGAAGGGTACAAAGGAAAAAATGAATGGATGAGGATAAAGAATATTCTAAGAAGCTTTCCAACCAAATAATTCAGAATTAGTTACTATATTAATTCCCTTAATCCAAAACCCTAGAGACATCCTATTTACTTAATAACTTCTTATCAATACAAAATATTAACATTTAATAACTAGTCCATAAAAATATTTCAAAACAACAAATTTTGAAGCTCAAATATTTATGCTACTTTTATAGAAATTATACTAATATAATTTAAAAAGGTAAATCAATAATTTGGAATGATTTTATAAATAATTCTAAAACCATTTTCTAAACCTATTCTTTCGAAAAATAAAAATATATTCCATAATTCTAATACAAAATAAAACACAAGGAGAAATGATTTTCCAAACATGATATTTGAAATTAAACTGAAATCTCAAGATTTGGTAAATTTTTGAAACCGAAGGTTATGAGTCTACCCACCTTAGAAATACTTTGCCTCAAAATTTTAGAAATGACTATGTTAGAAAGAAATGGTTGGTCAGGTGAAAAGACAGAACGATAAGTTATTGAAATTCTATAAGAACATTTACCAAAACGAAATAAAACCGGAAAGGAGGAAAAATTGGTTGAGATAGAAATTAGCTTATAGGAATCATGGCTCTGTTATTGCATCCTCTAAAAGTTTCCAAGTTGAAAGTAGACATGAACACTGGAATGAAGACAGATAAAAGGGAAAACCTAATATAACGAATGGTATAGACAGGGAAATTATAGCTAATCCGGAAGTTATGATCGACAAATAGATTTAGAAAACTTACATACATCCTTCAGAATGAAATCAAGAAATCTATAATCACTTTCTTAAGTTCTAAGAAAAGAGTAGTCACTACTACCATCTGAAAATAATCTTTTCTTTTTATCCTCTCATTTTACTTTTCTCAATCTGGTGATCCATCTTCAAACTAAACATCTATAAAAGTATCAAATTCCTCAACCTTTATTTAATTAGATCTAGAATTTCCGAATTAAAATTTATTATATGTCCAAAATCCTTATCATCAACTTCGATTTTGTTATCTTAACACCAAACTATACATCGATTATTTTCTTTGATTTTAAATGTTACTGTCATGATCAAGGTTTTAATTTAGATCCTAACATCGATATACCTCGATCTTACCTTACAACTTTCAACATTCTTTACCATGAGCTTCAATTCATTCCATATTTCTCTATCCGTACGTAAAATGTTTCCGAATTTTCAAACTAGAAAATTCTTATTCATCCTTTGAATTTATTATCCCAATGCAAAATTATCTCTATTCAAATCCTAATATTTAAATTGATTTCATCAGTCCAATTCACTTAATATCTAAGATTCAAAACATATTCTATATCATAGGCTAACTCTTGAGTGCTCAAACCTTAATGATAGATAGATACCATGACTATAAAATTTTAAAATATTTCTCATCTCTACAAGTTGAATAACACTTTCAAAAAAATTTGTCACAAACTCCAAAACACTTTTCTTATTGGTCATTCTTACCATAAATTCATTCCCATCTCAAATATTACAGAACTCAAAATTTATATGATCTTTGTACTATCAAATTTTAATCCTCAAAATATATCATTCATGTTATTAATCAAGAGTTATCACTAAGATTTCCACTCATAGACTTCTAACCATCAAGGTCTCTAACGAATTGTCCTAAAAATTAAGATGGGATGACTAGGATAGATCAAAAATGATAAAATGTTAAAATAGGTTCGATATGATTACAAGAATGAAGTATATAGGAAGATAGAATAGTTGGTTATAATCAGGGTTCTAGTCTAGCTACTCAATCTGTCTCAAAATTATTAATCCTAAAAGCTATATCCATATGATCCCGTAACCCATTATCGAACTTGCAATAAAATTTTAATTTCTAAATATTTTATAATTATCGAGTCAGAATTTATGTCCACAGTTCAAATTTAAGTCTTTTTATTTTAACCTTAAATTATTATTTTTCTTGCATTCCTCATGTCTTCCAAGTATGACCCAACATTACTTCCTTAAAATTTTTTTTTGGAGATTCAATATGCCATATACATTTGACCTTAATTCATTTCGAAATAATTCCTCAATATAACTACTTTCAAAAACTCATAATACCACTATTCTCTTAATTTTGCTTTCATCCTTAGTCCGGCTTTTCCTTTAACAATTCTATTTCAATGTCAAAAATATTATTACAAGAAAAAATATATCATAATCACATGATAACAAATTTATCTACTCTAGTGCTAGATGATCAGAACATTCCTACCGGTCATTCCTAAAAGTAAGGTGGATAATAATATTCAAAAGAAAAGACAAGATCCTATTTACTATTGATGCTTGAGTAACAAGTTTCTAGATAAGAGCCAAGTTGGTAGATGCATGTAGGTCAAAGATATCAAGGAGAAGGAAAGATAATTACAAAGAATATAAATTCTACTCAAGAAGACAAGATCATATTTATAATGAAGTCATTGTCCTACATTTTCTTGCATATGTCCATAGTCAATAATTCTAAAATTTTAACCTCCAATGTGTGCTCCTTTGTTTTGGTATCCAATCATCTTACTCATTATGATTATACATTATTGATTGTCAACTACCAAGAGTTTGATGATTTTGACTTTGTCCTTCAAAATATCTTTATCAAGTTTGTATTTTCATCCTCGATATCATCATTTATGAGTTTCGATCAATCTATATAAACTTTACTAGATTTCATATCAATGACTCCATCCAGTAAATTAGTATTATCCTCGAAATCAAGAATGAATTCAATAAGCCATAAATTTTAAAATCATTCTAGCAACTTTCAATATCATTTTCAATATTTAAATCACATGCTAATAATCACCAAGAAATCACAAATTTATCATCGTCTTTAAAATCTCAAGTATCAGTATTTGATCATAATGTTATGTGTTGCTATCGATCTTACCAAATCCTACAATAAGTTGCAATCCTAAAATATTTATTCATCAATCATACCAATTTTGTCTTCAAATCCTCTACCTTTTATTTTTATTATTCTTGAAATTAATTTCATAGGGTAATTTTTCTCGTGATAAGCACCATCTAGAGAGTACTTAACTACTTAAGCATGATGATAAATTACTTAAGCATGATGATACCTTTTAATACCTTTCCCCGATGGCTTTTACTCTTTTAAAATTCTATATAATTCCTCGTTACAAGTCACAATATCGTCCTATTTAATTCTCATGGATTACGATCATTATTTCTACAAACCATTCTTAGCCTAATTTATACAACCTCGATTTATGTCTTCAAACTCTTACGTTATTCTTCCCAATACTACTTAAACCTTTTCATCAAATCGTTCAACCCCCGATGTAGCATTCAGGTCTAAATTCTTGTTTTCTTGATTAACATTATAACCTCGAGTATTTTATCATTATATATGCATCAAAATTTAATTATCTATTCTAAATCCCCAATGATTATGAACTCAGCATCTACTCCAATGTTCTTCCTATAGTCTATAAAACTCAACTTGATGCAAGAATTTGATTTACAATGGACAACAACGAACAAGTATTCAAGTTGAATCAAAAGTTAGAGTGAACAAAAGCAAGTGAAATTAGGTTTAAGCAAGGTTCGAATTAAGATTCTCAAGAGTTATTCCAAAAATCTATTAAGAAATCATAATCTATGACTGAGTACAATACTTCCTATAATCCATGAATCATATTATATTGCAGGCTTGCAGTAGTACGACTAAACATATGTACTACCAAGATATCATACTATTTGTGAAGACGAGACCTACATGGGCCACCATAAAAATATGTCACGACCGACACCCGGATGATTGGGCACGAGTGTGAGCGCACGCCTAGCCTACGACACAGCATCGACAATAGAACGTTGTCTAAATCTTAATATAAAATATCTCAATAATACGAGTACAACTAATATCATTAAATATGCTTAATCACAAAATACTAAAGAAGATTTAGAATAAGGCAAGATAATATAATCAACTAACTAATAGAAATAAACTAGAGCATGGTATGAAAAGAGGAAATACTAGCCTAGTTCTCAACAGAGGTCACCTCCAGGTCAGTGGGACATCAAGACTAGTCTCAACTAGCATCATCCTGAAGTTCAAGTACGTGTGACATAACATTCCTAAAAATGTTATCCAGTCAGGATTGAAGCGAAGCACATAAACTAACAGCAGTTCTAGTTAAATAGATAAAGACTACAAAACAGTGAGTAATGAATATACATAATGGAAATAAAATACTAGAATGTAAAAGAACTAAGGAGACATATAATCATATCGCAGGAAAAATAACTAGCAATGAGTAAGCAGGTAATGGTAAGCAGTGAATAAGCAGGTAGATGTAAGTACTAGCAAGTATGAACTAAAAATAGAAAAATAGAAATATTAGCTAAGTGCCTTGAAATATTAGTTTAAAATATGATCGGCTTGGGACTAGATCGGACTTGCTATATATGATTAGATATAATACATGTAAGGTCAGACTAACCATCTGGTAAGCTATGATGCGAGCAAGAGTCAGGCTAATAATATATAATAGACTATGAGGCATGTAATATGGTCAGGCTATACCCTACGTGAGATATGGGGTGCTATGATGCATGTAAGATGGAGTATGATCACATAACTTGCTAATATTTTATAAACTTCCTCACCCAAAATAGGTATTTAGTGTGTATTTTATATCTATAGTATTTATTTTAGATTATTTAAAATCAATTAAAACTCATTTATTGTATAGGGATACTTCACGGTAGTTTGGATATTAGTGATATAGGACAACCCCAAAATATACACCGTCTTCCTAAGAAGTAGCCTACACTACAGACACTATTCGTAGGATCTTTGCATGCCACAAATTTTGTTCATTTAATTTTAGTGTAGCATTAGTATACCAACCGTAGTTCTTTGTATTTAATATTTTAGGATTTTTATATAGAATTTATTTACTATTTTTTGTAACCCAAAACCCCTCCAATGAGCAACCCATAATTTCAATTTCCACCATGAGTCCCCTCATGCTCCATAATTCTTATAAATCACCAAGGTTCAATTAAATATTTTAAATCCCATATTTTTAAATTAGGAAACCCCCCGAGTTTGTTGCATATTCCTATCTTTGGATCAAACCAAATCCTATGTGAATATTTTATGATAATCGTCTAATTTAAATTTTAGACCTTACCATATTAAGACTCCACAAAATCCTACCCATATATTTTTAATATTAAATCAAATCCTAACCACCCACCTATTTAAACTACCTATATTTATCAACCCCCAACACCTAAACCTAATAGCCGACTTCCCCCTCTCTTAAACCCACAAACAAGCAGCCTCTCTCCCTCCCTCTCTTCTCTCTTTTCCATCTTCTTCCTTCCCCTCTTCAATCCCCCACAAGCCGCCACCTTTACCCCCTTGGCCGACCCCCTCCTAGGCCAATCATGGCACCAAGCAAGCCGGTTGCTTGCTGTTATTGTTATAGAAGTAAAAAATACTTTAAAACCCCCTAAAAAGTATATATTCTCTATCTATTAGAAGTCATCTAGCACATCGTCAAGAGGTTCAAGATTTGGTATTCGTTTGGTACTCTGTTTGGCCGTAGTTTCAAGAAATATCTCCGTCGTAATCGAATTTGTGTACATTTTTCGACTTGGATCATTTTTCAATTTTTTTTTACAAATTTTTGTATATATTCATATTAAAGTTAGATGGTGTCATAATTATCCCCGTGCATGAGATTCATATTTTTTTACACGCAAAAACTATCCCAAAACCGATGCACAACCATGACACGGACACTTGCACCATGACTAGTTGTAGCTCTTTGAAGATTGCTATATTTAAATAATGCAAATAAATTTAGAATTAATAGTTTTTAATAATTAATAATTTAAAAATGGTTTTGGAAATATTTAATGACTAGTAATATATTGGGGTGTAGCTACTTGCATGTGCAACCAATGCAGAATTAATAACTATATAATAACCTAATTAAACTAAAAAATTAGAGTCTAACTAGTGTAATAATTAATTGGTAGGTGTTCGAGACATTTCTGTGGAGAGCTCTGGACCAGACATATGGTGCTCACAGATTGTCTTGGAAGACAAGTACACCCTGCTTGATTGTATTATTCTGTTTATATTAGTTGATAGTGTGTTCACGCATCTTAGAGTAGCAGACTTACCGATATATTGTGAAGGTACTTGGTATCTTCTGACCTGACACATGTTAAACGCGTTTATGTTTGAGTGAGTGAGTGCATGGAGTAGCGTATCGACTGATCTTCGATACGTGAGTTCGCATATTGGGTTAGTAGTTAGTGTTTGGTCCAGTTCCTAGATTTTATTTGACGTTATTGCATTATGTCTGCCCCGCGTATACGGTTCGGACAGTACATTGGGATGGGAGAATCTACTAGAGAGCGTATGGGACATTATTCTATATATGGTTTACCCCCACGTTCTGTCGAACGTCTGGTGGGACGATGAATCTTCACTACCCCCGCTCATGCACCACTAGAGATGTCTCGAGTGCATATCACATAAATGGTTTAGTTACCCTTTCTCTTGTTTACTGCTTTACTTTTATGCATATCAATTTCTTGTGTACTAGTTATGTCCCTCTGAGGACCTAGCACCCTTTTCAGATCCGGATGAGCACTTGTACCCGACGAACTACGGAGTTGGAGATTTTGCTGACGAGGACCTTGAGGTGGAGCCACAGGAGTTCCTTGAGCGTAGTGGATGATAGTTGCATGGTTACGTGGGTGTCTTTATCTAGTTAGCGGACTCCCGGACTATTTTATTATTGACTAGTTGTATTTTTTCAGTATTCTTTCATACTTTATTATCGTGGATTATTCTCTACTATACTTGGTTTGGTAGCTGGATTCTGAGACATTATCTATTCATTCAGTTTTCTATTTTTGTGATATTTGTGGATGAGACTAGATTATTACCTGCCTGTGATTTTGTGTCTTAGTTATGTTTACAGCATACTATGACTAGTTAGGTCCATTAAATTGGGTTCCTATACTTGTCCGTATAGCTGCAATGTGTACGTATACCTAGTCCTACATATTTTGGGATTGGGGTGTGACATGTTTTAAGTGGTGGCCCATGCAGGCCGAGTTAGTCATTTCGGTTACGTAACTGTACCGAGCGGGCCTGCACCTAGGATTAAAATTTTAGGTCTCATCCACACTTTACTATAACTTACATTCCTTCCAACCCGTCCTATTTAAATAAATATTGCATCCTGCTTGATTCATGTATTTTTTCCAATCTTTCGTCCATCTCTTATAGAGATATAAATTTGCATAATACACGTATCGCCACTGGGGCAACACGTCTTTAGGGGTCGATGGCCAATCACCAGGAGAGGTCTCGACGACCCCTCGACTTCTAGGACCAGATGGACAGACTAACAATCTGGTTCTACTAGTTCCTTCCGAGGTGACTAATGGAGCTTCCCTAGCTCCAGCAGCACCACAGGACGGCTTGACAAAGATGTTCCACTTCTTCCAGATGATGATGCAGGAACTGAGACAATAGGCTACCGAACAAAGACAGTATACCGTAGAGCATCCTGCATAGCAGAGATAGTAGGCCACAATACTGGCTGCAGAGTAAAGGCAGCAAGCGACAGAACAGAGGTAGGAAGTCGCTGAAATAAGGCAGGGCTTCCTGATAGCACTTGAGAGGTTGGCTGCACCAGCACCCTCACCAGCTCAGGCACTAGCTACCATGCCACAAGCACGTGTTGGTTCAATAAAGGATTTCATACAGATGGACCCCAAGCCATATAAAGGCAATGAGAGAACAGAGGAGACCACAGCTTGGATGACTAGTACCAAGAAGCTATTGGAGGTTTCATAATTGCCTACAGACTTATGGATGAAAAGCGTGAGGACCCAGCTAGAAGGAAACACTCATCACTTGTGGAAATTGATGGAGCACCAATTTGGTACACGACATACTTGGGAGCAGTTCTTGGAGTACATTGAGAAGAAATACTTTTCAGCCACTGTGAAGGATGCATTGTACGACCAGTTCCTCCATCTAGAGCAGGGGAATAAGACGGTCGATGAGTATGATTCGGAGTTTAGCCGCCTCAGCAGATATGATGCCAAATGTATACCCAATGACTTGAAGAAGGCTAAGAGATTTCATCGTGGGATGACCCAGGAGCTTCAGCACTATAATAGCTCACAAGTCCGGATCTCTTATGCTGAATTATTGACAGAGGCCACGATTCAGGAGACCATCGACAGAGGAAAAGGGATTCAATAGAGACTTCAGAAAGGACCAGCAAAGACGCAATAGGGAGGGCTTCTCAGACGACCAATGGGGCAGCAGCAGCAGCAACAGAGGACGGGGCCCTACAAGCTCCGAGAGCTTCTGACTTGTTATTTCTATGGCAAGAAGGTGCACGTACAAAGGGAGTGCAGAAAAAAAATTAGAAACTTGCTTGGCTTACGGATTTGGTCAGCATCAGGCTCGAGATTGTCTGTAGTATGGAGCTATTGTTTCAGCTAGAGTTTAGAAGCCAGAAGCACCGGCACCGGGAGCAACCGACCAAGGAGCAGTATTACTTCGTCTACCAGCACCAAGAGGCCAGCAGAGATGACCTCCATTGACACCGCAGGCAGTACTGTTCAAGAAAGCCAAACAGCAGGCAGGAGCTCAGAGGTAAGGACAAGTGTTTTCTCTGGCCCAGGGAGGAGAAGAGACTGAAGGAGAGGCTATTACATGCATTATTCTAGTTGGAGCATTGCCTGCTACTGTTTTATTTGATTCTGGTGCCATTCTTTTATTCATATCATCTAGATTTGTAGCAATGCAAAGAATAGCTACTTTTCCCTTGCCTAAATGTTAGAAGATTCTTACCGGAGGAGGTATAGTGCCTGTAACTAGTACTTATAGGAGTTGTTCAGTTATTGTTTGTAGCCGAGAGATGAGAGCTCGACTTTTGGTATTTCTAATGCCAAATTTTGATGTAGTATTGGGAATGGATTGGCTTAGTCAATATCATACAGTATTAGATTTCCATAAAGGTTGCACTATCTTTAAGCCGCCAAGTCAGACGGAGTTTGAGTTTATGAGAGAAACTACAGAGAAGGGAGTAGGCTATTATGGTAGAGCTTGCATGGCAATGGAAGTTGCTCCACCACCGATCATTAAGGAGTTTGCAGATGTCTTCCCAGATGAGTTGTCGGTTCTACCACCGAACAAAGAAGTCAAGTTCACTATTGAGTTAGTGTTGGGAGCGGTGTTGATATCTTCTAATGTGTATCAGCTGACAAAGAAGGAGCTAAAGGAGATGAAGGTGCAGTTGCAAGAGTTGCAGGACAAAGGATTCATTAGGCCAAGTGTACCACCTTGGGGAGTCCTAGTTTTATTTCTGTCAAGGAAATATAGAACAGTCTGCATGTGCATCGACTATAGTGCCCATAATGCAGTGACCATCAAGAATAAGTAGCCTCTACCGCGGATTGATGACTTGTTTGACTAGCTAACAGGAGCACGTGTGTTTTCTAAGATTAATTTTAGATCGGGATACCATCAAGTAAAAGTGAGGCACGAGGATATTCAGAAAACGGCTTTCAAGACTCATTATGGTCACTATGAGTTCTTGGTAATGCCCTTTCATTTGACAAATGCATCGCCTGTGTTTATGAATTTAATAAACCGAGTATTCCATCAGTACTTGGACAAGTTTATGGTAGCATTCATCGACGATATTTTGGTGTACTTGAAGAGCCATGAGGAGCACGAGGAACATTTGAGAAAAGGTGCTAGAAATATTGAGACATCAGAAGTTATATGCTAGGCTGAGCAAGTGCAAGTTTCTTCTAGATCATGTCTCCTTCCTTGGGCATGTTACCTCGAAAGAAGGCATATCCGTGGATCCAGCTAAGATATCAGCAGTGGAGATGTGACCGACCCCAACCGACGTCTCAGAGTTGCGGAATTTTCTAAGACATGTCGGATATTATCGGAGGTTCGTGGAGAATTTTGTGAGGATTGCAGAGCCTACGACAAGGTTTACCCGCAAAGACCAAAAGTTTATTTGGACAGAGGAGTGTTAGATGGCGTTTGATGAGTTGAAGAAGCGCCTGACTACAACTCCGATCTTGACCATACCTACTGGACCGGAAGGATTTGTTATTTATAGCGATGTTTCCAGAAAGAGATTATGTTGCGTCTTGATGCAGTACGGAAAGGTGGTAGCATATGGTTCTTGGCAGTTGATGACCCATGAGAAGAACTATACCACTCATGATTTGATGCTTGCAGCAGTGATCTTTCTTTGAAACTTTGGAGGCACTATCTATACGGAGAGGCTGTGGAGATTTATACGGATCATAAGAGCCTATAGTATGTATATACTCAGAAGGATCTTAACCTGAGGCAGAGACAATGGCTGGAGTTGATGGCAAATTTTGATATTGAGTTGCAGTACCATCCAGGCAAGGCTAATGCAGTAGCGGATGCATTAAGTAGGAGACCGATGGCGTGCTTCTTAACAACACAGAAGAAATTGTTATATAAATTGGAGCAGCTGGGCATAGAGGTAGTTATGCCAAAAGAGGTCACAAAGTTGATGAACCTTCAAGTGCAATCATTATTGGTGGAGCGTATCAAGGCAACTCTGCCGACTGATGTGAGATTTCTGCGACTTTGACAGAGGACTGAGGCTGGATTGCAGACTGAGCTGAGGATACATAAAGATAGGACTTTGAGGTATAGGGATCACCTATATGTTCCTAATGGAGAGCTTAGGCAAGAGCTAATGACGGAGGCTTACAGTTCAGCATACTCTATTCATCCGGGAGGTACGAAGATGTATAGAGACTTAAGGCATCATTACTGGTGGCACGGGATGAAGCGAGAGATAGCACAATTTTGGAGAAGTGCTTGGTGTGTCATCAAGTTAAGGATGAATATAAGAGATCCTTAGCACTACTTCAACCGCTTCCAATCCCGGAGTGAAAAGGGAGCACATCACCATGGACTTCGCTACGGGTTTTTCGAGGAGTCCAGCTGGCCAATATGCAGTTTGGATGATTGTGGAAAGATTGACTAAGGCGGCACACTTCTTACCCTTCATAGTTGAAAAATCTATAAAAGTTTTGGCAGAGATGTACATGTAGGAGATTGTACGCCTACATGGAGTACCAGTCATCATAGTTACTGACAGAGATTCGAGGTTCACATCACACTTTTGGAGAAGCATGTAGGAGAGCCTAGGAACTAGATTAAAGTTTAGCACTTCCAATCACCCGAAGATAGAAGGACATTCAGAGTGCATCATTCAGACATTGGAGGATATGTTGAGAGCCTTCATGCTTGACTTTGGAGTATCTTGGGAGGATCACTTACACTTGGTAGAGTTCTCTTACAATAATAGTTACCAAGCAAGCATTCAGATGGCTCCTTTTGAAGCATTATACGGAAGGAAGTATCGATCGCCAGTATGTTGGAGTGATGTAGGCGAGAGACATATACTTGGACCAGAGTTGGTGACTCGTACAGTAGAGAAGGTCAAGCAGATTCAAGGTCATCTTCGAGTAGCGCAAGATAGGCATAAGCAATGGGCATATATTCACCATCGACCCCTAGAGTTCAAAGTGGGAGATCATGTGTTATTAAATCTTTCCCCTACTAGAGGAACCATCAGATTTGGAGGTAGAGGGAAGCTTAGACCAAGGTACATTGGACCGTTCGACGTATTGGAGCGTGTTGGAGAGGTTGCTTACAGACTAGCATTACCGCAGACCTTGGAAGGTGTCCATGATGTGTTCCATATTTTACGATTGAGAAGATATGTGGCGGATCCTATCCATGTACTGGATCATTCAGAGATGACCGTGGGACTGAGTTTGTCTTCTGAGGAGCAGTCGATTGAGATTCTCGACCATAGGGAGAAGGTGCTAAAGGGGAAGACCATTCGACTAGTCCGTGTTGCTTGGAAGCATCATTCATCGGGTGAATCAACTTGGGAGCGAAAGGATTCTATCTTAGAGCATTTTCTCCACTTACGTGAGGCTTTAGGTATGACTTTACATACCGCATTATTGCTTCCTAGATCGTGCCATATTCTTAATTTCGAGGACAAAATTTTCTAAGGTGGGTAGGTTGTAAACTCCCTCACCCAAAATAGGTATTTAGTATGTATTTTATATCTATAGTATTAATTTTAGATTATTTAAAATCAATTAAAACTTATTTATTACATAGGGACATTTTACGGTAATTTGGACATTAGTGATATAGGACAACCCCAAAATCTACACCACATTCGTAGGAAGTAGCCTACACTAGAGACACTACTCTTAGGATCTTCACATGCCACAAATTTTGATTATTCAACATTAGTGTAGCATTAGTATACCAACCGTAGTTCTTTGTATTTAATATTTTGGGATTTTTATATAGAATTTATTTACTGTTATTTGTAACCCCAACTCCCTCCAATGAGCAACCTATAATTTTAATTACCATCATGAGTCCCCTCATGCTCCATAATTCTTATAAATCACCAAGGTTCAAATAAAGATTTTAAATCCCATATTTCCAAATTAGGAAACCCCTCGAGTTTGTTGCATATTCCTATCTTTGGATCAAATCAAATCCTATGTGAATATTTTATGACAATTACCTAATTTAAATTTAATCCCTTACCATATTAAGACTCCACAAAATCCTACCCACATATTTTAAATATTAAATCAGATCCTAACCACCCACCTATTTAAACTACCTATATTTATCAACCCCCCAACACATAAACCTAATAGCCGACCTCCCCCTCTCTCAAATCTACGAACAAGCAGACTCTCACCCTCTCTCTCTTCTATCTTTTCCATCTCATTCCTTCCCCCTTTCAATCCCCCACAAGCCGGCCACCTATACCCCCTTGCCCGACCCCCACCTAGGCCGATCAATGCACCAAGCTGGCTGGCTGCTTGTAGTTATTGCTACAATAGTAAAACATCTTCAAAACCCCCTAAAACTTATATATTCTTTATCTAATATAAGTCATCTAGCACCCTATCAATAGGTTCAACCTTTAGAGTTCGTTTGGTACTCTGTTTGGCCGTAGTTGTAAGAAAGGTCCCCGCCGTAATCGAATTTGTGTACATTTTCTGACTTGGATCATTTTCCAATTTTTATTTGTACAAATATTTGCATATATTCATATTAATGTTAGATTATGTCATAATTATTCTCGTGCATGAGATTCATATTTTTTTTACATGCAAAAACTATCCCAAAATTGATGCACAACCATGACACGGACACATGCACCAAGACTAGTTGTAGCTATTTAAAGATTGCTATATTTAAATTATGCAAATAAATTCCAAAAATAATAGTTTTTAATAATTAATGATTTAAAAATAGTTTTGATAATGTTTAATGACTAATAATATATTTGGGTGTAGATACTTGCATGTGCAACCAATATAGAATTAATAACTATATAATAACCTAATTAAACTTGAAAATTAGAGTCTAACTAGTGTAATAATTAATTGGTAGGTGTTCGAGACGTTTCTGTGGAGAGCTCCAGACCAGACTTATGGTGCTCACAGCTTGGCTTGGAAGGCAAGTACACCCTACTTGATTGTATTGTTATGTTTATATATGCCTAGTTTTAGTTGATAGTGTGTGCACGCGTCTTAGAGTAGCAGAGTTACCGGTATATTATGAAGGTACTTGGTATATTATTACCTGACCCTTGTTCAACACATTTCTTTCTGAGTGAGTGAGTGCATGGACTAGCATGTCGACTGATCTTCAATACGTGAGTTCGCATCTTTGGCTAGTAGTTAGTGTTTGGTCTAGTTCCGAGATTTTATTTGACGTCGTTGCATTATGTCTTCACCGCGTATACGGTTCGAAAGGTACAATGCGAGGGAAGAATCTACTAGCGAGAGTATGGGACATTATTCTTCTCCTTCTATATATGGTTTACCCTCGCGTTCTGTCGAACGTCTGGTGGGACGATAAATCTTCTCTACCCTCGCTCATGCGCCACTAGAGATGTCTCGAGTGCATATCACATATATTGTTTAGTTACCCTTTCTCTTGTTTACTGCTTTACTTTCATGCATGTCAATTTCTTATGTACTGGTTATGTCCCTCTTCGGACCTGGCACCCTTTTCAGATCCGGACGAGCACTTGTACCCGACGGACTACGGAGTTGGAGATTTTACTGACGAGGACTTTAAGGTAGAGCCATAGGAGTTCCTTAAACATCATGGATGATAGTTGCATGGTGTCGTGGGTGTCCTTATCTAGTTAGCGGACTCCCGGACTATTTTATTATTGACTAGTTGTATTTTCTTTCAGTATTCTTTCATACTTTATTATCGTGGATTGTTCTCTACTATACTTGGTTTGGTAGCTGGATTCTGAGACGTTATATATTCATTCAGTTTCCTATTTTTGTGATATTTGTGGATGAGACTAGATTATTATCTGCCTGTAATTTTGTGTCTTAGTTATGTTTACAGCGTACTACGACTGGTTAGGTTCATTAAATTGGGTTCATATACTTGTTCGTATAGCTAGCATGTGTATGTATACATGGTCCTACATATTTTGGGACTGGAACGTGATATATTTTTCTTGTCCCCGGCTAGTACTATGGATCCAATTACGAATCCTCATGACAAGTATCTATGATACTAGCCCGTGTATCAACTGTGTCAGGAATCAAGTATAGCACTAAAAAACTAGAATCATAGTAATCAACAAAATAACGAAAACTGTCAGAGAATGTACTTGCCTCATATTGGTTGAAGTCGACGTGCACGACACGAACGTGTTGACACAGAATGGTACAAATGACATGCTACTCCAGATGATCTCAACTGATGTAAAGGTCAGTCCTAATCAGTCCAGAGCACCCCAAATAGCTATGAATGATATAAACAAGTCCAAATTCAGAGTTCAGCACAAATATTGAGACAGAGATACCGGGTCCCCAACGGCCCGCAAAGAGAAGCACGAAGATAGAAAAATTAGCTAAGTTCAATAATGATCAAGTCTAGCTAAGGAAAAAGAGTTGTTCTAGTTATTAAGAAAAACCATTAATTGATTAAAATATAGAAATTCTAAATTTTGTTTGTAACCCGAAGTCCCAATTTATATAACCAATCTCACTATATTGAAAATATGACAAACTAATTTTTTTAAACCCAATAATTAAGTTTTATTAGAAATATAAAAATTCCCTACCCAAAACTTATAAGTACTAAATATGTATTATATAACAAACCCCAACTCTCATTAATCGAATTACCCTTATTCAATCAATTTACCATACTTAGTTTATAAATAAACTATATATATATATATATATATATATATATATATATATATATATATCATCAAAAGATAACTAATATTAACTCTCCCCCATAACCAATTTAATGAAGGAAAGCAAGAGAGAATGAAGGGGAGAAGAGTCTCACCGAGAGGAGCCGATGGCGATGCTCGAGGTGGTGCTCAGTGCCGGATCTGTCCGGTTGGTGGGGCACGATAGAACTGGAGGAGCTGCGTTCGTAGTTTCAGGCGGCTGCTCAGTTCGAACGACGCCCGTGAGCTCGAGATGGATCAAGGACGTCCGTTGGTCGGGATCGAGGCGGCAAAACTAGAGGTGGCCGGGATCGAGGTAGTCGGTGGCTCAAGCATGGGTATGCGGGGTGATCGGAGGAGATGGACCGGGGTTGGAGGAGACGACATAGCTCCCGACGTCATCGGCTCCAGTGGTGCGGCACGACTGCGGCAGTCGTCGAAGACAGGCGGCGCTCCGGATCTGGACGTAGACGTGGCGGAGGGCTCCAGCAAGGTTAGATCAAGGTTAGTTAGGTTTCTTTGTGTCAATTTGGGTGCGTTGGTTGTGTTCGAGGTTTGGATACGGGAAAATGGTTGTAGTTGTTTTGTCCAGGTTGTGGGACACTGGATGAAGGGCTGTCCAGAGTGTCGCACACGAAATTGTAATATTGTGGATGTAAATGGATACGAATATATTGGAAAGACACTCGGGGTCGGACCCGAGGCCAGACACTTGGCTGACACGGAGATGGTGATGGTGGACACAGACATGATATGGTGGTCATGGCTGTAGTATTGTTTTGGAAAAATGTTGTTTGAAAGTGATAATGGTGGAAATTATTGGTTGGCTTAGGAAATTGGAAATAATAAAGGAGGCTCTTCTTATAAGGGACTTGGAGCTTGCTCCTCAAGGAAAGAAGGGTACAAAGATAAAATTGAATGGATGAGGATAAAGAATATTCTAAGAAGCTTTCCAACCAAATAATTCATAATTAGTTACTAAATTAAATCCCTTAATCCAAAACCCTAGAGATATCATATTTACTTAATAACTCCTTATGAATACAAAATTTGAACATTTAATAACTTAGTCCATAAAAATATTTCAAAACAACAAATTTTGAAGCTCAAATATTTATACCGCTTTTATAGAAATTATATTAATATAATTTAAAAAGTTAAATCAATATTTTGGAATGATTTTATAAATAATTCTAAAACCATTTCTAAACCTATCCTTTCAAAAAATAAAAAAATATTCCATAATTCTAATACAAAAAGAAAACTCAAGGAGAAATTATTTTCTAAACATGATATTTGAACTTAAACTGAAATCTCAAGATTAGGTAAATTTTTGAAACCGAAGGTTATAACAGATGCGGAGATCCCTGGGGTAGCCACCCTCGTCAAGCGGACGTAGCTTCCTACGCTGGGAGTAGTGTTCTCTCCGAGTCCGAAGTGGATACGGCGCTACCAACTTTTTTTGGATGACTATTCAAGGCAAGAGTCTGAGGTAAAAATTACGACATCCACCTTTCGATCCATTTCTCCCCATGTGAGAACAGCATATGTGGCAGGGGACGACCACGAGGGTTCCAACGATCTACAGTGCCTCAAAACTCTCGAGGCCATGATGCAGACCATGAGCTCATCAATGCAAGCCTTGACCCAGATAATGCTAGAAATAAAGGCAAATATGGTCCCACAACCAACAAGGGCCTCAGGTCCAGCAAGCATGGACCTCGGGACCAACGAAGATTCAAATACAACCGCTCCACCCGTTGGCGGTAATCATTCCCTGCCCGGATCATCCGCTCCTTCCGCAGTTGATGAAGCTTGGGAAGCAATGCTGGAGGTCCGAGAACTCCGGGCCCGCATAGACATAATGGGCAATCGGAACTCACTGCGCGATCTTGGGATCCGACAACCATATCCCCTCGAGTGGAGAGACGTATCGTACCCGTCCAAGTATAAATCCTTCAACTTGACTCTATTTGATGGGAAGACATCTCCCCGTCAGTTTATGAGTTACTTCGAGACGGCAACGGGGCATCTACCTCGCAATGATATTTTCTTAACCAAACTCTTTGTCAAGGCGTTGACTGGAATAGTCTTCTATTGGTTCTGCAGTCTCCAAGACAACTGCATTTGGTTATTCGACGATCTCAAAGGTCTTTTCCTCGTTCGGTTCGACGACGGAGGAAATGACATGACGATGTCCTCTTTAATGGACATCGTACAAAGAGAGAAAGATTCTGTATGGGAGTACAATAAGCGGTACAGGCAAGCGGCGCTAAATTAACCCTCCGGTAACTTTGAGTCCATACTGATGGACACCTGCCAGAGAAATCTTCTTCCCACAATCAGACTCTGGATGGGTGACTCTCAGTTTAAAGACTGGATGACATTCATCATAAATGTTGTTGGTGATGAGAAGAAGGTGAAGTACGCCTATCTCTTTGGGATACAGATCCCCGTCGCTGATGATAGAGAAAAATACCCTTACAACAACAACAACGACAACAGTAGTAATAGCTCCCGGGATTGCAAGGGAAAGCAGACTCTGGTCGCCAATATAGCCAAGAACCCCGAGTAGAAGCCCGTAGAGGCCCCAAAATCGAAAAAAACTTATTCCTTCGAAGATGATGATGTCATGGCAATCTTTGATGTGCTAATGAAGGAAAACAAGTTTTGTCTCCCTGACATCAAGCGACTTGTTGAGGCAGCCGAGGTGAATAATTTAAAGTACTTCAACTACCATTGTTACGTCCACCATGTGACGTGGGACTGCTACACACTAAAGTGGTACATCTAGCATCTGCTCGACACCAAGGCCCTTATCTTGGATTTCGATGACAAAACAGTTGCCGCTAACATGGTATCTCTCTAGTTCGGTAACTTTCCGGCAACAGAATCCCAGGACGGAGTAATTCTGATCCCTCGGACAACAAAGGAGGTTGTCAATCTTTCGCCAGCTCGTAACCAAACAGCCAGGATGATACCTCTCACCACATCACGGGGGGAGGTCATGTGGGATCAACTCAATCTTGCTCCAGACTTTATCTGGTAGAGAACACCTTCTGCAAAAAATTCTAAGGGCAAGAAGTCCAAATACTGCTACACAGTTTCTATCACTTCCGAAGAAGCTATAGCAGGAACAACAAGGTAAGACATGGTGTACCAAAGAGAGTATGACATCCCTGACGATGGTGTGCTCCCAATAACTGCATCTGATCCGGGTCCATCCCAGCCTCCAGCAGCGGACAAGTCCAAGCTGAAAGAAACTCGCTTCGATAAACTGGTGCACAAAGATACAGCTAAGGGGCTGGAGAAGCCCTAAAATTTTGACATCTCCAGCAAAGTTTTTACTATTCAAGCTTCTCCGACTCTACAAAGACACTCGGGTTGCTCTGAGTGAGGCATTGCAGAATGCCGACACCTACCTGGCACAGGTCAAGCCGCCAACTGAGCATCATGTCGTATATTCTTACTATAATAATATGATGGAGGCGATACCCAACATTATGTTCTCGTAACAATACATGTTGCTGAAGAACAATTGGCACGATCGTCCCCTGTATTACACACGGTACATCGGTGCCATCAAGGTGGACCGGATGCACATCGACCCGGTTCGTCAATCAGTATCATCCCACAGAGTCTGTTTCAGACCCTAGGCATCCCGATGTATCGCCTGGTAGCAACCAACACTACCATTAGTGGCTTCAATGCTGGAAGGAGCTACCATCTGGACAAGATTCGCTTGAAGTGCCAGATCAGCGACATGAAACAAAGGTTACCTGCTACGTCATAGACGTAGGTGTATCCTACAATGTCCTATTGGTACATCCATTAATACATCAGTATATGATCGTGTCGTCAACCTTAAACGAGTGCTTAAAGTATGTGGACGATCACGGTGTCATCAAGACAGAATTTGTCGACGTTGATCTATTCAAAGGGGTCGAGGCCTATTACTCTAACTTGATCTTCTACAATCAAGTCCACCAAGATGAAGGTGGCAATGATACCGACGATGAGGCAGGGACTAGGACAACATCGGACGAGCCCTTGAAAGTCCATCTCAAAGGAAGCGCTCCCGACAGAGCCCCTCCCTTCTTGGTAAAACTACACAAGAAAGTACCTGAACCTCTGGTCATTCACCTTCGTAGACTGAGTCGACCGTTGAAAGAAGATCTAGTACCAGCTACGACTTCTGAACCTTTAGTGGTGAAACTATACAGGAAACCTCTGAAGTCGACATTTGCACTGGGGGTAGATCTTAGGAAGGATGAAATAGAGGGGTACCTAGCCGCTCATGCTAACGTTCCTTCTATCGACAATATAATTTCTGAGGATGAGATCCCTTATTTTATTAATAAAGGGATATCTTTGATTTACTCATATGTCGTACTTCTCAATAAATTATATCATACTGAGCACTGTCTAGGCTGGCACCTATATACATAGGTGACTACCACCTATGCAGTCAATTGGATTCTCGCAAGTTAGAACTCCTACTTCATATTTTCAGCAAGAAAGAGGGGAGACAAACTCATCATCTTTGACAGAGTAGAATTCCCCAATCCTTCGACCCAGAGGAACTGAAGCCAAAACTAGATACCGATAAAATGCCACTTTGTTAGTACAGCTCTGAAGCCAAGCACCTCATCCAGAAGATGGGATACGATCTGAAAGTTTCTAGGGTCTTGAACTATGACAAAGGCCGACGGCTGCCTCTGCGTCTGCAGGCTCCTGCAGGAAAGTCCGAGGATTACTACCACATAGCCAAGTACGGCTTTGGGTACGTCACGCCTCCCACAACCCCCGAAGGCTCGGATTAAGAAGATGAGTTACACTCTCACTCTTCAGAATCTTTCTCTTAGGACTCCGATATCAGAATCGGGAAGATGCTCAAACAAATATTGTCTGGCAACATGGTATCAGCTGACCCTGAGAAAGACGACGAGGATCCACCTGAAATCTTTGAAGTATAACCATGGGCCCAATGCCTAGACTCACAATGGGAGATGCGGTTCGAATAGCGAGAACCTTCTACTGAGGATGAATTCGTACAAATCGATCTGAGGGACGAATCCTCCCCTAAATTGATCTTCATCAGTAAGAGCCGATCTAATAAGGATCGAGAATCCCTGCTACAACTCGTCAGAAAATACATCGATGTCTTTTCCTGGATTTATGAAGATATGCCGAGACTGGACCCCAAATTACGGTCCACAAGCACAACATATTGTCGAACGCTAAGTCGGTCAAGCAAGCAATGGCGGTTCCGGCCGGACATCATGAATGCCATCTAAGCTGAAGTTATCAAACTGATAGCTAGTGGCTTTATCAGTGAAGAATAACATCCGGATTGGGTAGCCAATATCATGCCCGTCGTTAAACAGAACGAAAAGATCTGGATCTGCATTGACTTCTGTGATCTAAATACGGCGTGTCCTATGAAAGAGTTTCCCCTTTCAATCACAAAAATAATGATCGAAAATACTTGTGGCTTCGAGCGCATGTCCTTCATGGATGGATTATTAGGCTACAATCAAATCAAGATATTTTTCGACGACAAAAAATATACGTCGTTTCGAACGTCGATAGGAGTGTACTGCTACACAGTCATGCCCTTCGGTCTGAAGAACACTGATGTCATATACCAGTGAGCTATGAGCACCATCTTCCGTGAACATCTACGCAAGACGGTAGAGTGTTACGTTGATGACATCACCATCAAGAGTCGCTCTAAAGATGATCACCACTGGGACTTGAAGACTGTGTTCGACCTCATGTGTGTACACCAGCTCAAGATGAATCCCACCAAATTCTTTCTAGGAGTCTCCAGCTACTAGTTTCTTGGTTTTGTCATAACGTCAAAGGGTATCCACGTAGACCCTGACAAGACTAAAGCAATTCTTGAAATACGTCCACCGAAGAACCTCAGAGAACTTCGTAGCCTTCAAGGAAGAGTGGCATACATCAGGAGGTTCATATCAAATATCTCTGGATATTTTCAACCGTTCTGTCAGCTCATGAAGAAGGGAGTCTCCTTTTTTCTGGAAGGAAGAATGCCAACGCGTCTTCGAAGATATCAAGGAGTATCTCAGGAACCCCCCAGTATTGGTGGCCCCTGTCGTGGAAAGACCCTTCTTGCTATATATACGGACAATGGATCACTCCCTCAGGGCTCTGCTAGCCTAGACAAGCGATACAGGTTACGAACAGGCCATCTACTATCTCAGTAGAATGATGGCCGACGCAGAGCACAGGTACAACCTCATCGAGAAGGAGTGCCTCGCTCTAGTCTTCGCCATTCAGAATATTCGATATTACGTGGCAAGACAAACAACCCATGTGATCTCATGAGTTAATCCTCTCAGGGTCCTCATAAAAAACCTTGCCTAGCCACATGGGCAATTCAGTTGTCACCATATGATATTGTATTTGTCTTACAAAAGGCGATCAAAGGCCAAGCATTGACACATTTCCTAGCAGCCCACCCTATACCGAAAATCTCAAAGCTCTACGAGGAGATACCGGACGAAGTAATGAGCTCAAAAATGACCACAAGCGCAGAAGTCATTTGGCGAATGTTCTTCGATGGTGCTTGAAGAATAGGGCCCAAAGGCGATATTATCGCAGAAGTCGGGATAGTAATAATTTTTCCGTACGATCTGGTCATCAACCGCACTTACTCTCTCACAGAGCCATGCTCCAACAATGTGGCAGAGGACAATGATCTCGTCATTGGGCTCCAATCTGCTAAACAAGTGGTCTACTTAGAGGCCTAAGGCGACTCCAAATTGATAGTCAATAAAGTCTGAGGCGAGTACAAAGTCGGAAATAAAGACTTGATTCCCTACCACCAAGCCGTGCTCGGCATTATCTTCACCTTTTAGGGGTTTTTTATAGAGCAAGTCCTCCGACTGCAAAATATCGAGGGTGGCGCTCTAGTCGTCCTCACAGCCTCTTTAGTTGTTCCGGTCAATACTCACGAACTGATCACCGTGGTTGGTCAAGAGTTGGTCTGCCCGTAGAATAACCTATGTCTGTGCTTGAGCCACTTAGTAGAGACAAGCGCCAATTCTCAAGGCTGGAGATTCCCATTCATCGACTATGCAGTCTATAAAATTCTTCCCAAAAACCCAAAGAAAGCCACTTCCATCAGAAGACGTTCCCTCCGGTTCTATTATGATACAGCTACCAAAATGATATATCATCGTTCCTATAACGGTCTTCTGCTATGATGCTTGTCGAATACATAAGTGAAGCAGGCTCTCCGCGATGCTCACGACGGGGTATGTTGTGCCTATTAGCCCGGACCTAAGCTACAGGACAGTCTCCGGAGAATGGGTTACTTTGGCCGACGATGGTCGTGAATGCTGTCAACTACGCAAGGAAGTGTCGGATGTGCCAAATCTATGCTGACTTCATCCACCAACCCTCGAAGTTTCTACACCCGACCATTGCATCTTGGCCATTTGAAGCATGGGAAATGGACATTACCGACTACTTCTCCAAGTGGACAAAAGTCGTACCATTCATTGAAGTCAAAATATTAAAAATGATCAGCTTCATCAAGCATCACGTCATATATCGCTTTGGCTTTCCACGAAGGATCATAGATAACAATGGTCCATAATTTGCAAGTCATACTTTTTATTGATTTTATGATAAAAAACTGAATCTAGAATATAGCCTCAACTGCCTATAACCCAGCCGCAAATAGTCTGGTAGAAGCATTCAACAAGACCAACATAAAGCTACTCAAAAAGTTCGTGTCATCCAATAAGCACGACTGGAATAAGAATCTGGGTGAATATCTCTGGGCTTATCAAACAACGGTCTGGACGCCGACTGGTAGCACGCCATTCTTCTTGGTCTAGAAAAGCGATCCTCCCTATCGAGGTCCAAATTCTCTCGCTGCAAGTGGCTCTCGCCAACCGACTAACCATTGCCGACAATCACCGTCGACGGCTACAAGAGTTAGAAGAACTCGATAAGAAACGCCTCTTATCTCAATAGCGCATTGACAGTAAAAAGGCCGATGGTTATGACCCACAAGACGGTCGGTAAGTTCTAACCCATATGGGAAGGCCCATTGGTCGTAGAATCTGTATTCTCCAACGGCGCCTACCGACTGGCAAAACCTAATGATGACTTGCTCATGATGCCCATCAACGAAAAGTTCCTAAAAAAATACTATATCTAAGGCTAGGCTTGTACTTCTCTTTATCCCCATCAGGACAACAAAGATGTACATGGTTCCCACTTTTTGTTGTTCATCACCAGTGAGTGCTTATGCACGACATTACCCTTCCTCAACAAGCCATTATCAGTATTTAGGAGTCCTGGATACGCAACGGATAATGGATCCTCAAAATCTCTCCTGCGAAGCAGTCCTCTGGTCCATCTGCACACTCCCGTAGGGACCACCAAAAAAAGAAAACCCAGTCTCGTTAGATGCTAGTTCACATTTATATTACCTCTGAGCTATCGTCCTAACGATCTTCCTAGCGGAGTAACCCTCGGGTCTATCTATATTTTCGGATAGACCACACTCAGCAAACCACTCCTCAGTAACTTTCTTGGATATTGGTTCACGTCTATATTATCTCTAAACTACTGTCCTAACATCTCTCCCCGATAGAGTTTGCCATGTCCATATTACCTCTGAGCAAACCTTCCGGGTTTGGCTATCAATTATCACGTCCACATTACCTCTGATATCGTTTGGCATCTAAACTTATCACTCGTAGTTAACTCTAAGTACGCTAACGGTGTTAAGTCCATAAAATCTGCCACGTCCATATTACCTCTAACAGGGCTTATCTCAAACCCATTACTTGCACCGAGGTGCGCAAGAAGTAATGGGTCCACAAAACCTTTTACGTCCATATTACCTCTGATAGGGTTTCGTTTTGAACCTATTACTTGCACTCCAGTGCACAAAAAATAATAGGTCCACCAAAGACCCCCCCAGTGGGATGTCCTCAACGTAAGCAAATGGTTCACGTCCATATTACCTCTGAACTATAAGTTTCCTATGCTTCCCACCCAAAGAAAACAGCCATGTCCATATTACATCTGGCCTGTTTCCTTTTTCTTCTACAAAAATATCGGGATCGTACCTAACCTCTTGGTATGACTATCGATTAGCTCACGTCTACGTTATCTCTGAGCTATCATGCTCATATCCTCCCCAGTAGAGTTTGCCATAAGCAAACCTCTCTACTTGACTCTAGATTATCATATCCATATTACCTCTAGTATAGGTCATCATCTTAACTTATCATCCGTACTTAACTCTAAGTATGTCAGCGGTGGTAAGTTCACAAAATCTATCACGTTCATATCACCTCTGATAGGATTTTTTGCTTCAAATTTGTTACTTGTACTCCAAGTGCACAAGAGTAATAGGTCTACCAAAGTCCCCCAGTGGGACGTCCTTAACAGACTACGATGTTGTACTATATCCATATTACCTCTAGTATGATATCCAAAGTTTACACAAACAATTGCAACAAGCGGAATAGCTTTTATTTCTTTCGCCTAAAAGAAACTGAAAGCGGACTACATCCGAGGGATTACCAGGGTCCCCAGCCCAAACTCAAAACAAAAGGCACCAAAAGAGAGGTGGAAAAAAGCAAAGAAAAAACTACTGTGCTACTCGTCAGAGCATAACTTTGCTATCCGCTCATAAAAATGGGCGATATGGCCATCCAGGCGTACCTAGGCCCGGTGCTCAACCTCTTTGGCCATAACCTCGGGATTCTCATAGCGAACGTAGGACTCATGTCGGTCCTCTAGCTTTTGAACCATAACTTCAATGCCAGCCGTATTCTTCGCTGCTAGGCTCGCATCGGTTCGGTTAGCATCCTCTTCCTGCTGGGCCTGCCGCAGCCTATTTTCCAGCGTATCAAGCTCGACCAGGAGCTTTCTAATTTGCTCAGTCTGACCCTTCTGTCGGGAGAGGCACTCTTCTCTGAGATCACTTAGTCGATCCTATTTTTCTTGCAAATTCCAGAGGTTGTGCTGTAAGCATTCCTTAGACGAAGCAAAGAAGGTCTTCTTGCCTCCACCTTCTTTGAGAACTCATTATACTTGTGAGATATCATCATTTCCATGTTTGCCTGCTGGTACTGCCGCAAATCCATTAGGCATTGATCCACCTCCACCAATTTTTGGCCCAGGAGGTCGACCATCTGTTCAAAACCAGGGAGACCCCTCAGAGAGTTGACCTGGACCTCGGCAAAGTGCTTTTCCCAGGCAAATGATTTGTTGTGCTCCAACACCCTTGCTTCAAGAATATGTAGAAGCTCCGAATGGAGAGTCTGATATTTTTCTTAATCTCTTCCAGCATAGTCGGAGTCAAAGGCAGGGGAGGAGGCAACCTTGGGAGCCATGGAAGTAAGAAGAAGAAAGAAATTATGAGGGCTGAGGGAGTTTTATAAAAAACTTCTCTCTCTCTCTCTCTCTCTCTCTCTCTCTCTCTCTCTCTCCCCCCCCCCCTTCCGCCCCATATATATAGGTCGAGATATCCGGATGGGGATAATGATGGAAGTTGTTCGAATTCTAATCCATCTCGATCTACGTAACGGCTAGAGATAACGGCAAATCCTCGTTCATTGGGCCACTTTATCCCTTGACGACGCAGAATACCAAGATATCCGTTCGAGGATCAAAGTAAATCAAAGCATTAAATGATCTGACAGCCTGTCAGAGACAACTATACGGCTAAGAGACTATACGACATGCCCTTCATATGCGACCAATAGCGCTCGGCCATGCTTCTTATTTAAAGTATTCCAAACTTGTCATTTTGGAAACTTTGAAGGGGGTCTGGTAGAAACATGAAAAGCATGCAGGTCGCATAGAGGTCATGCCCCTTCAAAATGAAAGTAGGTCGCAGAGGAACCTCGTTGGTCTCATGCGACCTGATCAGTCAAGGATCGGGAAGCCGCATAACAGAGACTATGCGACCTGAATGACCATAGAGCATGGAGGACGCATAAGACCCCTTTAGCACTACATTCAATGCATGGTAGACTCTCTGACACGTCATTCATCACACTGAGATGCTTCGAGACTCATGAAGATGATAACTCAAAAAAGATAAAAAGTCACATCAACTCATTGATGGCCTCGTCAGACGCGCCATGCCACGTGCTCACTCATATGCAGCTACATACCCATGCGGCCTCGTCATCATACGGCCAGAGTGTCCATCCGACCAAGGCCAAGCAAGAGTACGTATGCGGCCACAATGTCATGCCACCAGAGTGTCCATCCGACCAAGTCCAAAAAAGAGCACGTATATAGCCACAATATCGTACGGCCATAGTATTCATCTGACCAAGGCCAATCAAGAGCACGAATGAGGCCACAACGCTATGCGGCCAAGACGTTATGCTGCTCTCAACCTACAGGATCTTTTTGTTACAACCGAGAAATATTCCTCGCACGATCAGTGCTGACTACGTATCCTGCTTACCAAGTCACACATACAACGGGTCAAAAGTAACCCGAGATCTCATCAACAACATATCTTAACTAAGAACACGTGGCCGCATGCCTGTGGCATACAACTATAGTTACAACCGTATTCTGTTGAAGGAGCCCTATGCGGCTACCAAATAGAGGCATATGCGGCATCAATAGTCCGTCTGTACGACGACTATAAATAGCAGGGCAGCATGCCCACAAGGGGGGCGAGCTACGTACGTGCACACAAGCTCAGGAGAGAGAAAATAGAAGAGAGCATCCTCATTCCCTCGTCAGACTGTTAACGGAGTAAATGAGCCGTTGTAATGCTGGATCTCCATTGTCATGATCCAGATAAAAAATATTGTACTTAGATATTATGTCTAAGATTTTTTCGTACTTATTTGTTTATTGTTAAAAAAATTCATTCACAACTTGTAATAGCGAACAAGAGCGTGTAGAAATATTCACTGACCACAAAAACTTGTAGTACATCTTTACGCAGAAAGAGCTGAATATTAGGTTGTGCATGTGGCTAGAACTGATGAAGGATTTCGATATTTTACTACAGTATCATACAGGGAAGGCCAACGTAGTTGCTGATGCCTTGAGTAGGTATCTAATAGCTATATACCTAATAATGGATCATCATTTGCTAGCAGACTTGGATAGCTTGAGCATCGAGGTTATTATTCCGGGAGTAGAGACGCAAATGCTGCGCATGTAGATTTAGTCTGGGTTGATGGACAATATCTGAGAGACGCGATATCAAGATGAGAGTCTGTGAAGCATTAGAGATCAGGTGCAGGCAAGATTGTTGGATAATTTTTCTATTGCAGAGGATAGTTCACTGAGGCACGGGACTAGGCTATGTGTGCCTAGTGGTGACCTGCGGGAAATGATCATGCATGAGGCTTATCGTTCCCAATATTCTATACATCCAGGAGCCAACAAGATGTACAAGGACCTGAGGGAACACGTGTGGTGGTATGGGATAAAGAGAGAGGTGGTACGCTTAATCTCCAAATGTCTAGTGTACTAGTAGGTCAAAGCCGAGAGACATAGACCAGGAGGGTTGCTCCAACCACTACCAATTCATGAGTGGAAATGGGAACATCATGATGGATTTTTTCTGGACTTTCCCGCACTCCAGGAGGGAAGGACGCGATTTGGGTCATCGTTGACAGGGACCAAATCAGCCCAATTTTTGCCCTTCAAAGTGGGACATGTCATCAAGCTGCATGGAGTTCCAGTAATCATCGTCTCCGATCAGGATAGAAGGAATATACAGGCTAGCATGGGTAGCCAACTCAAATTTAGCACTGCTTACCACCCTCAGACGGATGGACAGTCAGAAAGGATTATTCAAACACTCGAGGATATGCTTCAAACATGTGTACTAAATTTTGGTGTCTCGTGGGAGGACCATATTTACCTGGTAGAATTTTTATACAACAATATCTATCAGGCCAGTATCGAGATGTCTCCTTTCAAGTCTCTGTACGGTAGGAGATATCGGACTCCATTATCTTGGGACGACATGGGCGAGAGAGCACTTTTGGGACCAGAGGTGGTAGTTGATACTGCTGAAAATGAGCAGATTAGAGATAGACTTCTCGTGGCCCAGGACAGACAGAAACAGTGGGCCAATATCCATCAAAGACCGTTAGAGTTCGAGGTTGGTAATTTGGTGTCACGCCCCAGTCCCAAAATACGTAGGACTAGGAACACGTAAGCATGCCAGCCGCATGGATATGGCAACTCCAATATATGAAATAAAAATCCACACGTACGTTGTAATATGAAAATTAATACACAAGTGGTATAAACATATGTCACAAGTCACAGAGTATAATCTAAATCTTATCCACAGAAAATCAATATAAATGAATAACCAGCATTTATATAACTAGATCTCAATGTAAGTATTTAAGGATGATAATTGGATGGAAACAAATCCACTACCAACTCGAATGGAAAAGTATAACGCAATAAATACCATATAGGAATACCCGCTAACAATCATGGGGCTCGAAGAGAAGACATCCACGAAACATATATAACCATACAAATCTGAGTTCCGACAAATACTCAAGAACAGATACACCTGGCAGGGGACCAGGTCCTCAGAGGGACGTAACAAGATACAGAACAGCAAGTCAATTTGAATACAGTAAACATGCATATTATTTAAAAATAAATAAGTATGCTGAACAAGACAATCTATATGAATGCAAATGAGGACAACTTTTCGATGTATGGGCAAGGGTAGGCTACTCGATCTAATCTCACAACTCACACACACGTCCATGAACATCAACAGCCGACATACCGCAGGGGTAGCGACCCTCGTGACTCCATCAATAGACATATCGCGGGGGTAGCGACCATCGGACACGACCACCATAGTGCGTGCTAGTGACTATGATGTTACCAGAGTGGTTAAAGCCCATACACCTACCGATTGTCCTCTATGATACTAAGTGTCAAGTGTGTGTGTCAACATATCTAATATGTAGTAATGACTGAAGAAAAACTACACATGCAAGAACTATACAAAAATGCAATAAATATACAGAAATATACTAAGCATGCAAAATACTGTAAACAATTTGGCAAGGTATCTTGCCTGGCAAGAAAGCTGCAAAATATAGTGTCCCGAGGTCAACACCAAGAGTCAGAAGCTACGGCCTCAGAATGAACGTCTTCGGATGCTGAAATAAATATCACCAACGTTCCCAAAATAAGCAAAATAGCTAAAAAGCACTTCCATTTCGTCCAATTTGGACACAGGGGCAAAACGGTAATTTCGGATAAAAGTGGGGTCCACGTGTGGCCTACATTGCACCGAAAAGCATGCCAAGGGTAAAAGTCTCTAATGGGACAAATTATAGGTCAAACAACTCTAAATGTCAATACAAACCCAACGGTATGTCCAAATGTGGATTCCGACAGGCCGAACACAATTTTGCCCAAAAAGTCAACCGTGGGGCCTGCCAATTGGCGACTTGGTCAACTGTCTCAGAATTACGTGAAAATTGGGTCACAGGACCAGCGCGTTACCATGAGTCCAGTGGCGCAAGTTTCGTCACAATCTGACGAGCGTGCACAAAATACGCACGACTTCCACAAAAGTTACGATACGGGATTTGTCCGTCGATACGTGCTGATTCCGGCGCATACACGCGTCCGAATCAGTTTTTGGGAACTTTTACGTGTCCGGTTACGCAGCGCACACTGTTTGGTATACTTGGTACACGGCGGAACGGTCCCGTTTGGCAGGGCGCGCTCCGTTTTACCACTTTTGGAAATCTGAAAAAGTGGGTTCGCGGAGTTTTGTGACGAATTTAATTCTTTCTACAGCAGTTAATAATCTAGGGTTATTTAACAGAAATTAAACTAGGTCAAGTGGTCTACGCATAACAAAAATAATCATCGAATTCGGATCTCTGTGGTGGGAGATACGAACTCGGCAACATGGGTGGTCACCAAAGTTTTCTGCGATCCCAGAATTCGGTCTATTTCTGCCAACTTTGGCGCTGTTTTTGCCTATAGTTTCACCTTGTTCGAGGTCTACTATCACACAGATATGGAAGAGGGTTAAGGGATGAGCATACCGGTGAAGACGGGGTGACGTTTGGTTGAGCGAGGCGACGGAAAACAACTCCGGAACACAGGTACCTCGCTGTGGAAATCTGCAGTGCGCGGAGTCGCGGTCGTCGGGATTGGTTTGGACGGCCTGGCGGGGTTCTCCGGCTGCGGTGGCGGCGCTCTCTAGGTCTAGATGGGAAGAGGGAGAGTCTGGATGATTAGGTTAGGGTTTTAGAAATAGAATATATATATATATATATATATATATATATATATATATATATATATGAATGGGAGAAGGGGTTGGTTTGTTTATTAGCCGAGTGGGCTAAGGGGGGTCTGTGCTCGCGTAGGGGTGGGTTTTGTTGGAATTGATATAGTAAGGAGCCAGCGGGTTAATTTCTAGGGAGTGGGCGGCTGTGTTGCTTTGTAGGAATGGTTGGGAATAGTTTGCTTAAGTTTGCTTATAGTTGTTATTAATAGTTATTAGTTTATTAATAATAGTTATTTAATAGATTTGTTTTCTTTTCTTTTCTTTTCTTTTATAAAAAAACTCTTTAGATATATGTGTGTGTGTGTGTGTGTGTGTGTGTGTGTGTATATATATATATATATATATATATATATATATATATATATATATATACTCATAGAAAAATTCTAGATTCTATTAATGCACACTATTAAGCTAGCAACTGCTCAAGGGGTCTCCTACATGAAATAAATTCAAAAAAATTTATAATTGCTCCATAAATTTCCTAAATGCACATATATACATAAATACACAGAAAAATTCTAGAAATATATATTTTTGCACACCATTAAGCTAGCAACTGTCCAAAGGATCTCCTACATGAAATAAATTCAGAAAAATTCCTGATGGTCCCATAAATCTCCTAAGTGCACCAACACCTAAAATAAAAATTAATAAAAATTTATTTCTCCAAATTAGCCACTAATTACTACAATTCAATTAATAATTAATAAAAAATAGCTTAATACGATTTTTAGGATTAGGGATTTTACATTCTACCAAACTTATAAAAATTTTGTCCTCGAAATTAAAATTAAGCCACGGTAGAAAGTCAAGGATGGTATAAGATTTGCATTGTTTAAAATGCAAGGCTAAGTTTAAGGGAGTGGGCGATGTTGCGCGTTGCACATCCAAAAAAATCATGGAAAAATCTACATGAGCGAAAAATATGTTTCTTCATGTGTCATGTCCAATGGTGTGGACACTAAAATACTCTTTTGCATAAAAGCGCCCAACAATTAGAAAATTATACAAAGATGAGAATTGTATGATGGCACGTCTAGGATAAGGATATGGAATTTGTAGGAAGGTAGTGGCTAGTGTAGTGCTCCAATTATCGAAGCACGGTAAGGTGCGCTAAGTGGTATAATTATTGCAAAATTAAATAAGAATATCGTGTTATATCCCTAACTGGACTCAATCTAACCTTAGTCTCACTATCTCAGCCAAGTAGGTCTAATTTTGGGTGAGGGTTTCACAATCTACCGAACTTAAAATTAATTTATATTTAAACCAAGTGGATTTTTTATTGGACCCCAGAAGCATTTTTAAAGCCCTAAAAACTAATTTATATTTAAACCAAATTAAACCCTGACTGAACCCGATTTATTTGAAGTAAACCAAACCGAACCGCTGTTAAAAATGAACCGAACCCAACCTTAGCGGGTCGGGTCGGACCTAACCCGACCCAAAATCTGCCTACCCGAACCCACACTTAAACATTAGTGGATCGGGCCGGATTTAGATTGAACCCGACCCGGAACCGGACCCGTTAACGCTAACCGAAACCCTAATCCTAAACCTACCCGGAATCACTGTTTCGGCCACCTATAAATCCCTTGAAAACCATGTCCCGTCGGCCGAAACCCTAGCCATCTCCTCATCCAGAACTCGCGGCGCCGCTCTGGTCATCCGCTCCGCCCTAGCCCTGAACCCTAACTCCTCCTCCCTCGCCTTCCTCCTCCATAACTAGCCATCCGACCACCACCAGAACCCTAGACCTCCCCGCACCACCACCGTCGATCTCCCAGCCCCCTCGACAGCCCTCGACGAGACCCGCTCCGTCGTCGTCCCCATCACGACGCCCTGAGCCCCCGCCTGAACTGTGACCTAGCCGCCTCTTCTTCCTCCGCCATCGTCCCCGAGCAGCGCCCCGTCTCCTCCCCTCTGCATCTCCACCACCTCTCCGCCTACCTCCTCCTCGCTCCACTGACGAACTCCCTAAAACCCACAGCCCTCTCCCTCCTCCTTGCTCTGCCCTGAGCCCACGACCCCCTCGCCTTCGTCCCCGACTACCTCCACCATCTTCAGCGCCGCCCTCCGCCACCCAGGACCTCAACCTCGCCGCCTCTCCCCTCGACGGTCCTCCGCCTTATCTTTCCCTCACCCCGCAGAACCCCGTCGAGACTTCCAGCGCCACCGCCATGGTATCCCACCTCCACCTCCCTCCTCTGTCGCCTCCGTCGACCCCGAGCGCCGTCCTCCTCCGGCGACGCCCTGAGCCACCACGACGAAGCCCGGCGAGTCTCCGCTGAACTCTGACCGGACACAAGAATCCTTATTCTACATAGCCCGCCGTGTCGCAGTGTTATGTCAACCCGGACACAAGAATCCTTATTCTACATAGCCCCGTTCAGGTAACCCGTTCTCTCTCCTCATTGCTCCAATTTTTGTTCTGTCAGTTGTGACTCGTAGGCTGTGTAATGCTCTCGATGCTCATACAACCCGCTCGGTGCATCGCGTCCTGTGGCGATTGCAAACCGCGATCCAAAAATAGGAAAATCAACACCCCATTTTCCTCCGGAACTGAGTGAGCCCCGCCAAACGGGATGACTTGGTCTTGTGTGGTCTTCACCGAAATGTGCGCGCCGTTGATACGGACGTGCAGGATTTCGCAGAAGTTGATTTGGATGTGCGTGCACACCAGAATCAACGCGTATCCGCCGACAACGTCCCGTATCCGTCTGTTCTGGAATACGTCGTAACTTTGTGTACATATGTTGGATCGAAACGAAACTTGTGCCATCGGACTCGTAGCAATACGCTGGTCCTGTGACCCAAGTTTGGTTCGATTCTGAGAACGTTGATAAAATCGCGTATCGTGGGGCCCGTGGCTCCACTTGACGGGCGATTTTGTGATCGGCTGATCGAAATCCAGTTCTGGAAGTTCCATTGGGTTCGTATCATCGTTCTGGACTTGTTGATACTAAGTTTGACGAATTTGGAGACCATTGGTTCTGACACATTTTTCGGTACGAAGCGGGCCACACGTGGACCCCACTTTGACACGAAATTACCGTTTTGTCCCTGTGTCCAAATTGGACGAAAGAAAAGTGCTTTTTAGCTATTTTACTTATTCTGGGAACGTTGGTGATATCTATTTCAGCATCCGGAGATATTTGTTCTGAGACGGTAGCTTCTGATCCTGTGTGGTTGACTTCTGGACAGTACACCTTGCAGCTTTCTTACCAGACAAGATACCTTGCCAAATTGCTTACAGTATTTTGCATGCTTAGTATATTTCTGTATATTTATTGCATCTCTATTTATTTTTGCATGTGTAGTTTCTTTCAGTCATTACTATATATTAGATATGTTGACACACACTTGACACTTAGTATCATGAGAGGACAACCATTAGGCGTATGGGCTTTTAACTACTCTGGTAAACGTAGTATATAGTTTGCACTACGGGCGTGTGTCATGCTGGTCGCTACCCCAGAGGTATGTCAATTTCTGTAGAGTCGCGCTGGTCGCTACCCCAGAGGTATGTCAATTTCTGATGTCCATTGACGAGTGTGTGAGTTGTGAGGCTTAGATCGAGTAGCCTACCCTTGCCCATACGTCGAAAAGTTATTCTCATTTGCATTCATATAGATTGTCTTATACAGCGTACTTATTTATTTTCAAATTATATGCATGTTTACTGTATTCAAATTGGCTCACTTTTCTGTATCTTGCTACGTCCCTCTGAGGACCTGGTCCTCTGCCAGGTGTATCTGTTCTTGAGTATTTGCAGGAGCACAGATTTGGATGGTTATATATGTTTCGTGGATGTCCTCTCTTCAAGCCATGATTGTTAGCTGGTATTCTTATATGGTGTTGTTGTGTTGTACTTATATTGTATTTGCTCTTATATTCGAGTTGGTAGTGGATTTGTTTTCATCCAACTATCATCCTTAGATACTTATGTTGAGATCTAGTTATATATATGCTGGTTATTCATTTATATTGATTTTCTGTGGATGAGATTTAGATTGTACCCTGTGACTTGTGATACATTTTATACCACTTGTGGATTGATATTCATACTACAGCGTACGTATGTGATATGGTTTCCATATATTGGAGTTGTCATATCCATGCGGCTGGCATGCTTACGTGTTCCTAGTCCTACGTATTTTGGGACTGGGGTGTGACAAGTACAGCAAATATAAATATGCTAGATTATGATGAAAGAAGGTACATAACAATTCAAGTTCACAAAAGATAAGACTCCATAATCTCTACAGTTGTCATACTAATTCCTTGTCTAAGTCGATAGTCGACAAGGTAGGGGTATGGGCTTCTAAGCTCTACAGTCTGATGAAATATTATCTTCTTATGCTAGCATATAGGTAATGTCATTCGGTTATACTTCAATAATAGGTCAAAAGACTATGTGATACTAGTTTGTGAGGTATACTACCCAACTTATAACAATAAACTAATACTGTAATTGCCTTAAGGATACCGTAGAAACTCCTGTTAAGGTCTACAAGAAGGGGTCTTGGTACTCATTAGGGTATCCTCTTACATTATATAGGTCATGGTTATCTTAAGTTTTAGTCATAGCGCTTATAGAGCAAGTGTCAATAGTAAGAATGAAAAATTACTAGCCTTCAAGGAAAAAAGGGGATATAACTCGTATCGAGGTGTGGTACAAGTTACGTAATTGAAACTAAGGGATAATCATCAGGTCGCAATCTACCAGAATAACTTAAAACTATCAAGTTCTAATTACTAAGCACAGGAATTCAAAATTCAAGTTTACAACTATAATCCTAGCAAGCTATATATCCTAACATAGAATGAAATTACTTGGTCTATAATCAGAGAGGTTTAGGTGGCACGAATTGAAAGATGAAGGAAAGAAATTTAGTCATCTCCCTAATAGCGAGCGCTAAGGGTTCAGAGGAACAAGTCATAAAACTAAATAGAAAGACTCTAGATAATGGCATGGTTTTCTAAGGGAATATGCTATGCTAATCTCTGTGTTTGAGGTATGATCAAGAAAATATTCTATGCATTGCTCTTGGCTTTCTATGGTACTATCTGCTACTATTAAGACAAAAGCTAAATTTATAGTTCTCTAGTACTATCTCACCACGAAAAGCAAAATTAGTCCTAATACTGAACCTTAGATTTCTATTGGTTCCTCAATACTAGGGTCAAACATTATGATAAAATCTCTAACTAACTCTAGTAGTGGTTATACTACTCCAAAGTCTTCCATAATTATCAAGGGATAGTGGTCAATCCATCTACAAGTAAGGGTGCTATGGTTCATTAAGTATTCTAACTTAGTGATGTGTCAACACTCTAGTTGTACTCTTAATAGAAAGTTTACCCTACTTATCATCTAATAACAGGGACTTCTATATTCTTGGAGAGTCTATACTCAAGAAACTAATAGGAAAGCACATGAATCAAGCAGGATGCAAATTATTCAAATGGAATGGATTGGAAGGAGGATGAGTCGTAACCAATGTGGATGAGATCCTATACTCTAGTCCTAGGTGCAGGCTTGTTCGGTACAATAATGTAACCGAGACAATATACTCTCGACCTGCATAGGCCACCACAAAAATATGTCATGCCCTAGTCCCAAAATATGTAGGACTAGGAACACGTAAGCATGCCAGCTGCATGGATATGGCAACTCCAATATATGGAAACCAAAATCCACACGTACGCTGTAATATGAAAATCAATCCACAAGTGGTATAAACATATGTCACAAGTCACAGGGTATAATCTAAATCTCATCCACAAAAAATCAATATAAATGAATAACCAGCATCTATATAACTAGATCTCAATGTAAGTATTTAAGGATGATAGTTGGATGGAAACAAATCCACTACCAACTCGAATGGAAAAGTACAACGCAATAAACACCATATAGGAATACCCGCTAACAATCATGGGGCTCGGAGAGAAGACATCCAATAAACATATATAACCATCCAAATCTGCGCTCCTGCAAATACTCAAGAACAGATACACCTGGCAGGGGACCAGGTCCTCAGAGGGACGTAACAAGATACAGAACAGCAAGACAATTTGAATACAGTAAATATGCATATTATTTAAAAATAAATAAATACGATGAACAAGATAATCTATATGAATGCAAATGAGGACAACTTTTCGATGTATGGACAAGAGTAAGCTACTCGATCTAATCTCACAACTCATATACACGTCCATGAACATCATCAGCTGACATACCGCGGGGATAGCAACCCCCGTGACTCCATCAATCGACATACCGCGGGGGTAGCGACCATCGGACATGACCACCATAGTGCGTGCTTGTGACTACGGTGTTACCAGAGTGGTTAAAGCCCATACGCCTACTGATTGTCCTCTATGATACTAAGTGTCAAGTGTGTGTGTCAACATATCTAATATATAGTAATGACTGAAGGAAAACTACACATGCAAGAACTATACATAAATGCAATAAATATACAGAAATATACTAAGTATGCAAAATACTGTAAATAATTTGGCAAGGTATCTTGCCTGGCAAGAAAGTTATAAAATGTAGTGTCCCGAGGTCAACACCAAGAGTCAGAAGCTACGGTCTCAGAATGAACGTCTCCGGATGCTTAAATAAATATCACCAATATTTTCAGAATAAGCAAAATAGCTAAAAAGTACTTTCCTTTCGTCCAATTTGGACACAGGGGCAAAACAGTAATTTCGGGTAAAAGTGGGGTCCACGTGTGGCCCACTTTGCACCGAAAAGTGTGCCAAGGGTAACAGTCTCTAAATGGGACAAATTATAGGTCAAACAACTCTAAATGTCAATACGAATCCAACGGTATGTCCAAATGTAGATTCCGATGGGCCGAACATAATTTTGCCCAAAAAGTCAACCGGGGGCCCGCCAATTGGCGACTTGGTCAACTGTCTCAGAATTGCATGAAAATTGGGTCACAGGACCAACGCGTTATCACGAGTCTATTGGCGCAAGTTTCATCATAATCTGACGAGCGTACACAAAATGTGCGCGACTTTCACAAAAGTTACGATATGGGATTTGTCCGCGGATACGGGCTGATTCCGGCGGGCACACGTGTCCGAATTAGTTTCTGCAAAACTTTACGTGTCCGGTTACGCAGCATGCACCATTTGTACACTTGGTACACGGCGGGGCGGTCCCGTTTGGCAGGGCGCGCTCCGTTTTACCACTTTTGGAAATATGGAAAAGTGGGTTCGCGGGGTTTTGTGACGAATTTAATTCTGTCTACAGTAGTTAATAATCTAGGGTTATTTAACAGAAAATAAACTAGGTCAAGTGGTCGACGTATACCAAAAAGAATCATCAAATTCGGATCTCTGTGGTAGGAGATACGAACTCGACAACATGGGTGCTCACCGCAGTTTTCTGCCATCCCAGAATTCGGTCTATTTCTGCCAACTTTGGTACTGTTTTTGCCTATGGTTTCACGTTGTTCGAGGTCTACTATCACACAGATATGGAATAGGGTTAAGGGGTGAGCATACCGGTGAAGATGGGGTGGCGTTTGGTTGAGCGAGGCGACGGAAAATAACTTCGGAACAAAGGTACCTCGCTGTGGGAATCTGCAGTGCGCGGGATCGCGATCGTCGGGATTGGTTTGGACGGCCTGGCGGGGTTCTCCGGCTGCGGTAGCGGCGCTCTCTAGGTCTGAATGGGAAAAAAGAGAGTCTGGATGATTAGGTTAGGGTTTTAGAAATAGAATATATATATATGAATGGGAGAAGGGGGTTGGTTTGTTTATTAGCCGAGTGGGCTAAGGGGGGGTCTGTGCTCGCGTAGGGGTGGGTTTTATTGGAATTGATATAATAAGGAGCCAGCGGGTTAATTTATAGGGAGTGGGAGGCTGTGTTGCTTTGTGGGAATGGTTGGGAATGGTTTGCTTAAGTTTGCTTATAGTTGTTATTAATAGTTATTAGTTTATTAATAATAGTTATTTAATATATTTGATTTCTTTTCTTTTCTTTTATAAAAAAAACTCTTTAGATATATATGTGTATATATATATATATGCATATATATATATATACGTATATACTCATAGAAAAATTCTAGATTCTATTAATGCACACTATTAAGCTAGCAACTGCTCAAAGGATCTCCTACATGAAATAAATTCGGAAAAATTTATAATTGCTCCATAAATTCCCTAAATGCACATATATATATAAATACATATAAAAATTCTAAAAATATATATTTGTGCACACCATTAAGCTAGCAACTGTCCAAAGGGTCTCCTATATTAAATAAATTCAGAAAAATTCCTGATGGTCCCATAAATCCCCTAAGTGCACCAACACCTAAAATAAAAATTAATAAAAATCTATTTCTCCTAATTAGCCACTAATTACTACAACTCAATTAATAATTAATAAAAAATTAGCTTAATACGATTTTTAGGATTAGGGGTTTTACATTCTACCCAACTTATAAAAATTTCGTCCTCGAAATTAAAATTAAGCCACGGTAGAAAGTCAAGGATGGTATAAGATTTGCATTGTTTAAAATGCAAGGCTAAGTTTAAAGGAGTGGACGATGTTGCGCGTTGCACATCCAACAAAATCATGGAAAAATCCATATGAGCGAAAAATAGGTTTCTTCATGTGTCATGTCCAATGGTGTGGACACCAAAATGCTCTTTTGTATAAAAGCGCCCAATAATTAGAAAATTATACAAAGATGAGAATTGTATGATGGCGCGTCTAGGATAAGGGTATGAAATTTGTAGGAAGGTAGTGGCTAGTGTAGTGCTCCAATTATCGAAGCACGGTAAGGTGCACTAAGTGGTATAATTATTACAAAATTAAATAAGAATATCGTGTTCTATCTCTAACTGGACTCTATCTAACCTTAGTCTCACTATCTCAGCCAAGTAGGTCTAATTTTGGGTGAGGGTTTCACAATCTACCGAACTTAAAATTTATCCATCTATCACCTAAGGCTATACATCTAGGAAAACTATTCCTCAAATTATTTAATCATGTTATTCAATCCTCAAAGTTTTAACACCAAATATATCACCTATGATATGCCCATAATCAATTATAAAAGAGAGTCACTAAGTCATGTGATTAGCCCTATGGGGTATATCTAGTACTATCAGTGTGTCAACTTATACCAAGCACGAGGTTTCGTCTTTCCGAAATAAGGGAAGACGGAAAGCAATAATAAAGAATTCAAGGTGAAGGTGACAGAATACAAGTACGAGGTTCAAAGAGGTTAAAAAATTCGAAAAGAGAGTTGTCAAGACAGTTGTGGATTGAAATCCTATTTTTGGTAATTTTCTATTTACATGTTCGTATCAGTACAGTTACGTAGCCGATGTGTCAGACATGTCTAGGGGCAAGTATATCCGTATACTATCATATATCTCAATCCACGTAAAATAGTCATGCGAAGAGCGAACCAAGCGCACTAAGGTTAGCTAGACCTTAATACACCGATTCTGATTAGGCAATTGTATTATTGTGTGCACCCAATAATACATATGTCATGAGCAAGCTCGATAAAAGAATAAGCTTGCAAAAACTAGGCTATAATAGCAGCATAAGTCAAGGTAGTACAACAAATATAAATACGCTGGATTATGATGAAAGAAGGTACATAAAAATTTAAGTTCACAAAAGATAAGACTCCATAATCTCTACAGTTGTCATACTAATCCTTGTCTAAGTCGATAGTCGACAAGGTAGGGGTATGGGCTTCTAAGCTCTACAGTCTGATGAAACATTATCTTCTTATGCTAGCATACAGGTAATATCATCCGGTTACACTTCAATAATAGGTCAAAAGACTATGTGATACTAGGTTGTGAGGTATACTACCCAACTTATAACAATAAACTAATACTATAATTGCCTTAAGGATACCGTAGAAACTCCTATTAAGGTCTACGAGAAAGGATCTTGGTACTCATTAGGGTATCCTCTTACATTACATAGGTCATGGTCGTCTTAAGTTTTAGTCATAGCGCTTATAGAGCAAGTGTCAATAGTAAGGATGAAAAGTTACTGGCCTTCAAGGGAAAAAGGGGATATAACTCGTATCGAGGTGTGGTACAAGTTACGTAATTGAAACTAAGGGATAATCATCAGGTCGCAATCTACCAGAATAACTTAAAACTATCAAGTTCTAATTACTAAGCACAGGAATTCAAAATTCAAGTTTACAACTATAATCCTAGCAAGCTATATATCCTAACATAGAATAAAATTACTTGGTCTATAATCAGAGAGGTTTAGGTGGCACAAATTGAAAGATGAAGGAAAGAAATTTAGTCGTCTCACTAATAGAGAGCGCTAAGGGTTCAGAGGAACACGTCATAAAACTAAATAGAAAGACTCTAGATAATGGCATAGTTTTCTAAGGAAAGATGCTATGCTAATCGCTGTGTTTGAGGTATGATCAAGAAAATATTCTATGCATTGCTCTTGGCTTTCTATGGTACTATCTGCTACTATTAAGACAAAAGCTAAATTTATAGTTCTCTAGTACTATCTCACCACGAAAAGCTAGATTAGTCCTAATACTGAACCTTAGATTTTTATTGGTTCCTCAATACTAGGGTCAAACATTTTGGTAAAATCTCTAACTAACTCTAATAGTGTTTATACTACTCTCAAGTCTTCCATAATTATCAAGGGATAGTGGTTAATCCATCTACAAGTAAGGGTGTTATGGTTCATTAAGTATTCTAACTTAGTGATGTGTCAACACTCTAGTTGTACTCTTAATAGAAAGTTTACCCTACTTATCATCTAACAACAAGGACTTCTATATTCTAGGAGAGGTTATACTCAAGAAACTAATAGGGAAGCACATGAATCAAGCAGGATGCAAATTATTCAAATAGAATAGATTGGAAGGAGGATGAGTCGTAACCAATGTGGATGAGATCCTATACTCTAGTTCTAGGTGCAGGGTTGTTCGGTACAATAATGTAACCGAGACAATATACTCTCGACCTGCATAGGCCACCACAAAAATATGTCACGTCCCAGTTCCAAAATACGTAGGACTAGGAACACGTAAGCATGACAGCCGCATGGATATGGCAACTCCAATATATGGAAACCAAAATCCACACGTACGCCGTAATATGAAAATTAATCCACAAGTGGTATAAACATATGTCACAAGTCACAGGGTATAATCTAAATCTCATCCACAGAAAATTAATATAAATGAATAACCAGCATCTATATAACTAGATCTCAATGTAAGTATTTAAGGATGATAGTTGGATGGAAACAAATCCACTACCAACTCAAATGGAAAAGTACAATGCAATAAACACCATATAGGAATACCCGCTAACAATCATGTGGCTCGGAGAGAAGACATCCACGAAACATATATAACCATCCAAATCTGCGCTCCTGCAAATACTCAAGAACAGATACACCTGTCAGGGGACCAGGTCCTCAGATGGACGTAACAAGATACAGAACAACAAGCCAATTTGAATACAGTAAATATGCATATTATTTGAAAATAAATAAGTACGCTGAACAAGACAATCTATATGAATGCAAATAAGGACAACTTTTGGATGATGGGCAAGGGTAGGCTACTCGATCTAATCTCACAACTCACACACACGTCCATAAACATCATCAGCCGACATACCGCGGGGGTAGCGACCCTCGTGACTCCATCAATCGACATACCGCGGGAGGGTAGCGACCATCGGACATGACCACCATTGTGCGTACTAGTGACTACGGTGTTACCAGAGTGGTTAAAGCCCATACGCCTACTGATTGTCCTCTATGATACTAAGTGTCAAGTATGTGTGTCAACATATCTAATATATAGTAATGACTGAAGGAAAACTACACATGCAAGAACTATACAAAAATGTAATAAATATACAGAAATATACTAAACATGTAAAATATTGTAAATAATTTAACAAGGTATCTTGCCTGGCAAGAAAGCTGCAAATGTAGATCCCGAGGTCAACACCAAGAGTCAGAAGCTACGGCCTCAGAATGAACGTCTCCGGATACTGAAATAAACATCACCAATGTTCCCAGAATAAGCAAAATAGCTAAAAAGTACTTCCCTTTCGTCCAATTTGGATACAGGGGCAAAACGGTAATTTTGGATAAAAGTGGGGTCCACGTGTGGCCCACTTTGTACCGAAAAACGTGCCAAGGGTAACAGTCTCTAAATAGGACAAATTATAGGTTAAACAACTCTAAATGTCAATACGAACCCAACGGTATGTCCAAATATGGATTTCGATGGGCCGAACACAATTTTGCCCAAAAAGTCAACCGTAGGGCCCGCCAATTGGCGACTTGGTCAACTGTCTCAGAATTGCGTGAAAATTGGGTCACAGGACCATCGCGTTACCACGAGTCCAATGGCATAAGTTTCATCGTAATCTGACGAGCGTGCACAAAATGCGCACGACTTCCATAAAAGTTGTGACACGGGTTTGTCTGCGAATACGGGCTGATTCCGGCACGCACACGCGTCTGAATCAGTTTTCGGGAACTTTTACGTGTCCGGTTACGGAGCGCGCTCTGTTTCACCACTTTTGGAAATCTGAAAAAGTGGGTTCGCGGGATTTTGTGACAAATTTAATTCTGTCTACAGCAGTTAATAATCTAGGGTTATTTAACAGAAATTAAACTAGGTCAAGTGGTCGACGCATACCAAAAATAATTCTCGAATTCGGATCTCTATGGTGGGAGATACGAACTCGGCAACATGGGTGATCACCGCAGTTTTCTGCGATCCCAGAATTCGTTCTATTTCTGCCAACTTTGGCGTTGTTTTCGCCTATGGTTTCACGTTGTTCGAGGTCTACTATCACACAGATATGGAATAGGGTTAAGGGGTGAGCATACCGGTGAAGACAGGGTGGTGTTTGGTTGAGCGAGGTGAAGGAAAATAACTCCGGAACACAGGTACCTCGTTGTGGGAATCTGTAGTGCACGGGGTCGCGGTCGTCGGGATTGGTTTGGACGGCCTGGCGGGGTTCTCCGGCTGCGGTGGCGGCGCTCTCTAGGTCTAGATGGGAAGAGAGAGAGTCTGGATGATTAGGTTAGGATTTTAGAAATAGAATATATATATATATATATATATATATATATATATATATATATATATATATATATATATATGGGAGAAGGGGGTTGGTTTGTTTATTAGCCGAGTGGGCTAAGGGGGGGGGGGTCTGTGCTCGCGTAGGGGTGGGTTTTGTTGAAATTGATATAGTAAGGAGCCAGCGGGTTAATTTCTAGGGAGTGGGCGGCTGTGTTGCTTTGTGGGAATGGTTGGGAATGGTTTGCTTAAGTTTGCTTATAGTTGTTATTAATAGTTATTAGTTTATTAATAATAGTTATTTAATAGATTTGTTTTCTTTTCTTTTCTTTTATAAAAAAAACTCTTTATATATATATATATATATATATATATATATATATATATATATATATATATATATATATATATATATACACACGTATATACTCATAGAAAAATTCTAAATTCTATTAATGCACACTATTAAGCTAGCAACTGCTCAAGGGGTCTCCTACATGAAATAAATTCGGAAAAATTTATAATTGCTCCATAAATTTCTTAAATGCACATATATATATAAATACATAGAAAAATTCTAAAAATATATATTTGTGAACACCATTAAGCTAGCAACTGTCCAAAGGGTCTCCTACATGAAATAAATTCAGAAAAATTCTTGATGGTCCCATAAATCCCCTAAGTGCACCAATACCTAAAATAAAAATTATTAAAAATCTATTTCTCCTAATTAGCCACTAATTACTACAATTCAATTAATAATTAATAAAAAATAGCTTAATACGATTTTTAGGATTAGGGATTTTACATTTGGTATTCTTGAGGATTTCTCCGACACGTGGTACGATTCATTTCGGTGGAGGTGGGAAGCTTAGTCCAAGGTTCATTGGACCCTTCGATATTTTAGAGAGGGTCGATGCTGTAGCCTATCGATTGGACTTACTACCTATATTAGAAGGTGTACACAACGTGTTTCACATGTCACAGCTGAGACATTATGTGGTAAATCTTAGCCTTGTACTGGACCATTCAGAGCTCGAGGTTAGACCAAGTCTCCGTTATCCGGAGCAGCTAGTGGAGATCCTAGATCGCAAGGAGAAGGTGCTTCGTAATAAAGTGATTTTGTTGGTTCGCGCTGCTGTCACGACCCGCACCCAAAATTTGGGCATGAGTCGTGGGTACGTCCATCCTACGCAGCAGTATTGACGGTAGAACGTTGTCTAGGTCTCAAACATAATATATCATGTCAATAGTCTCAACTCCATATGGAGGACAATGATAATATGAATTCACAGTTTTATAAATATACTCAATCGCAAGCTATATGAAAGTAATTGGCACGATGAGAAATGGAAATAAAGAGTTCTATCATAAGCCAAACACAAATAAGTACATCACAAGTCCTGAGTCTAGATGTCCTCAAAAGCCACAAATAATAATACAACTCAATCTCAGTCTAATACAATAATACAGGAAATAGAGTAATCTAAGTGCAGGCAGGTAGGATCTCCTCTAGGATAGGCAACTCCTCTGGGATTTCAGGTGTGAAATCTCCCTCTAGTCCCGGGCCATAGTGGGTAGGCAAAAGTCCTCCAGGTCCTCTGAAAATGTTATCCAGTCAGGATTAGAGCGAAGCACAAACAATAACAGAAGTTTCATTTAAGTTGACAAAAACTATAAAACAGTGTAAGAAATACAAGATAAAATAAATGCTGGAAATATAGAGTACTGGAGAAATAAAATAGGCAATAGAACATCTAGCAATGAACAATATATAGTGAATGCTAGAACAAGTGAATCTGAAATAAAGAATAAACATCTAGCTAAGTGTTTGAAATATCAGTTTATTATGTGATCGAATTGGGACTAGATCATGCTGGTTACATATGATTAGCTATGATTCTTGTAGGTCAGGCTAACCATCTGGTTAGCTATAATGCATGTAATGGTCAGGCTAATCATATATAACAGCTATGAAGCATGTAATGGTCAGGCCGCACCCGACGTGAGATGTGGGATGAGCTATGATGCATGTAGAGTTTGGATATGATCACATAATCTAATAATAGTTTCCCCATCCCCAGCTAGCACAATAGATTCCAATCATGACTCCTCATGACAGGGATCTAGGGTGCTAACTCTTGTATCCACAGTGTCAGAATCAAGTATATACTATAACTAGACTTATAGAAGTAATCAACAAAAGCGAAAACTGTCAGAGAATGTACTCGCCTGTGGTTTCGATGAATATGTGAGGATCGATGTCCAAAATAGAGTCACAAAGACCTAATTCTGGAATATAAATGTCAAATACTGAATTAAAGGAAACAACATGTTTAGTTAAATAAGAAATGAGGCTTCTAGGTCATGGCTCAGTCTATACTAGGTTTACTAGTTGATTCTATATCATACTTCTAAGATAGAATAACTACCAACATCTGCTATTACTAGCTATATTAGATAATAGTAGGTTATAAAATCCTTGTGCATAATTATAAGATGCTATCTTATTGTACTAGTATTACATGATCCACGACACTATATACATTTTCTATTTCCCTAACACAACAGTTCCACCTCTCCACAGTGTCACTCCTATACCTCAACCCTTAATACTATACATAGCTACACACTGAATTCATACACACAGGTATCTAACTAAAACTCTGCACACAATGCTAGCTACTGAAATACAACACAACACAATTTCCTACACTGCTACACCTCACTGTAATTTACTGCTCACACAAGGCCAAAACTGCACAGTTCCTGGTCTGCTACTGCATTGCTAATACATCACTCACACTTATATAGCACTCACTCCCCAGGTTGACATTCACTGACCTACACTCACACACAGGTTCTCACAGTATAGGTACACAGCACAACACACACAGTCATATCACCTACTGGCACATACACACACTGTGCACAGCTAACACTGGTTCTCACACACTCAGGCACACACTGGCACATAGACTCTCACACTGGTACACTCACAGGTTGCATACACATAGGTGTTCACTCACTGATACACACAGTTACACACTCTACACATACAATGGTTTCACATGTAGACATTTACACACACAACACTCACTCACAGGTACACATTCTAAATCCTGGGATATACACACACAGAACTAGGCTCTATGGCACACACACACAGAACTAGGCTCATACTGATACTCACAATACACATTACCACACAAGTTCCAAAACTGATACTAACACACATAGGTCACACACGTAGACATTCACACACACAGATACTCATACATACTGGTACACATAGGCAGACACACACATGAACTAAACTGATACTAAGGGATACACATAACAGGCACATATATACACAGGTAGACACAGGGATGCACACACTGTCACTTAGCTAGGCTCATTGATACCTAAACACACTGATACACATCTAAGTCCTGGGATACACACACACACTCAGACAAGGGTTCACACAGACACCCACTGCTACTCACCCAGACACTCAGACATAGGACTACTGACCCACAGGCACACTCACACAGAGGTATTGGTACTCACACACACTGTGCACACTCTCAGCTCTCACACAAAACTACTGATACACAGAATTCACACAGGTTCTGACTGATACACTCACTCACACCAAATTGTCAACTCACTGATACAATTCCCTCTGCCACTCATACAAAGACTCACACACAGATAACACAAGGTACTCACAGTTAACTCATCTAGCTGCTACTTGGAATTTGAACTGATACACATAACAATGTATCCACTGACTCACATCAGTGTATATGCAGATCCCAAGTTTCACTTCATATTCGAGCCTCCCTATCTCAGTTTGCACACAACAATACCCCAGATTCTGGAACACCCAACTTGCAACATCTACCTGCATACATCCAATACTCAAATCCTCACACTACAAGTGCACACTTGTGCTCAATCTAAACTGTGGCCTGCAGCACACATGTGTATTATTGTGCCCAGGTATGGGTATACTCTCCCAACCACTCTCAAACACTCGAGCTCACTGGGACCTTAATTCTCCAGTTCATAAAATCCCTGATGCCAAAACTCAAGAGAAACCCAACAACCCTATGAATACCTTAACTCACCACTGGCACTAAACACATAATCCTAACTCACTGCCAATGCCCGACTGTGCACACAGAATACTCCACCGTGTTTGATACAATAAGACACTGCTCACCCAAACACAAAACATAACCCGACTGTACAGATTTGATCAAAACAAACAACATATCTACAACGTATGCTTATATATATATATATATATATATATATATATATATATATATATATATATATATATATATATATATATATATATATATATATACATCAAAAATAATGCAAGATTAGAATACATAGATAGGTGAACCCCTAAGGGGCATTCCATCGAACACAAGAAGTGCAGAAAACGAATTTACCTAAGAACACATGAATTCTCAAATCAAAACTCTAAGAATCGAGATCTAACCTACACGTAGGAGATAAAATTAGTCTACATGCAAACCCTTATGATTTAGGGTCCACGAGAATGGGGGAAATCCAACGTATGAACACCAAAACCCTAATTTCTCCTAGGTCTTCATGTAGAACCCTAGAAATCGAGATCTATACAATATGGTGGGTTCCTAATGGCCAACCACAACAGAAAAACATAAATTAAATGGATTAAATTTGGGTTTTACCTATTGGGAGATAGTTTCCAAATGAAGGTTCTCTTTCTCCAAGTCTTTTTGGTCCAAGCTCCTTGTTTCCCCCTTTGATGGAGGAGGAAAGTGGAATCCTAGGGCTGGATTCTGAAATTTGTGGGGTGAGGGAAGGGTTTTTCAAATGGAGGCTAGGGTTTAGATTTTCTTCATGAAGGAATGGGTTGAGGGAGGCTCCTCTTCAATATATAGGCTAGGGTTAGGGTTTCAAATGTAAGGGTTTAGCTAATCCTCCATGTTAAGTCATGAAAAAATTAATTAACTCGGGTTTAGTCATCTCTAGGGTTTCAAATCTAAACTATCATAAAAAATTAGGGTTTCACCAAAAACCTAGAATGCCAACTAGGGTTTGATCACTAGGGTTGAATCTATTGGAATTTAGGGTTTAACCTAAACCTAATTATTTAAATAAAACTCATCATATTAAATATTTACATAATTTAAATTAAATAGGAGAAATTACACTAATGCCCTAATCTGAAAATATGGTAGTGAGAAGTCTACCCTCCTAAAAAAATTCGTCCTCGAAATTGGATTGAACTAGAACAAGAACGAAATCAGATAAGGAATTATACCTCAAGTCTCAAAGAGATACCGGTATTGCTCGCGCATTTCGTCCTCCCTCTCCCAGGTCGACTCCCCTGGAGAGTGATGTATCCATGCAACACGAACCAAAGGAATAGTCTGGTTCTGCAATACCTTCTCTCTGCGATCCAAGATCTCTACGGGCTGCTCAGGGTAGCTGAGAGTCGGACCAACCTCGATCTCTGAGTGATCAAGTACGTGACTAGGGTCTGCCATGTACCACCTCAGCTGTGACATGTAGAACACGTCATACACTCCCTCTAGTGCAGGAGGCAAGTCTAGTCTATACGCCACTGCACCTACCCTCGCAAGAATACTGAAGGGTCCGATGTATTGTGGGCTAAGCTTTCCGCCTCCACCAAAATGAATCGTGCCACGCGTCAGAGAAATCCATAGGAATACTAGATCGCCAACCTAAAACAAAACAGTCTCAACACGCAGTCTAAACAAAACAATCACAAACCAGAAAATAACAATCTATACCTGAAACTCAAGGGGTCTACGGTGGCTGTCGGCCCAACGCCGCTGTCTGTCCTGCACCACTCGTAGTCTGTCTCTGATGAGTTTCACCTTTTTTGCTGCATCCACGACCATTTTTGGTCCTAGCAAGGCTCTCTCTCCAACGTCGTCCCAAGAAAATAGTGTACGACACCTTCGACGATAAAGAGCCTCGAATGGCGATATCTCGATGTTGGCCTGGTAGCTGTTGTTGTAAGCAAACTCTACCAGGTGTAGATGATCCTTCCAAGAACCTCCGAGATCTAAAACGCAAGTACGTAGCATATCCTCGAGAGTCTGAATAGTCCTTTTAGACTGCCCGTCTGTCTGGGGGTGGTAAGAGGTACTGAACTTGAGCTGAGTGCCCAAGCTAGCCTGCAGACTCCTCCAGAAGTGGGAAGTGAAACGACTATCCCAATCCAAGACGATGCTCACAGGAACTCCATGAAGCCTAACGATCTGTCGTACGTACATCTCTGCTAGCCTCTCTGTCGAGTGCCCACCTTGAAAGGTAAGAAGTGGGCTGATTTGGTCAACCTATCCACGATGACCCAAATCATGTCCTTCCCTCCTGGAGAACGCGGAAGCCCTGAAATGAAATCCATGGTCACGTGCTCCCACTTCCACTCTGGGATAGGTAAAGGTTGAAGCAATCCACCTGGCCTCTGCCGGTCCGCCTTTACCTGCTGGCATACTAGACACTGGGATACGAAGCGTGCTACCTCGCACTTTATTCCATACCACCATACGTGCTCCCTCAAGTCTCAATACATCTTGTTGGCACCGGGATGCATCGAGTACTGAGAGCGGTGTGCCTCCTGCAAAACCTCCTCGCGCAGCTCCCCCCTCGGCACATACATCCTCGTGCCGTGCCGTAAAGAACCATCATCTGCGATAGTAAAGTCGTTCGACAATCCTGTCCGAACCTGCGCCCTGACACTCCTCAGAGCCTCATCATCATACTGCGCAGCTCTGATCCTGTCCATCACCTCGGACTGTATCTGCAATCCCCCATCTGAATCTCAGCACCGGGAACTAACACCTCAATTTTCAAGCTTTCCAGAGCAGCCAACAAATGTCTATCTGTCGTCAAGTACATAGCCATCGGATACCTGCTCAAGGCATCGGCGACTACGTTGGCCTTCCCTGGGTGGTACTACAATAAGATGTCGAATTCCTTCATCAACTCCAACCACCTCCTCTGCCTCATGTTCAGCTCCTTCTGTGTGAACACGTACTTCAAGCTCTTGTGGTCTGTGAAGATCTCCACACGCTCTCCGTACAGGTAATGTTTCCACAGCTTTAGAGTGAAGATAACCGCTGCCAACTCCAAATCGTGGATGGGGTAGTTCTTTTCATGAGGGCGTAACTGCCTGGAAGCATAGGCAATTACCTTTCCGTGCTGCTGAAGAACACATCCCAGACCCTTCCCTGAAGCATCACTGTAGATAGTGAATCCACCTGTCCCTGCTGGCAACGTCAAAACTGGAGCTGTCGTCAATCTCTTCTTCAGCTCATCAAATACGGCCTGACAATCCTCTGTCCAGACAAAATCCACATCCTTCCTAGTCAGCCTGGTCATCGGCGCTGCAATCCTGGAGAAGTCTTGTACAAACCTCCTGTAATATCCTGCTAGCCCGAGAAAACTCCTGATCTCAGCTACCGAACTGGGGGTAGCCCACGACTCCACTGCCTCGATCTTTTGTGGGTTAATCAAGATTTCGTCATCCGACACCACATGCCCAAGAAATTCAACCTTGTCAAGGGAGAATTCACACTTTGAGAGTTTCCCGTACAGCTCCTCCCTCCTGAGAGTCTCTAAGACCAACCTCAGGTGCTCTTCGTGCTCCTCCGGGGTCTTGGAATACATAAGAATATCGTTGATGAACACCACCACGAACTTGTCAAGGTACTGGTGGAACACCTTGTTCATCAGGTTCATGAATACTGTCGGTGTATTGGTTAAACCAAATGGCATTACCATGAACTCAAACTGGCCATATCTGGTCTGAAAGGCTGTCTTCGGCGTGTCTTCTCTCTTCACCTTCACCTGGTGATAACCTGACCTCAAATCTATCTTCGAAAATACCTTCGTCCCGCTCAACTGATCAAAAAGATCATCTATCCTCGGCAGCGGATATTTGTTCCTGATAGTGAGGTTGTTCAAAGCTCTATAATCAATGCACATGCGCACTGTGCCATCTTTCTTCGGTACGAACAATACCGGAGCTCCCCATGGTGATGAACTGGATTTGATGAAGCCTTTGTCCTGCAGCTCCTCAACTTGCTTCTTCAGTTCTGCCAGCTCGCTGTTGTTGACTCTATAGACATGTTATGAAATGGGCTTCGCTCCTGGAACCAAGTCTATAGAGAATTCAACATCTCTATCTGGCGGTAAGCCTGGCAACTCCTCTGAAAATATATCCAGGAACTTCGCTATCAGAGGATGTGGCAACTCCTCTTCTTCCGCCCTGGCTCCGCAAAATGTGCTCCTGCTCTGTTCCACTGCTCCTCTGGCGACCTCAAACTCCGGCTCTCCTAGTGGTCTAAATAATACTCTGCCTCTATGACAATCTATAGTAGCATGATGCCTACTCAACCAGTCCATTCCGAGTACAATATCGTACCCCGGAAGTGGCATAACGAGTAAGCACACGCTCAACTCTGGCCTCCTACTGACACCCTTTGGTCCTTGCAATAATCACAGACTAGGATAATACCTCCACCAGTCGTGATCTTGCAAGTACTAGCTAATGGTTCTGTCTCTAAATGATATCGAAGTGCATAAGATACAGACACAAAACTATGGGAAGCGCCAGAGTCGAATAAGGTAAATGCGGGAATGCAATCGAGAAGAACTGAACCTGTAATCAAGTCTCCTGCTGGCTCGACCTCCTCGACTGCCATGGCGTACGCTCGCCCCTGGGGTGCACCTCTCTGCTGCTGGTGCTGAGCAAACCTCTGATGTTGCGGTGGAAGTGGTCCCCTCTGTTGTTGGCCTCCTGGTACGGCATGTACCCTAGCTGGTCCTCTCTGGGCGGCTGCTCCTCCCTGGCCTGGACGAGTCTGGATGGTAGGGCAATCCCTCAGCTGATGTGTCGTCGATCCGCAGGACAAACATGTGCCCAACCTCTTCCTGCAGATCTCTCTAGTGTGTCCTGCCTTTCCGCAGTACGCACACTGAATAGCGGGCTGAGTCTGCCTCTGCTGCTGATGCTGGACCTGTCCCCGGGCTGGTGCCTGGTGCTGCTGGTGTTGCTGTTGATATTGCCTCTGTTGCTGCTGGAAGTGGGGATGCTTACCCGGTCCCGCACCACTGTTTGCTTCTCCTGAAACATCGCGTCCCCTCTTGGGCCTGAGGTCCAAGTCGTCCTCGACTATCTGGGCATCCATCAATATGCCCTCGAAGGTAGCGGTGCGATGTCCCGACGTGCGAGACTTGATCTCCCTTGCCAGCCCCTTTCTGAACTTCCGGGCCCTGTCTCCTGGATCTCTAATCATTGATGGCGCGAAGCGGCTCAGGCGGCAAAACTTCGCGGCATACTCATCAACGGACGAGCTTCCCTGGACTAAGTCATGGAACTGACTCTCCAAGGCTCCCAGGGCAACATCAGGAAAGAACTTCTCCTTGAAGAGCTCCCTGAAAGCCTCCCAAGTGAGTCCCCCGTCAAAGAGTCTCGGCTCCGTACGAAACCACGTCAGGGCGATGTCGAACATCTGGCTGTCGGCGGTCTCGATCTGAAGAGCCTCCGGAAGCTGCGCCAAGCGCAAGTTTCTCTCGATGTCCTCTAGCCAATCGTCGGCGTAGAGTATCCCTTATGTCCCTTTGAACTCCTGAGGCATCATCCTCTTGAAGTCCACAATGGTGCCCGGCCTCTGGTGGTACTGGCCAGGATGCTGCTGCTGGGCGACTCTTTCCACAGCCTGGAGAGCCACCTGATGAGCATTCTCCATACTCATCCTCATTATCTCGGTCTGGGCCTGGTGTGCCTCAGCCTGCACCCTCTGGGCCTCTGCCGATGTCCTCTGGGCATCGACCATGCCCTGGATCAATGCGAACATCTGTGCCCCATCGACGGGCATACCTCCTGGATACTGAGTCGGTGGTGGTGGAAGAGGCTTCGTCGTAGCTATGGGAACCCTATGAACAGGTGGGGGAGGGTCCCCGAATAGTGCAGACACTCCCACATGAACGGGAGATGTAGGAGATGCTGCGGATGTCTATCTAGCAGGGCGAGAGGTGGCAGACCTCTCTGACTCTACTGCTCCGAGTCATAGGGACCTGGTCCTTGGCGGCATCCTGAAGACAGATCAAAAGATTCAATTAAGGCAATAGACACGATATCATCAAGGAATGACAGTAAAAATTTCTAAAGGAAATAATCATTAAGAGTAAAATTAGAAGAATCAGAATTTCCTAATTGAGATTGAGCATATTCTCGGCCTAATTCCTATCTCCTAAAACAGGCTCGTAGCAATACTCTAAGCGAGAACCACTACGATATCGCTCTAAATGCGAATCTAGACCTGCATGGGCCATCACTAAAAATGTGTCACGACCCGCACCCGAAATTTGGGCATGAGTCGTGGGTACATCCAGCCTACGCCGCAGTATCGGCGGTAGAACGATGTCTAGGTCTCAAACATAATATATCCTGTCAATAGTCTCAACTCCATACGGAGGACAATGATAATATGAATCCACAGTTTTATAAATATACTCAATCACAAGCTATATGAAAGTAATTGGCACGATGAGAAATGGGAATAAAGAGTTCTATCATAAGCCAAACACAAATAAGTACATCACAAGTCCTGAGTCTAGATGTCCTCAAAAGTCACAAATAATAATACAACTCAATCTCAGTCTAATACAATAATACAGGAAATAGAGTAATCTAAGTGCATGCAGGTAGGATCTCCTCTAGGATAGGCAACTCCTCTAGGATTTCAGGTGTGAAATCTCCCTCTAGTCCCGGGCCATAGTGGGTGGGGCAAAAGTCCTCCAGGTCCTCTGAAAATGTTATCCAGTCAGGATTGGAGCGAAGCACAAACACTAACAGCAGTTTCATTTAAGTTGACAAAAACTATAAAATAGTGTAAGGAATACAAGATGAAATAAATGCTGGAAATATAGAGTACTGGAGAAATAAAATAGGCAATAGAACATCTAGCAATGAACAATATACAATGAATGCTAGAACAAGTGAATCTGAAATAAAAAATAAACATCTAGCTAAGTGTTTGAAATATCAGTTTATTATGTGATCGGCTTGGGACTAGATCAGGCTGGTTACATATGATTAGCTATGATTCTTGTAGGTCAGGCTAACCATCTGGTTAGCTATGATGCATGTAATGGTCAGGCTAATCATATATAACAGCTATGAAGCATGTAATTGTCAGGCCACACCCGACGTGAGATGTGGGGTGAGCTATGATGCATGTAGAGTTTGGATATGATCACATAATCTACTAATAGTTTCCCCATCCCCAGCTAGCACGATGGATTCCAATCACGACTCCTCATGACAGGGATCTAGGGTGCTAACTCGTGTATCCACAGTGTCAGAATCAAGTATATACTACAACTAGATTTATAGAAGTAATCAACAAAAGCGAAAACTGTCAGAGAATGTACTCGCCTGTGGTCCCGATGAATATGTGAGGATCGATGTCCAAAATAGAGTCACAAAGACCTAATTCTGGAATATAAATGTCAAATACTGAATTAAAGGAAATAACATGTTTAGTTAAATAAGAAATGAGGCTTCTAGGTCATGGCTCAGTCTATACTAGGTTTACTAGTTGATTTTATATCATACTTCTAAGATAGAATAACTACCAACATCTGCTATTACTAGCTATATTAGATAATAGTAGGTTATAAAATCCTTGTGCATAATTATAAGATGCTATCTTATTGTATTAGTATTATATGATCCACGACACTATATACATTTTTTATTTCCCTAACACAACAGTTCCACCTCTCCACAGTGTCACTCCTACACCTCAACCCTTAATCCTATACATAGCTACACACTGAATTCACACACACAGGTATCTAACTGAAACTCTGCACACAATGCTAGCTACTGAAATACAACACAACACAATTTCCTACACTGCTACACCTCACTGCAATTTACTGCTCACACAAGGCCAAAACTGCACAGTTCCTGGTCTGCTACTGCACTGCTAATACATCACTCACACTTATACAGCACTCACTCCCCAGGTTGACATTCACTGACCTACACTCACACACAGGTTCTCACAGTATAGGTACACAGCACAACACACACAATCACATCACCTACTGGCACATACACACACTGTGCACAGCTAACACTGGTTCTCACACACTCAGGCACACACTGGCACATAGGCTCTCACACTGGTACACTCACAGGTTGCATACACATAGGTGTTCACTCACTGATACACACAGTTACACACTCTACACACACACTGGTTTCATATTTAGACATTTACACACACAACACTCACTCACAGGTACACATTCTAAATCCTGGGATACACACACACAGAACTAGGCTCTATGGCACACACACACAGAACTAGGCTCATACTGATACTCATAACACACATTACCACACAGGTTCCAAAACTGATACTAACACACATAGGTCACACACGTAGACATTCACACACACAGATACTCACATATACTGGTACACATAGGCAGACACACACATGAACTAAACTGATACTAAGGGATACACATAACAGGCACATATATACACAGGTAGACACAGGGATCCACACACTGTCACTTAGCTAGGCTCATTGATACCTAAACACACTGATACACATCTAAGTCCTGGGATACACATACACACTCAGACAAGGGTTCACACAGACACCCACTGCTACTCACCCAGACACTCAGACACAGGACTACTGACCCACAGGCACACTCACACAGAGGTATTGGTACTCACACACACTGTGCACACTCTCAGCTCACACACAAAACTACTGATACACAGAATTCATACAGGTTCTGACTGATAAACTCACTCACACCAAATTGTCAACTCACTGATACAATTCCCTCTGCCACTCATACAAAGACTCACACACAGATAACACAAGGTACTCACAGTTAACTCATCTAGCTGCTACTTGGAATTTGAACTGATACACATAACAATGTATCCACTGACTCACATCAGTGTATATGCAGATCCCAAGTTTCACTTCATATTCGAGCCTCCCTATCTCAGTTTGCACACAACAATACCCCAGATTCTGGAACACCCAACTTGCAACATCTACCTGCATACATCCAATACTCAAATCCTCACACTACAAGTGCACACTTGTGCTCAATCTAAACTGTGGCCTGCAGCACACATGTGTATTGTTGTGCCCAGGTATGGGTATACTCTCCCAACCACTCTCAAACACTCGAGCTCACTGGGACCTTAATTCTCCAGTTCATAAAATCCCTGATGCCAAAACTCAAGAGAAACCCAACAACCCTATGAATACCTTAACTCACCACTGGCACTAAATACATAATCCTAACTCACTGCCAATGCCCGACTGTGCACACAGAATACTCCACCGTGTCTGATACAATAAGACACTGCTCACCCAAACACAAAACATAACCCGACTGTACAGATTTGATCAAAACAAACAACACATCTACAACGTATGCTTATATATATATATATATATATATATATATATATATATATATATATATATATATATATATATATATATATATATATATACATCAAAAATAATGCAAGATTAGAATACATAGATAGGTGAACCCCTAAGGGGCATTCCATCGAACACAAGAAGTGCAGAAAATGAATTTACCTAAGAACACATGAATCCTCAAATCAAAACCCTAAGAATCAAGATCTAACCTACACGTAGGAGATAAAATCAGTCTACATGCAAACCCTTATGATTTATGGTCTACGAGAATGGGAGAAATCCAACGTATGAACACCAAAACCCTAATTTCTCCTAGGTCTTCATGTAGAACCCTAAAAATCGAGATCTATACAATATGGTGGGTTCCTAATGGCCAACCACAACAGAAAAATAGAAATTAAATGGATTAAATTCGGGTTTTACCTATTGGGAGATGGTTTCCCAATGAAGGTTCTCTTTCTCCAAGTCTTCTTGGTCCAAGCTCCTTGTTTCCCCTTTGATGGAGGAGAAAAGTGGAATCCTCGGGCTGGATTCTGAAATTTGTGGGGTGAGGGAAGGGCTTTTCAAATGGAGGCTAGGGTTTAGGTTTTCTTCATGAAGGAATGGGTTGAGGGAGGCTCCTCTTCAATATATAGGCTAGGGTTAGGGTTTCAAATATAAGGGTTTAGCTAATCCTCCATGTTAAGTCATGAAGAAATTAATTAACTAGGATTTAGTCATCTCTAGGGTTTCAAATCTAAACTATCATAAAAAATTAGGGTTTCACCAAAAACCTAGAATGCCAACTAGGGTTTGATCACTAGGGTTGAATCTATTAGAATTTAGGGTTTAACCTAAACCTAATTATTTAAATAAAACTCATCATATTAAATATTTACATAATTTAAATTAAATAGGGAAAATTACACTAATGCCCTAATCTGGAATTGTGGTAGTGACAGCTGCTTGGAGGCATCACTCCCCCGGTGAGTCCACTTGGGAACGGGAAGATGAGATGCGTGAGCGTTACCCCTATCTCTTTGCACCATGAGGTATTTTTCCCTTCTTGTACTTGTTCTACCATAAAGTTTGAGGACGAACTTTTTTTTAAGTGGGTAGGTTTGTAGCACCCACTTCCCGAATATACTAATAATAATATTTTAAATAATAATATATACACCTTTAGGATTTATACACCAATAAGGGAACATTAGATCCTTAGTACTCAATGAAGCTCATTCTAGGGTTTGGAACCATGGTTTAGCCATTATAAAATTTTTGAAATTTTCTGTAATTTTTATTAATTAAAATCTATTTTTCTATGACTTCTAAAAATTTTTGTAGAAAATCTATAGGCCAAATTTGACCCCAAACATTTTTAGGGTTAAATATTCTATTTTATATATTTTGGAATTTTCCATATTTTTAGATATTTTAATTATTTAATAGGAGTTATTATACTAAAAATTGATTAATAAATAGTTTCTGTAAATTATAAACCTAAAACTAATTTAGATTAACCTAGTCAGCCTTCCCCTAGGGAGCAGTCCGCTTGTCAGTCATACCACAGTGGCTGTGCGGTCTCACCTGTCATTGACCGCGATAGCGGGTCAGGAGACGACTCGGTCTCCGAGTCAGAGACTGAGTCCGAGCCGAGCTCGGATCGGCTTGAGCCAAGCCGCAAGCAGCCAAGGCCGCACGATCCTGAGCGGGGATCATCTGGATACGTGACACGTATCCAGTTCGAGCCGCCGGATCGCCCTCTCTCATATATATATATATATATATATATATATATATATATATATATATATAAGTATAGTTTGGGTTATTTAATTCTGCCATTTTTTTAGGAGAGAGAGATGCCTGGGGAGATTGCTTTGTAGGGTTCTTCAACTTCGTGTAGCCATTGCTCCTAGCTCCTAACTCCAAACGCATCCCTATTTCTTGTGTTGGAACCATCTTGAGGTATAGTTTGTGAATATTTAATTTTTTTCATAAATTCTGAACCTAGATTTTTGAAAATTTTGTTGAGTGCCAGTCGTCCAAAATATGATATGTTTTGGTGTTTTCGAGATTTCAGAAGATCCCTAACTCGGAATCATGAAGCATCTAAAGTTTCAAAATTTTGGCACGATAAAACATAACATATATTTTTCTCATAATTAAATATGCTAGTTTACTATTCTGTAAAATTTATGCGAGCTAGAACTTGTCAGGGAACCGACAAAACTGTCATTTGAGCACCATATTGGCCATAACTTTTTACCAACTTGTGAGTTTGTGAAATCGTCAATTCTAGCGTTCAAGTAGCACTGAAATCTACAGGAATCTTTAAAAATCTAGATTTGCATGCCACGAATGTCAAGTTAGCAAATTCGGTCCTTTGGACAAAATGGAGATTTAATCTAAAATTCAGAAAATAGGATTAAAATAAGATATTAGACAAATTAATTTAGAATTAAATAAATTATCGTATGACGTGGTAATTCGTACTACATAGGCGATTTGGACTCTGATTTTGGACCTGATTTGTACTGCAGCTAAGGACCACAGGCGAGTATATTTTTGTAATTATTTTCAGTACTTAACAGTCTCTATAATGTATGCTTAGTATTGATTATTTGATTCTTGACACTCGTTACACGGATTAGTAAATGGTCGATTCTTGTACGAGATATGTGACTTTTTGGACTATTGTTATTTCTTCATGTTTGGTTCGGAATCCATGTTGTACTAGTCGGCTGAAAAAATACTTAGTGGACGTGTAAACTATCATTTTCTATCCCATGGTCTTACTAGAATAATAGCAGCCATGCACGACACGTTTGGTTTGCCAAATTTTACCCTTAGTCGTTCACATATCGACATGGTATTTTAAATCACATAGATTAGTTTATTCCTATTTGTTTCTCCCATACTTGCAGTTATTTTTTATGCTTGCTTGTGATTAGTGTACCTCATTGTCATGAGAGGACTTCAGCAGTTAGTTATTCTGGTTGTCTTATTGTGATTTCAGTTTTGTTGCCATCATATATTTTTTTACTATTTATTGCCTCATAACTTTTACCATGTGTTGGAACTGTTTTCACTGTGATGTACTCGTTCCAATCCTAACTGGATAACAATATTTTAGGTGACTACGATGAGGATGAGAATCCTACACATTATGGACAGTATGTTGCCGACGTAGCTGAGCATGATCTTGCCCTTCAAGTGGATCATGGAGAGTTAGCAGCTCAGACACCGGCGACGATTGAGTAGTTTAGTAAAGTAGTTATTTTAGTTAGCTGGTTTGGACTGGACTGTTCTCCGGGATTTCTAGTTATATTTAGGATATTATTAGTTAACAATTTAGTAATGTTTGGGAGACTCTTTGGACCCACATTTAAGACTATTATTTCTTTATTATCTCTAGTGCTTCATTTAATTTAGTGCATGTGATTGAGTATAGTGTGGATATGTATATATGTTGTGAGTTATAGATTATACTTGTGGCTTATTGTACAGCGTTCTACCGTCGATACTGCGGCTTAGGCTGGGCGTGCCCATAACTCATGTCCAATTTCAGGGTACGGGTCGTGACATATCCTCCTTAAATATGTCAAGGTACAAGTTGTGGATGACCACCGTTGGTGGTCTTTAGAGGGGTATATACAAAGGTACGGGATCCTATGGCTCCCTTGTTGTGGCAAAGTCCTCCAGGGTCCCCCTCTGCCAATGTGCGTTCCCCACAGTCCTCACAGGAGTCGGCCCGAGTACAGGAGAGCATTGTTTGTCAGATTGTGTCTCTGTATGACGAATTACTACAGAAGATTATGGAGCAACCCCATTCTCAGACGTAGACGGACGTTGTGATGCTCACCGCACAATTTGATATGCTCGAGCACAGCATCATGGAGCTCAGGACTCTGAGCGAGAGGATGAAGAATGGTATTACTGATATGCCCACGTTGACAGAGCGTAGTATGACGGTGCTGTAGGGGTCGCATGTGGCCCTGGATGAGTCATTGGCAATAATGCAGGATTCAATGGCTCATAGCACTTCGAGATTGCTATCTACCATGGATTCATATAACGACCGACTGTCAGTGTTGGAGTAGATATGTCCTCCTGGTGCGCCTGCATGGACACTGAATCCACCGATAACACTACCTCTCCTGACTCCACCTCATTCGGCATCGGTGACGATTTCACATAAGGAGTATGACATAATCATATCCCAGGCGCACCATAGTGCTCCTCCTTCTTCTCCTCCAGATCAGCAGTAGTCCTAGTTAGGACAGTTTATTTGTTTTTTTATGTATTGGTCCATGATCTTAAGTTCTTTATGTATTTATTTCATACACTTATTGAGATAGTTGATTGTTCCAAACTTTATGTATCTCGGTTTTGAGACTCAGTACTAGTTGTGATGCTTCCTGGATATTTATTTTATACTTTATGTATCTTATTCTTTATAGTCAGTTTGTAATGCCAATGTGTCTTTTTCTTAAAATTTTACTTTATTATTCATATTAAATGCATAAGAGTTTACCAGCATTGAGTGTTCCACCGAAGGGGTCGGCAAACCCAGTAAATTCAACGGAAGGTTACTCCGAATTTTTTATATAAATTATGATTCGATAAAATACAGGCAGATTGTTTTGGAAACTATTTTATAATAAACTGTATGTTATTTTTTCTACATTTTTTTAGATTAGCAACGTACAACGACGAATGTAATACGCCTCTGACATATATCAGGATGTCGCTACTCTGTATCGTCGACCTTGCTAGTGTGTCGCTAAACGTCGCTAATTTGTTTACCTGTCAAATTTGGATATGTCAACATTGTTGTAGCTAAATATCGCTAATTACGTCGTTACAGGTCCGACGTTTAGCAATAAAGAATTTCGTCGCTAAGATGGCGACGTCATGCTGCTATACATTGCTAAATGTAAAAATATCAGCGACATGTACGTCGCTAAAACCTGTCGCTGTAGCTACTAATAGCGACATTTTTGTCATTAGCGACCATGGAATAAGCACAACACTTTAATGTCGCTAAAGACGTCGCTAATTAAGTTTAGGGACGTAATTTTACTAATTAGCGACGTTTTTAGGTGTCGCTAATTTATCTTATTTTGGTGGTGACAATTGTCTATAGTAGTTTTTGCGATATCAATATTTTTCAACAACACCAATAATAGTTTCGTTCGAAATTCTACACCATGACTATAAACACACTTGATATATAAAAATTAAAGTCAAATTTAAGATTGTGAGAGCCAAAAATTAGAAATCTAACCTTCAACATGATCTAGAAATTTTTTGTCCATTGGTAGGACTATGGTTTTCCGTATCGAAATAGAGAGATGACTTTGCGAGTGGATTTAAAAAGGAAGATAGTAGCCTTGCACATTTGCAGATCTTTCATTACATCTTTATTTAATCTTTTCTTTGAATTTGTTGTGGAGTTTATTGTAAATATTCTAACCATCTTGACTTGTTTTCTTTTTTTTTTATTTTTTTTATATTTTAAGTTAATATGATAACAAAACCATTTAACTGATTTGAGGAATTAAGAAATATAGACGGCAAATAATTTTTTTTTACAAGATAAACTTAACATAGTCAACAAAATAGATAAAGTGAATAAAACAAAATAAATAAAGTGAATAAAAGGAGAATGTGTATTTAACAATAACCTTATTCAGTAGAACAAACTATCCTTGAATGGATATATATGCTGCAATGTTTATACAAAGTTAAGATAGAGATAATAACAATATCTCTGGAATACATGAGATCCAATTGTTCTTAAGTTAAACACGTCACTAAAACTGGCAAGTAGCTATAATCCTAATTTATCGCAAACGCTAAAAATGCTTGCCAAAACGAATATCTAAGATTCCCACAAGAACTCTCCCAATCAAAAACCAGACCACCAATATTTAGCATCAAACTTGCAGTTAAAGCAAACAACTATTCTCCAACCAAATCCCTCTCTTTGTGTCCTTCGCTAGGTTCATAATACGACATCGTATGCGGATATCCGCACAAACACTGTGCTTCCACGTGTCCATAATCGCAACCACTACTTCTTGTTGAGCCACCAGTGACTCAGCAAGTCCCTACAAGAAACGTCTTTTAGTAGCGTACTGACCAAGTCACCCTATCCAAACACACACACCAACATGATAGTTGATCAATTAAATTACTGACACTTTTCCAACATAGCAGAAGCGGATACAGTCCACGTCAGCTCTGGCTTTTCCTACTTTCTTTATCCAGTAGCCCTCTGCCACGTCACAGTGATGACGGCAGCCGTGATGTAAAATACATACTTGCCACGTGCGACTTACAAGGGGAACACCAATCCTTTTCTCTCCTTCATTCGTTTCTCTTTTTGTCACGTGCTGACCATTTTATTACGTGGACAAAGTTATCCATAACATATCTCAAACTCTTTCTTCCCTTTTAAAAACCCGCGTTCCGCCTCCCATTTTCTTTCTTTCTTTTTCTCCTCAAAACGTTTATCCAACTCCAATCCTCTGTGCGTCTCTCGCTCTCTCTCTCTCTCTCTATAGCCATGGAAACTACTTTTCTTGTAGAAATACAAAACCCTAGCTTCATTTCCAATCTCAGGGCTCTCTGGACCATAGTCGCTCTCGTCCTCGGTGCCGCGGTCGCGGCATTAATCTCGACGAGATCACTTACAAGAATCTGCAGTGGCAAATCCGTAATTCCACATCCCTCCTCTTATTCCTATTCCTCAGACGATGAAGACGACGATGATTCTTGTTCCAATCCTGATGATCATTCCGACGACGACGAAGATGACGGCAACGAGGAAACGACTCCTCTTTCTCTCTCCCTTTCTCTTTCTTCCTCTGGATACGAAGAAGAATTCCAGGGGCAGTATGGTAATTTCGACAGCGTGGTAAATTCTGGGACGAAGAGGAGGAGGAGGAGGAGAAGAACGAGGGGAAAGGATCAGGACAGCTGGCGGTGGTAAGGCTGTGGGACGCGAGAACGTCTGAGGTGGCAGCCACGTGGCGATCGGAGGGGGCTGTGGTGGTGGGTGGGGTCGGGGTCGGGGTCGGGAGTACGAGGAAGGAGAGGGTGTACGTTGCCGATGGCATTGGGAGGGTGACGGTGGTGGACCTGAGGAATGTGAGGTCGGCTCTCGGGGAGTTCCGTCGTCGGTGGTCCGACGCTGTCGTTTCTGCCGGCGAGGAGTCGTGGCGGAGGAATACTGTTGCTGCCGCCATGTGCTTGACGTTCTTCCCGGAGACTGGCTAGGAAGGAAAATAAATATTTATCGATGGTCTGTCTGTCTAATTTGACATTTATTACATCATTTGTACATTATTGTTTACAAATGTAAATACATCTCATTATTATTTTGTATACAATTTTTTTTCTTCGTTTATATATATTTACATCTCATTAATATTTTGTCTGCATTATTTTCTTTTCCCTCAGTTATATATATTTGACAGGAGCGAGGAAAAAAATTGTATATATATATATATATATATATATATATATATATATATATATATATAAGTCATAGTGTTAATTTTTCTATATGAATTATGCACATGTGGACCAATAGTAATAGAGTGTACTAGTGCACATGTGTGCATATGGATGTATAAAAGTTCATTTCTATTGGTTCACATGTGCATGACTTATGCAGGAATATGAGCACTATGGTTCAATATCCCGTTTACCATATATATATATATATATATATATATATATATATATATATATATATATATATATATATATAGAGAGAGAGAGAGAGAGAGAGAGGGGTAAACTTGATATGAGTATATATATATATATATATATATATATATATATATATATAGAGAGAGAGAGAGAGAGAGAGAGGTAAACTTGATATGAGACAGTGCTCATTTTTCTAAATGAACCATGTACATGTGGACCAATAAGAATAGATTCATACATCCCATGTGCACTAGTACACTCTATTCTTATTGGTCCACATGTGCATGGCTCATTTAGAAAAATGAGCACTATGACTCATATCCCGTTTACCATATATATATATATATATATATATATATATATATATATATATATATATATATATATATAATGCGGCTTAGAAGTGGTTCTAAATGGAGCCGTCTAAGCTGTATGTATATCATCAACCAATTAATTTAAAAACAAAAAACAAAAAATTTAAGTACATAGCCGTAATTGTTTTCTCACGTATTTGAAAAAAATTAAAAACCTAAAATCTTCCTAACTACCTGAACATATGTAAATCCTAAAATATTTTAAAATTTAAATTATATTTAAACTAACTAAATGATATTATCTAACTAAACACATATCCAAAATTTTAAAAATATATTATAATAAATCATAACTAAAGTATATTCAAATTATATTTAAAATATTCTAACATAATTTAAATTTCTATATTTCAATAATATCATAAATTGTTTTTCTTTTTTTACATTTAACGCACGTGAAAGTAACTCGTGTGTGTGTGTATATATATATAAGAAAGAATGGCTTCTAGGGCTCTTGACCCAGGCGATGGCGACAGAGGGATACCTTTACGGGCGTTGGTAGAGGGTAAGGAGAGGAACGACGATGTCACGCCCCAGTCCCAAAATAGCGAGGGACTAACCACGTGACAATGGCCAGCAGTACACACCGATGGACAAACCCAATTTAATGGATCCATCGGGGCATACTTAAGCTGTAATACAACAATAAGGGTCTACTAATCTCATCCACAGAAATGAATACAGCAATATCAACAAAAAAAAATAAACATCATCCAGTCACAAGTAATTAAAATTGGAGAACAACCCAATATTAAGTCTGTTACAATTGTTCATTTAAAACCAGAAATAAAAGAGTTTTAATAGCAACAAGACTGAGCAAAGAAGAAACATATACTCAGGAGAAATCTTCTCCAATCACCTCGTCCTCGGTTCCTGGTTCTGTTCCAACGTATGCACCTGTTCCTGATTCTGCACCTGCTAATGCTCCGGTCCCGTATACCTCGGGATAGATCTCGTCTGCTAATCCTGGGAACATAATCCGGATCCAGGTCCTCTGGGGACATAGCAAGATACAAAATAACTCATGCCAAAATAAATGCAGTGCAACAATAAATGAAACAATAAGGTAAACTATATAACCAACTAAGTGATATGCATGTGAGAGTTTTAGTCATACTCGGGCTGAGACTACTATAGGATCTGTGTCGGGGAAACCCATAGCAGTATTTTCTCGAAGGGCCAGTACATGTGTCAAAGCTCTGTGTCAGAGTCTAAGACACCTCCAGATAACAATATATATATATATATATATATATATATATAATCAGCTTTTCATATGGTAAATCTCTTCCCATCCAATGTAATCATACGTCTCATGTCCACAACGTCTTATGTCCATGCCACGCAGGATCATAACTAATGCATCAAGTCATAAATATCTAAGCAAAAGAATATGTCATGAAACTTGTAACCTATACAAAATCACCATGAATTTCTCAGGACGATTCTGTCTCATGAATAGTGTCATGTGTCCTGGGTATAACGTACTTGATAAGACAAGTACGAGAATGTAAAGGGTCATGATATCCATCTCTAGGTGACGTTACACAACTCCGCGTACGGTGTTGGTACCCGACTATTAATCGGACGCTAAGTAAAGTCACACGGTCCTAGGTTAAGCATGTACAACAATTAATTAAGTCAAGGAAATAAGTAACAAGAACTGCAAGATTTGACAATGTACACTTGCCTGGGGTTCTAGTTCCAACTGTAGCTCTGACCTCAGTGGGAATTGCAGGTACTGCTCCGGTTGTTGAAATAAACATCACCATCAGATTCAGAAAATATCAAATAGCTAGAAACGCCTGTCCTTGAGTCCAATTTTGACACAGGGGCAAAAATGACAGTTTCTGGTCAAAGCGGGGTCCACATGTGGTGTAATCACCCTGATTTTCTTAAATTTTATAAAACAATTTTCCGCATTTTTCTGTAATTTTCGGGAATTAAAACTAAGGTATTTTGTGACTAAATAATTTTTTAATGATATTAATTAATATTAAAATATTATAAAAATAATATTTTATGGTGTAAAATGGAAAACCGGACATAGGGTAATTTTCGGGAAATTTATTGGACTCTGGAAACATTTTAAAGACCTAGAAACCAATGTACATTTAAACTGAATTAAACCCGTGCCAAACGCCCAACAACCCCATGAGAGCCGAAGCCAAGCCCAAGGAGCATTGACCCAGCCCAAATCCTAGGTCAAACCCAAGCCCAAATTTTTGCATGTATAAGTACATATTTTCCTAGTTTTCTCCACAAGAATAAAAAGAAAAAGAAAAAAAAAGAAACAAATCCCTAATCCCAAATCCCTAACCCTAACCGAGCGCCGCCACCCTTTCCCTGACCCCTCCGGCGAGACACCCGCGCAGCCGTCCGTCCCCCAGCATCCCGACTTCCCCCTCATCCCCTCGACCCGCCGCCAGGCCACCCGACGTCGACTTCCACCGCCGCTCAAACCCTCGACTCCTTCCTCTCTCACCCGATCTCTTTCTCCGTCCAAACTCCTCCACCTCGTCGCTGTCGCCAGGCCGCCGCACGACCCCCTCTCCGGACCGACCGATCCTCCACCGCGGTGCAGCCCCAACCCCGACCGGCTGTGCGTTCCCCGACCCCGACTCCGGCTGTGCGTTCCCCGACCCCGACCGGCTGTGCGTTCTCCGACCCCGAGGGTGCAGCGTGTCACGACCCGATTTCGTAGAATCGTTTGAGGCGTCCCCCGAATTGTGACCGCCGTACGGGCCTGGAGTTGCGCCCGTACAAGACTTTAATGATTTGCATAACAAGCACATATTCAGAGTACGCAGATAAATTGAAACACATATTTGAAACATGGAAAAGTTCTCTTTATTGATAATGAACATCTATTATAAACTCTTGAACGAGTCAGCTAATATGCCGAACGGCTTACAAAAGAATAACTCAAAATGAGATAGCAGTCCTGTACATTATATCCCTTTACTAAACTTCAAAAGATATAGACCTCCAGGCTGGAAGATAGCTTTTCCACGGAGCTGCATTTGTGTATGAAGAGTTGCAAGCTCCGGTCTTCAAAATGCTTCTGGGGCGCGGTGAAGATGCGCCAACAGCTGGACTGGATCGGGTAGACGACTTCGGCTCCTCGCTCGGTTCGTCTTGGTGCGGAAAACCTGTTTCAACGAGGGTCAGTATGTCGAAACATACTGGTGAAGGCGAGCTAGCCTGACTATACCAATCAACACGTTGTTTTAATGTAGCATGCATATTTGTGGGTTTCTATCTTGCCTTAGTTCATTTACAAGTAAGCAGCATATAGAATTATACTGAAATTAACGTGCCACCGTTCGGTGGATTTTATCTGCCCGTCTGAATTACCTGTACAATACTTACCATGCCTTCCCTGCCACGAAGACACAAGTTAGTTTGCAACAGGTTTAAATATACACGTTGGGATCACTGGCTAGAAGCCATAATGGACCGTTTAGTCTTTGAACGAGGATGGTGTGCAACGAAGCACGTGAGGTGCTGCACGCCATCCCGTTCGCACGTGAGACTATCGTGAAGTTCCGCCCGGACCGGATCGGTGCCAGTGCCCCAGCGACCGTCCGCAGGAACCCGTTACCTTGTGCACAAGTTGTCCGTGATCAATCGTTCATGATACGTTAACGTTGATGCGTTGAGGCAACATGAACATGAGACAAGCAACATTACATGATTCATTTTGCATAGTCTTCCTGACAGTTTATTTCATAACAAGTGTATTTCATGCTTAGCACAATTTATGAAAGAAGATGCATTCTAACTAAATTGAAGCATGTATAGAACATTCCCAAACGAACAAGCAAGCATATGAGTAATCGTTCCCAAGTTAAATGACAAGCAATATAATCCAAGCCTATTCTCTTTTATCTTGGTTTCTTTTATTATTATTTGGTATCGTTTGATCGGGGCAAAGGAGTAAAGCTTGGAAGCAGGGCTAGCTAATCGGGTTGGTAGCCACTCACTTGGTTGGAAGGAAAGGTGAAGGAAAGAGGCGCTTCACGACTCCGCTCGCAAGCCGCCTACTGCTCGTTCACCTGTACACGAACAGCTTGATCAATACTTCTTCCTCTCTTTCCAATCTCGGAATTAAAGTGCAGTTCAATGAACGAAAACAATGAAAACCATCGAAACCGTTCAAGGAAAACAAGCAAATCCCAAAACCAACTCAAAGCACGAAAGCAACAAGCGACATCAAAAACCGAGGCAATAAAAGATAGCAGCGGAGAGGTCCCTCCTGACTCTGCCGCTAAGCCGATCCTTGGGGCGCAGTCCACTGAATATGGGAATCGATTCCGAAGAAACAAATCTATAACGAGGACGAGTTCTTAATTCAATCTATCCCGATCGAACGATACCGTTTGTGTTTCTTAGCCGTGCTCCCCGCACCGGGGGAACGGGGCGCTACATCCTACCCAACCAATTGGAAGTTTCGTCCCGAAACTTAGGAATAATGCTTACCGTTAAGGATGATGAACTGAATAGTTTGGGCAATCACGAATTCGGTGGGTTGAGTCACCGCAAATGAGACATTGCCCGAGTTTCTTGCGGCACTTATCGGCCGTGTGCCCTTGTTTCTTACAGAAATTGTACGAAGGCCCTGGGTTTTCTCATTGTGGACCGCCGTGGTTAGGGAACTTTGCAGCGGTATTTCCTCTATCGTTGCCTTGGCGTTTATGATTGTAGGTATGCACAGCGCCGGTGGAAACGTAAGGATACTGCGGTTCAAGTGATAGGGCGTGATTTATGACTTCACGCATTGTTCCATACTGATTATTGACCACGTGCGCATGGATGGCAGGACGGAGACCACCTTTGAACCTTCTAGCTTGACTCGCTGTATCAGGTAAATAGGCCCTAGCGAATTTGGAGAGTCGGTTGAATTCGGCAAAATACTCCTTAACTGTCATCCTGCCTTGCCTCAGTTGTACGAAATCATTCTCCATTTGACGTTGTACTGGAGGGGGTATATACTCCTCTTCAAACGCGACACGAAAGGTCATCCACGAGATCGTCTCCTCTCCATGATCAAATTGGAGAGATCGTCGATGCACGTTCCACCAATCGTGTGCGTTGAGGCGGAGCTGAAGTTGCACGCAGGAGACGCGCTTCTCTTCGGGGACCTCTAGCAGAGCGAAGTGATCTTCTAGTTCTGCTAGCCAATCTAGAGCTACCACTGGGTCCTCAGTCCCGTTGAATGGGGTATTGCAGACTTTTTTAAAATGGCCCAAGTTGAAGGCAGTCACGTCCCTCGGCCTTGGAATTTGAGGTGTCTCCACTTCAAGCACGGGCTGTTCCACCGGAGTCGTTGCTGTTGCGGCGGAATGGTTGGCAGCTAAAGTCTGAACTATCTGTTGCAGGGTATCTACCTGCTTTTGTTGGACTGAGAATCGGGTCTCCAGATTGCTTTCGAACTTGGCTTGGCGAGCATCATCTCTTTGTCGTTGCGTTTCTAACATTTGCATCACCCGCTCTAGCGGGTCGACTTGAGATATGCCACGCTGGCTCCGCGAGCTTCCCGAAGTACCCGAACTGCTTTCTTGTGTTGCGTTCGGAGCTTGCACTGCAGATTGCGCTGGTACCATTCCTTCAAAAGAAGGTAAATTATATTAGAATCATAATGTATTATGGACTTATTGCATGAACGTATCTCATTTTGGCCTAGCGAGTTCAAGAGTTCGCACAGGAATTTGATCGTTAAAGGAACTTTTCTAGCACAAAGTCTAAGGAACTTTGAATCTGTGCTCTGATACCACTATGTCACGACCCGATTCCGTAGAATCGTTTGAGGCGTCCCCCGAATCGTGACCGCCGTACGGGCCTGGAGTTGCGCCCGTACAAGGCTTTAATGATTTGCATAACAAGCACATATTCAGAGTACGCAGATAAATTGAAACACAGATTTGAAACATGGAAAAGTTCTCTTTATTGATAATGAACATCTATTACAAACTTTTGAACGAGTCAGCTAATATGCCGAACGGCTTACAAAAGAATAACTCAAAATGAGATAGCAGTCCTGTACATTATATCCCTTTACTAAACTTCAAAAGATATAGACCTCCAGGCTGGAGGATAGCTTTGCCACGGAGCTGCATTTGTGTATGAAGAGTTGCAAGCTCCGGTCTTCAAAATGCTTCTGGGGCGCGGTGAAGATGCGCCAACAGCTGGACTGGATCGGGTAGACGACTTTGGCTCCTCGCTCGGTTCGCCTTGGTGCGGAGAACCTGTTTCAACGAGGGTCAGTATATCGAAATATACTGGTGAAGGCGAGCTAGCCTGACTATACCAATCAATACGTTATTTTAATGAAGCATGCATATTTGTGGGTTTCTATTTTGCCTTAGTTCATTTACAAGTAAGCAGCATATAGAATTATACTGAAATGAACGTGCCACCATTCGGTGGATTTTACCTACCCGTCTGAATTACCTGCACAATACTTACCATGCCTTCCCTGCCACGAAGACACAAGTTAGTTTGTAACAGGTTTAAATATACACGTTGGGATCACTGGCTAGAAGCCATAATGGACCGTTTAGTCTTTGAACGAGGATGGTGTGCAATGAAGCACGTGAGGCGCTGCACGCCATCCCGTTCGCACGTGAGACTATCGTGAAGTTCCGCCCGGACCGGATCGGTGCCAGTGCCCCAGCGACCGTCCGCAGGAACCCGTTACCTTGTGCACAAGTTGTCCGTGATCAATCGTTCGTGATACGTTAACGTTGATGCGTTGAGGCAACATGAACATGAGACAAGCAACATTACATGATTCGTTTTGCATAGTCTTCCTGACAGTTTATTTCATAACAAGTATATTTCATGCTTAGCACAATTTATGAAAGAAGATGCATTCTAACTAAATTAAAGCATGTATAGAACATTCCCAAACGAACAAGCAAGCATATGAGTAATCGTTCCCAAGTTAAATGACAAGCAATATAATCCAAGCCTATTCTCTTTTATCTTGGTTTCTTTTATTATTATTTGGTATCGTTTGATCGGGGCAAAGGAGTGAAGCTTGGAAGCAGGGCTAGCTAATCGGGTTGGTAGCCACTCACTTGGTTGGAAGGAAAGGTGAAGAAAAGAGGCGCTTCACGACTCCGCTCGCAAGCCGCCTACTGCTCGTTCACCTGCACACGAATAGCTTGATCAATACTTCTTCCTCTCTTTCTAATCTCGGAATTGAAGTGCAGTTCAATGAATGAAAATAATGAAAACTATCAAAACCGTTCAAGGAAAACAAGCAAATCCCAAAACCAACTCAAAGCACGAAAGCAACAAGCGACATCGAAAACCGAGGCAATAAAAGATAGCAGCGGAGAGGTCCCTCCTGACTCTGCCGCTAAGCCGATCCATGGGGCGCAGTCCACTGAATATGGGAATCGATTCCGAAGAAACAAATCCATAACGAGGACGAGTTCTTAATTCAATCTATCCCGATCGAACAATACCGTTTGTGTTTCTTAGCCGCGCTCCCCGCACCGGGGGAACGGGGCGCTACACAGCGATCCCCTCCAGCCGGCCATAGTGCAGCCATCTCCTCCGGCCAGTTCATCAACCCAGAACCCTAGAACCCAGGTCACACGGACACGGACACAGCAGCAGTTTGGACAGGTACTGTGTCAAAATAGTCACCGGACACGAGAATTCAGACTTCTCGGAGCCCTGTTCAGGTAATATTTTCTCTCACCTCGTGATTCCATTTTCGATTCCGTCTATTGCAACGCGTAGAATGTGTAACCCTCTCGGTGCCCGTGCAACCCGCTCGGTGCATCGCGTCCTGTGGTGATCGCAAACCGCGATCCAAAAATAGGAAAAACAACGCCCTATTTCATCCCGAAACTGAGTGCGCCCCGCCAAACGGGACGACTTGGTCGCACGCGGTCTTTATCGAAATGTGCGCGTCGTTGATACGGACGTGTAGGATTTTGTAAAAGTCGATTCGGATGTGCGTGCACACCGAAATCAACGCGTATCCGCCGACAACGCCCCGTATCTGTCCATTCTGGAACATGCTTTAACTTTTTGTACGCACTTTGGATCGAGACGAAACTTGTGCCATCGGACTCGTAGCAATACACTGGTCCTTTGACCCAAGTTTGGTTCGATTCTGAGAACGTTGACAAAATCGCGAATCGTGGGCCCCACAGGCTCCACTTGACGGACGATTTTGTGATCGGCTCATCGGAATCCAATTCTGTAAGTTTCGTTGGGTTTGTATCATCGTTCCTGACTTGTAAACACTGAGTTTAAGGAATTTGGAGACCTTTGACCCTGACACGCTTTTCGGTACAAAGTGGCCCACATGTGGACCCCGCTTTAACCCAAAAATGTTATTTCTGTCCTTGTGTCCAAATTGGACTTAAGGACAGGCGTTTCTAGCTATTTGATATCTTCTGAGACTGTTGGTGATGTTTATTACATCTTTTGGAGGAGTACCCACAGGATCCACTAATACAGGGACGACTATTGGTATTCGAACCCCAGGCAAGTGTACCTTGCCAAACTTTGCAGTCTTGTTATATATTTTTCTTGCTTTATTTATATTGTTGTGCATGCTTAACCTAGGATCGTGTGACTTACTTAGCGTCCGATTAATAGTCGGGTGCCAACACCGTACGCGATATTGTGTATTGTCATTTAGTGATGGACATTCGTGACACTTTATATTCTCGTACTTGTCTTACCAAGTACACTATGACCCAGGATACTTGACACTATTCATGAGAAAGGATCTTCCTGAGATATTCATGGTGATTCTGTATAGGATACAGGACTTGACAGAGATACTATATACTTAGATACATTATGACTTGTTGCATTAGCTATGATCCCGCTTGACATGAACATGAGATGTTATGGTCATGATATGCGTGGTTACATTGGGTGGGGAGAGACACACAGGCTACAGGCTGTTTCATATATATATCAACTACTATTGTGAGGTCATAGACTCTCGCAGAAGAGCTTGGCATATTACGTGTTATTACCACTACCGGCTCCCCGACACAGAGCTTATAGTGGCTCAGCCTGAGTACTCGTGATGCTCTCACTTGCATTTCACATAGATGGTGTCACTACCACATTCCGAAAACAGGGGTATTTTTGACTTTTTACAATATTTAATATTATGGTAGTAACAATTAATTAATTGCCTGATAATTATTTGATTTAAATAATTAGGTGTGATGTATAATTAAATATAGTATTATATGTAGTGCTCATTTGTGTTTGAGCTGGTAGACTTGACCTAGAAGCCCAGTAGATGAAAACCTGTCCCAAGTATGGAATTTTGTATTTAATTGTTTTAATTAGATTTATTTATTGGAGATTATAATTAATTACCGTATTTTAATTAATTATTGCGCATTGCCTTTGCTTCGATATTGGAGCAGTATCCTGACTTTTATCTTCCAATAAATTTCACAATCTTGCTCTAGACGTGCCCGCCTTCAATTCTGCTATTTTTGCAACTCATAATTATGCTCTTTGTATATTATTTCTGGCCGCACAAAAATCGTCGCGGACGTTATTTAATAAAATTCCTATTTTTTATCGTTGTGCGTTCCAATCGAAAATTGGAGGCCATCTTGACCTATTTTTCGTGCGGCCCAAATTAGGGTAATATTCTGTTCTGAGTCTTCTTCATTATTGGTATTGATGACCTGACCTGATTTTGGCTCCATGTACTCCTAATTAATTGTTGAACACAACTTACATTTATTTCTATTTAAATTGAGGATACTATTTTATCTGATTTTTAAAATCCCAATTTAATTCCAGTGCCCTGCAAATTGAGCCCGTACCAGTCTTACAGCGCCCCCTGATCCTACAAAACACCGGACACCGAATCGCCCGTCAAATTTTCGTCATTTCATGTGTTTGTGCAATTTCCCAAATTTAAGAGGGTTAAATTACAAATTGGTATTTTGTGCCAACACCCAATTATTTAAACCAATGAGGAATCCTTAAAATTTTAATTAAACCTCACCCTCATTTCCCACATGAATTAATTTCCCTCATGTTCAATCTAGACCACTCATTTAGAGGGTCAATCATAACCCTCCATCAAAATCCCCTCATCCTATATAATGACATGTCTATATCAACCCTAATCCCTAGACAACCTAGGTTTTCCCCCACCTCACAAGCCTCCAAAATTCCTCAAGCCTCCAAACCGTAGGAATTTTTCTTCTCCTTCTTCCTTTCTCCTTCTCTTTCCTTCCTTTTTCTTCTTCTTCTTTTGTTTTGATTTTTGAATTCAAATATTAGATAAGGGGGGAAAACTTACTGTTCTTCAACCCCTTACTGTGCTTCCGGCGGCCATCTAGTCCGCTGCCCGACAGCCCGGCGGCCAACCCAGGCGGCCCAGCTTCACCGTGCTGCGGCTGCTCCTCCCTCCGGCCCGGCGACAGCTTCCCCCTCACGATCATCTCCCTCCACCACCACCATCAACACCATTCACCACCACCACCATCAACACCATTACCTCCACCACCTCCTCCCTGTTCTCCCATCTCCGGCGAGACGCCGGCCTGAGCTCCGGCCGGCAAGCTTCCTCCCTCTGCTGTGAGTAAGTCCTCCTTCTTCTTCTCCCTCCTTCTTTATATATATATATATATATATATATATATATATATATATATATATATATATATATATATATATATATATGTATATGTATATATATATGTATGAATAGATAACTAATGTAATGTATTAATGTATATACTAGTATATGTATTTGTACAAAATTAGTGTATATATATGTTTAATAACTATGTAATTAATATGTATAGTATATCTATATATTTAGTATATGAATGCAATATGTACATGTATTGTATATATTATGTATGTGTACTTGTAGATATTAATGTATAGGTATATATGATTAATGTAAGTGCATGTATTTAATTTATTTTGGTAAATATATATGTATATGTATGTATATATTTATATACATACGTATATACATATATGTATATAATACTTTGGTAATGTATAATTTTATATATGTACATGTATATTATTCATAAATAAAATGTTTAAATAGATGTATGTAGGCATGTATGTAATGTATAGTATTTTTAATTAATGCTTAAAATATTTGAATATGTATAGCATTTATTAATTAATATTTAAACACCTAATGTATAGTATATATAATGTATGTATATTAGTATAATTAATGTGTATACGTATATGTATATATTTAAATCAATTTATACATATTTTTGGTATATACTTAGTATATATTTGTTATATATATATATATTGGTATATATGTATACAAACATTTTGGTATAAATGCATAAATAGGTAATTATGTATTTTGGTATAAATGCATAAATAGGTAATTATGTATTTTGGTAAAAATGTATAAATATGTAAATATGTATTTTGGTAATTGGTATATATATATGCATATATGTATATAAATACGTATAAGTGTATTTGTGTGTATATGTGTACATATATATATATCTATAAATATAGTGTATTTTCTCTGTTCGTATATAGTATACATATTTTTGGTATATGTACAAACCTATATATATGTAATTTTTGGTATAATTATATATTGGTAAAATATATATATTAAATTAATACATTTTGGTATAAATATGTGTACCCATATATATATATGTATAAACATATTTTGGTATGTAAAAATATATAGTATATATATAAACTGTATTGATATATATATATATATGTACTTGTAAAACATATTTTTGGTATATGTAAACAAATGTATATTTCACTAGTACATATATATATGTATACATGTATATTTTGTATATGTATTTAATTTGAGATATGTTTATATGCACATACAGGTATTAGTTTTATTTAAAGTGTATATATTTTACTTATATCTATTATTGTAATTAAGGGATATTAATATATAGTTGGCCTATCTAGTAGATGACCCCTACCGTACCTAGCGTAGCCCTAAGGCCAGTGTATTTCTATTGTGTGTTAGTATAGCCCCTGATACAAGTGTTATTGTGATATGTTTTCAGGACTGTTGGTTTATCCAGGGGATACTCTGGAACAGGACATCCATAAATACCAGCTAAGGACCCAAGGCAAGTACATTCTCTGATAATTTCTAATTATTCAACAATCATGAGATGTTACAACTGAATATTTGACACTGTGCTACACGGACTAGTATAGCTTGGATCTGCAGTCATGAGATGTTATATTGATTATCGTATCGATATTATATACGACATTGATATTGACATTGACATTAGACATTGATATTAGACATTGTACATAATATATTAGACAATGTTCGTGTATTCGCGACGTGTCATGATTGGATCCACAGTACTAGTTGGGGGCGGGAAAATTGCTAGTGAGAAATGTGATCAAATACCTATCGTACAAGTTTATATTATTGGTGTTAATCATTCGCCTCACGCATGATTAGCCAGGCCATGTAGCAATCGTACAAGTCCCAAGCCGATCACATTTCGAAACTAAAATTTTAAACACTTAGAATAGTTACAGTTCTCTATTTTAAATCATATACTACATCACCCGTATATGATACTGCTCCTTGTTTCTTTTCATTTTCATACATGCACTGACTGTATCATATTGCCTATTGCCTGTCTCTTTACATTGCCTGTCTCTCTTAAATTGCCATTGCATTTATTTCACTGTCTTCTCAGTAGCTAGCATGATATGTTTTATTGTATTATAGACATTATCAATTAATGGAACTGTTATTTGAGAGTGTTGCTTTGCTCCTTCCTGACTGGAAATATTTTTCCAGACTATGCCTTAGAGGACCGCTGTCCGACACTTTATGGACCATATGGTGAGTAGCTGCAGACTTGGTAGTTTAGTTATGATTCTGGAAGGTCTAGCCAGAAATTACTATTTTTAGTTACTTCTTTTAACAGTCTATTTGGTACCGGATTTGTCTCCGGCCTTTTTGTTGAGACTTGGATTATGTTGAGTTAGATTATTTTACTTGTTGACCTGTGTTGTAATTTTGTTGGATATCTTATCGTGCTGTCATCCTGTGATTGAGTATGTGTTCATCTTATTTGTGTCATCCGTGCCTCCTAATGGAGATTGGATGCTTGCGTGACATTAGTTAGATAGTATCAAGACCTTGACAGCGTTCTACCGCCGACACTGCGACGTAGGCTGGACGTACCCACGCACTCGTGCCCCTAAACCGGGTGCGGGTCGTGACAGATGGTTACTTACTTACCCTATTTATTTTATTATCTGCTGCACTGCATTTATTTTGGCTTGAGCTTTCTTGTACCGTGCTATGTCCCCTGAGGACCTAGATCCGGATTATGTCCCCAGGATTTGTAGACAAAATTTATCCCGAGGTATACGGGACCGGAGCAGAAGCAGATACAGGAGCTGTACCGACACCCGAGGACGAGGTGTTAGCTGAAGACTTTTCCTGAGCATCCATGTTCCATGCTCAGTATTTACTTTATTCTGTCATTTATATTTTGGTCTGTTGAACCATTGTATCAGATATTTATCCGGTTGTTCCCCGAAGTACTTTGTTGAGACTGGTCGATGATTTACATTCCTTATATTCTGTGGATCATATTTTATATCTTGTGTGGATGAGATTAGTTGTGTCATGTTATCGTAGACTTATTTTACAGCTTAAGTACGCCCTGATGGATTCATTAAATTGGTTTTGTCCATCAGTGTGTGCTGTTGGCCATTGCCACGTATCTGGTCCCTTGATATTTTGGGACTGGGGCATGACATGGTTTTTGTGGTGGCCCATGCAGGTCTACGACTAAATTGTTCGGTTTCAACTTAGGGACCGAGCAAGCCTGCAACTAGGATTAGAGTATAGGATCTCATCCACACTGACTATGACTCATCCTCCTTCCAATCCATTCCATTCGGATAAATTGCATCATGTTTGATTCATGTGCTTCCCTATTAGTTTCTTGAGTATATCCTCTCTTAGAATATATAAGTCCTGTTGTTAGATGATAAGTAAGGTAACCTTCCTATTAAGAGTACCACTAGAGTATTGACACCCCACTAAGTTTAGATTATCTAGTGAACCCTAGAATTCCTTATCTCTAGAATTGGTTTACCATTATCCCCTGATGTATTATGAAGACTTGAGAGTAGTATAGACACTACTAGAGTTAGTTAGAAGTTTTACCATAATGTTTGACCCTAGTATTGAGGAACCTAACCTTCGCAGTTAGATAAGTATTGGAGAACTATAAATTTAGATTCTTGTCTTGAGATAAGCAGACAGTGCCTTAGAAAGCCAAGAGCAATGTATAGAATATTTTTCTAATCATACCTCAAACATAACAACTAGCATACCACTTTCCCTTAGAAAACCATGATGCTATCTAGAGCCCCATATTTTAATTTCATCTGATGTTCATCGGCGACCTTAACGTTCGCTAATGCGCAACGACTAAAATATGTTCTTCTTTCCTCCGTCTTTCAATTCGTGCCACCTGACACTTCGGATAGTAGGCCAAGTAATTTTATTCCTTGTTAAGGACCCATAGTTTGCTAGGATTATAGTTGTAGTCTTGAATTTGAAAATTTTGTGCTTAATAGTTAGAGTTCGATAAGTTTGAGTTAATCTTGTAGATTGTGACCCGATGATTATCCCTTAGTATTAAATCACGTAATTTGTACCTCCACCTCGATACGAGTTATATTCCCTTTCCCATGAGACTAGTAACCTTTCCATTATCGCTATTGACACATGTTCTAAGAGCACTATGATTAAGACTTAAGGTGACCCTTACCTATATAATGCAATAGGAGACCCTAATAAGTACCAAGATCTTTCCTCATATACCCTAATAAGAGTTTCTGTTTTATTTACATGTGCAAGGTTATTTTGCAGGATCCTCTTAAGACTGTCATGGTACTAGTTAATTCTTATAAGTTGGGTAGTGTAATTGGATGACATTAATTGTATACTAGCAAAAGATAACAGTGTTTATTCAGACAATAGAAGTTAGAGGTCCTTGCCCCTGTTTGGTCGACTAGCGACTTAGACAAGGAAGTTGTATGATAACTGTAGAGATTGTAGAGTCTTTTATTATTGTTGCTTATTTTGTTTGTTTTATGAACTTGAATAATTTGTACCTTCTTTCATCATCATCTGGCGTACTTATATTTCATATACTACCTTGACTTATGCTGCTATTTTATAGCCTAGTTTTGCAAGCTTATTATTTATCGAGCTTGTTCATGACATATGTATTATTGGGGAGGCCCACAATAATACATTTCAGAATCAATGTATTACGGTCTGATCAACCATAGTGTGCTTGATTCGCCCTTCGTAACACTACTTTGCGTGGATTGAGGTATCTAGTGATTAGTAGACGAATGAACTTGCCCTCTAGATATGTCTGAGCAGATCGTATCTGTTACATAACTGTACTAATACGAGCATGCGAACAAAGGATTACCAAAATAGGATTTCAATCCACAACTGCCTTGACAAATTCTCATTGAATTCTTTAAACGCCTTGATTCCGATACTTCTAATCTATTACCTCGCCCTTGAACTCTTTATTATTGATCTCCATTTTCCCTTATTTCGGAAAGACGAAACCTCGTGCTTGGTATAAGTTTGATACACAGAGAGTACTAAGATATACCCCATAGGCCGATCACATACTTGAGGATTATTCTTTCGTAATTAAGGATATATCATATATGATAGGATCGGCGTTGAAGTTTCGAGGATGGAATGATATGAGTAAATATATTAAGGAATACTTCCTTAAGGTATATAGCCTTATGTGATAGATAGGTAAATTCTAAGTTGGGTAGCAGTGCATTCTCAACTCGAGAGGAAATTCTTTTAGACTGTGATCGAGTAAGATTAGATTGGGAGAGGTTCAAGCCATTTTAAAATTTTGAGAATTTTAGAAGAATGACTACGATAATGAGGATCAATGAATTTTAAAATCTTGATATTGAGGACCCAATATTTATACCTTAGGTACATGATTTAAATTTTAAATAATGAAGATAAAATCATCAATTTAAATTTAGAGGATAAGTATAGAATTTCAGACTTGAACATTGGTGGACTGCATTTAAACTATTTTTTAATTGGATGATTTGAATTAAGAATTAAAATTTGATGGTTGGACTACCTATTTGAAATATTGAGGATGTGAATGAAATTTTAAAAAATGAAGCATACAAAAATTTATAAGAGAAAATGGAGATAACATTGGACTCGAATTACTTCTAGAGGAGATTATGATAGTTAGAGATCGTGAGGTAAAATTTACATGCTTATTTAAATCTGGAAGATGTTATATGGATTTAATTTAAATTTGGATGGGGATAATTTAAAACAAGTGAGAAGAGATAACTATAGGTTGAATTTTGATTGGAGCAGTGATCATCTTAACCTTGAAGTGATTGCAATGGATGTAATTAGGATTTTAATTATCGCAAGGAGATTGCGATTGACTTGCCTTATGTACATGAAGGATTAACATATTATGCCTTAATTTAATTTTGAGGACGACATTGTCTTAAGTTGGCTGGATTGTGAAACCCCCTCACCTAAGAATTTGACGTACTCGGCTTAGATAGTGAGACTGAGGCTAGCTCGAATCCACTTAGAAATAGAACACGGTATTTTTATTTAGTTTTACAACATGGTATCACGTGGTGCCCCTTACCATTGCTTCGACAATTGGAGCACTTCCCTAGTCACTGCCTTCCTACAAATTCCACATCCTTGTCCTAGACATGCCCATCCTCTATTTCCATCTTTGTGCAATCTTCCAATTGTTTGGCGCTTTTATAGAAAAGAGCATTTAGGTGTCCACACTATTGGACATAACACATGAAGAAATCGATTTTTCGCTCATATGGATTTTTCCCATGATTTTTGGATTGTGCAACGTGCAACATCGCCCACTTCGTTAAACCTAGCCTTGCATTTTAAACCAATGCAAATCTTATACCATTCTTGACTTCTACCATGGCTTAATTTTAATTTCGAGGACGAAATTTTTATAAGTTGGGTAGATTGTAATCACCCTGATTTTCTTAAATTTTATAAAATAATTTTTCGTATTTTTTGTAATTTTCGGGAATTAAAACTAAGGTATTTTGTGACTAAATGATTTTTTAATAATATTAATTAATATTAAAATATTATGGAAATAATATTTTATGGTGTAAAATGGAAAACCGGACATAGGATAATTTTTTGGGAATTTATTGGACTCTGGAAGCATTTTAAAGCCCTAGAAACCAATGTACATTTAAACCGAATTAAACCCGTGCCAAACGCCCAACAACCCCATGAGAGCCGAAGCCAAGCCCAAGGAGCATTGACCCAGCTCAAATCCTAGGTCAAACTCAAGCCCAAATTTCTGCATGTATAAGTATATATTTTCCTAGTTTTCTCCACAAGAAAAAAAAAGAGAAACAAATCCCTAATCCCAAATCCCTAACCCTAACCGAGCGCCGCCACCCTTTCCCTGACCCCTCCAGCGAGACACCCGCGCAGCCGCCCGTCCCCCAGCATCCCGAGTTCCCCCTCATCCCCTCGACCCGCCGCCAGGCCGCCCGACGTCGACTTCCACCGCCGCTCAAACCCTCGACTCCTTCCTCTCTCACCCGATCTCCTTCTCCGTCCAAACTCCTCCACCTTGCCGCTGTCGCCAGGCTGCCGCACGACCCCCTCGCCGGACCGACCGATCCCCCACCGCGGCGCAGCCCCGACCCCGACCGGCTGTGCGTTCCCCGACCCCGACTCCGGCTGTGCGTTCCCCGACCCCGACCGGCTGTGCGTTCCCCGACCCCGACGGTGCAGCGATCCCCTCCGGCCGGCCACGGTGCAGCCATCCCCTCCGGCCAGTTCATCAACCCAGAACCCTAGAACCGAGGACACACGGACACAGACACAGCAGCAGTTTGGACAGGTACTGTGTCGAAACAGTCACCGGACACGAGAATTCAGACTTCTCGGAGCCCTGTTCAGGTAACGTTTCCTCTCACCTCGTGATTCCGTTTTCGATTCCGTCTGTTACAACGTATAGACTGTGTAACCCTTTCGGTGCCCGTGCAACCCTCTCGGTGCATCGCAACCTGTGGTGATCGCAAACCGCGATCCAAAAATAGGAAAAATAATGCCCTATTTTACCCCGGAACAGAGTACGCCCCGCCAAACGGGACGACTTGGTCGCACGCGATCTTTACCGAAATATGCACGTCGTTGATACGGACGTGTGGGATTTCGCAGAAGTCGATTCGGATGTGCGTGCACACCGAAATCAACGCGTATCCGCCAACAACGCCCCGTATCCATCCATTTTGGAATACGCTGTAACTTTGTGTACGCACGTCGGATCGAGACAAAACTTGTGTCATCGGACTCGTAGCAATACGCTGGTCTTTGACCCAAGTTTGGTTCGATTCTGAGAACGTTGACAAAATCGCGTATCGTGGGCCCCACAAGCTCCACTTGAAGGGCAATTTTGTGATCGGCTCATCGGAATACAATTCTGGAAGTTCCGTTGGGTTTGTATCATCGTTCCTGACTTATAGACACTGAGTTTGAGGAATTTGGAGACCTTTGACCTTGACACGCTTTTCGGTGCAAAGTGGCCCACATGTGGACCCCGCTTTGACCCAGAAATGTCATTTCTGCCCTTGTGTCCAAATTGGACTTAAGGACAGGCGTTTCTAGCTATTTGATATCTTCTAAGACTGTTGGTGATGTTTATTACAGCTTTTGGTGGAGTACCCACAGGATCCACTAATACAGGGGCGACTGTTGGTATTCGAACCCTAGGCAAGTATACCTTGCCAAACTTTGCAGTCTTGTTATATATTTTTTTTGATTTATTTATATTGCTGTGCATGCTTAACCTAGGACCGTGTGACTTACTTAGCATCCGATTAATAGTCGGGTGCCAACACCGTACGCGGTGTTGTGTATTATCATTTAGAGATGGACATTCGTGACACTTTATATTCTCATACTTGTCTTACCAAGTACACTATGACCCAGGACACTTGACACTATTCATGAGACAGGATCTTCCTGAGATATTCATGGTGATTCTGTATAGGGTACAGGACTTGACAGAGATACTATTTACTTAGATACATTATGACTTGTTGCATTAGCTATGATCCCGCTTGACATGGACATGAGACGTTATGGTCATGATATGCGTGGTTACATTGGGTGGGGAGAGACACACAGGCTACAGGCTGTTTCATATATATATCAACTACTATTGTGAGGTCATAGACTCTCGTAGAAGAGCTAGGCACATTACGTGTTATTACCACTACCGGTTCCCCGACACAGAGCTTGTAGTGGCTCAGCCTGAGTACTCGTGATGCTCTCACTTGCATTTCACATAGATGGTTACTTACTTACATATTTCATTATCTGCTGCACTGCATTTATTTTGGCTTGAGCTTTCTTGTACCTTGCTATGTCCCCTGAGGACCTGGATCCGGATTATGTCCCCAGGATTTGCAGACGAGATTTATCCCGAGGTATACGGGACCGGAGCAGAAGCAGATACATGAGCTGTACCGACACCCGAGGACGAGGTGTTAGCTGAAGACTTTTCCTGAGCATCCATGTTCCATGCTCAGTATTTACTTTATTCTATCATTTATATTTTGGTCTGTTGAACCATTGTATCAGATATTTATCGGGTTGTTCTTCGAAGCACTTTGTTGAGACTGGTCGATGATTTACATTCCTTATATTCTGTGGATCATATTTTATATCTTGTGTGGATGAGATTAGTTGTGTCATGTTATCGTAGACTTGTTTTACAGCTTAAGTACGCCCTGATGGATCCACTAAATTGGGTTTGTCCATCAGTGTGTGCTGCTGGCCATTGCCACGTATGTGGTCCCTCGGTATTTTGGGACTGGGGCGCGACATGTGGCCCACTTCGCACCGACAAACGTGTCAGAACCAATGATCTCCAAATTCATCAAACTTAGTATCAACAAGTCCAGAATGACGATACGAACCCAATAAAACTTCCAGAACTGGATTTCGATGAGCAGATCACAAAATCGCCCGTCAAGTGGAGCCGTGGGGCCCACGATATGTGATTTTATCAACGTTCTCAGAATCGAACCAAACTTGAGTCACAGGACCAATGTATTGCTACGAGTCCAATGGCGTAAGTTTCGTTTCGATCCGACGTGTGTATACCAAGTTACAAAGAGATCCAGAAATGGCAGATACGGGGCGTTGTCGGCGGATACGCGTTGATTCTGGTGTGCACGCACATCCAAATCAACTTCTGCGAAATCTCGCACGTCCGTATCGACGACACGCACCTTTTGATAAAGACCGCACGCGACCAAGTCATAACGTTTGGCGGGGCGTACTCAGTTCCAGGAGAAAATGGGGTAATAATTTTCCTGTTTTTGGATCGTAGTTCGCGATCACCACAGGACGCGACACACCGAGCGGGTTGCCCGGGCATCGAGAGGGTCACGCAGGGTTCGTATCACAACAGACGGCACGAAAAATGGGGCAGCGAGGAAAGAGAAAAGGGTACCTGAACAGGGCTCCAAAAAACCAAAATTTTCGTGTCCGCAAGGCGACTCGACACGACACAATGTCCACTGTAGCTAGGGTTAGGGTTAGGGTTCCGGTGTTGGGGCTTCGTCGGGGCTTCGCCGGAGGAGAGGCGACGAGCTGGCGGAGGCGGAGCGAGGCTCGTCGGTGTCGTCGGAGGCGAAGCTGTCCAGGGACGGCGCCGGAGGAGGGCACGGCGGCACGGGGTGCTGAACGCTGTGAGGAGATCGACGGAGCGGGGCGGAGGCTTTGGCGGAGAAGGTCGAGGTGGAGTAAGGCAGAGGGGTGATGACCGGGGCTCTAGCGACGGGTGAGAGGTCGAGGCAGAGGAAGGAGGGTGGTGGCAGCGGCGGAGTGAGGCGGAGGGGTGAGGCAGAGGGGAGACGCCGGAGACGATCGGGGAAGACGGTGGCTAGGGCGGTTTATATCGGGAGCAGGGAGGGAGGAGTTGGGCCGGCGTCGGTTACGGGAGGCGGAGCGGCTGGGGGAGGCGGAGCGGCGGAGAACAGCCACTACAGGGAGGTCGAGCGTCGCCGGAATTGCGATGGCCGTTGGTTACAGCGGAGGGGAAACGTCGGGGGTTAGGTTTAGGTTTTGCGGGTTATCGGGTCCAGGTCAGGGTCGGGTTCAATTCGGATCCGACCCGACCCGTTAAGGATTTGGGTTCGGTTCGGGTTGGTTTGGTTTATTTTAAAATAAACTGGGTTTTATTCAGGGTTTAATTAGGGTTTATTACAACTTAGTTTTTAGGGCTTTAAAAATGCTTCCGGGGTCCAATAAAATTCCGGAAAATTATCCTATGTCTAATTTTTTATTTTACACCAGAAAATATTATTTTTATAATATTTTAATATTAATTAACATCATTTAAAAAATTATTTAATTATAAAATACCTTGATTTTAATTACAAAAAATTTTCAAAAAATTCCAGAAAAATTGTAAAAATACATTTTAAAAATTCCTGAAAAATTAGGGGATTTACAATCTACCCCCCTTAAGAGGATTACGTCCTCGCAATCAAAGAATAACCGATCAACAGAGATGACACGGTTGCAAACATTGTTCGAAGCATAACACGATTAAGAAGAGTCAAGGTTGAGGGTTTAAAACACATAGGAAAAATCATTTTCCTAAGCAATGGAAGTTACGAAATTTCCAGAAGAAAGAAAATCTAGAAAACTACAGTTTTAGAAAAAACTAGGTTATCATTTATCAAAACATATTAGGTTATCATTTATTAGCAAGTTCAAAATTACTAGGTTAAGGCTAAGATCACGAACCAACAGGCACGAACTAAAGCAATACTAGAAACAGAAAACTACGAAAACTTACGTGCATTATCTACTCCAAGAGTCTGCGCGTCCTCCAAAGTCATTGCAAAAGCCTGTCCGCGTCCTTGAGGTGGTGCCCTCTGTTGTTGTTGGGCTTGCTAGAAGGGTGCTGTTCGAGGTGCCAAGGGTGGCCTTGGTTGATACCCTCCTGGTGCTGGTAGAGCTTGTTGGTTTGCCCTTGGTGCTCCTTCTCCACGCTCAGGGCAGTCCCTCACTGCATGCTGTGTGGATCCGCAAGCTAAACATAATCCCAATCTGTGTCGGCATTCCTTCGTAAGATGGCCTGCCTTGCCACAGTAGTGGCAAGAAGGTAGGATTAGTGCTAGTGGTGTAGATGCTTTCTGCTGTTGGTGTAGGTTAGGTCTCTTTGCAGCTTCTTCTTGTGGTGCTCTGGCTGGTGCTGATGTGGAAGGCCGCTTCAGACTGGTCTCTCTCCTGGTGAGGCGCTCCATGCGTCGGGCTGCAGCAAGGATGTCCGTGTATGAAGTAGGTGCAACGGATCCGATCATTCTTTGTAGCTCAAAGTTTAGTCCGTCGAAGAACTTCTCAGCCTTTTCTTCTTTTGTCGGGATTAAGGTAGGGGCGAAGCGACTCAGATGAATGAATTCTGCGTTGTACTCTTGCACCGTCATAGTATCCTGAATGAGGTGATTGAACTTGTCCCGCAGTTCTGATCGAGCGATAGCTGGAATGTACATCTCCTGAAAGAGTCTGGAGAACTCCTCCCAAGTGACTCGGTCTGGTCCGAGCCATCTCTCCTCAGATAGCCACCAGTGATGTGCGTTGCCCGTCAATTGCATTCTGACGGCAGTCATCCAACGTTCCCGTGGAAGCTCAGTTGCTTCTAATTGATGTTGAGTATTGGTGATCCACTCATGAACTTCTGTGGGCTCCTCCTTGTCTGAGAAGGTACGGGGCTTCAGCTGGCGGAAATCGGTGATAGAGCCCGTCGTTAGCCGTCGAGCTGGTAGGTTGGCCTGCTCTAGTGCATTTACTAGGCTGTTCCTCAAGTAATGCGCCTTGCGACGCTGAGCATCGTATTGGACTTGTTGCTGGGCTTGCATCATTGCGTAGATCATTTGGACTATCTGTTGCCCATTAATAGGCTGCCCTTGTGGGAATACGGGCATTGGTGGAACGAACTACGGTGGCGGCGGGATGTCAGCACGCCGAAATCTAGAAGCATGCTGATCTGCTTGGCTGCTTCGGTGAGTAGAGGGATCTCCAATGGCGTCACTTCATCTTCTCCGTAGGTGACTACAGCACCTATTGGTGTTCTTGCTGGAGTTCCGTTGTTGGCTCGTGAATCCATTATTCTGCATCAAAAATAAACTATAAGAGGCGCACAGGAATCAAGGCAGGATGCAAGTCAAGAAATAAATTTGAATCTGATATAGATGTCAAGAACGATTCAAGCAAGTGGATGAGATCCTAATCCTAACTTATTGTAGGCTTACTCGGTCCCTAAATTGAAACCGAAGAAATTTAGTCGTTGACCTGTATGGGCCACCACAGAAACTATGTCACGCCCCAGTCCCAAAATAGCGAGGGACTAGCCACGTGGCAATGGCTAGCAGTATACACCGATGGACAAACCCAATTTAATGGATCTATCGGGGCATACTTAAGCTGTAATACAACAATAAGGGTCTACTAATCTCATCCACAGAAATAAATACAGCAATATCAACAAAAGGAAATAAACATCATCCAGTCACAAGTAATTAAAATCTGGGAACAACCCGATATTAAGTCTGTTACAATTGTTCATTTAAAACCAGAAATAAAAGAGTTTTAATAGCAACAAGACTGAGCATAGAAGAAACATCTACTAAGGAGAAATCTTCTCCAATCACCTCGTCCTCGGTTTCTAGTTCTGTTCCAACGTATGCACCTGTTCCTGCTTCTACACCTGCTAATGCTCCGGTCCCGTATACCTCGGGATAGATCTCATCTGCTAATCCTGGGGACATAATCCGGATCCAGGTCCTCAGGGGACATAGCAAGGTACAAAATAACTCATGCCAAAATAAATGCAGTACATCAATAAATGAAACAATAAGATAAACTATATAACCAACTAAGTGATATGCATGTGAGAGTTTTAGTCATACTCGGGCTGAGACTACTATAGGATCTGTGTCGGGGAAACCCATAGCAGTATTTTCTCGAAGGGCCAGTACATGTGTCAAAGCTTTGTGTCATAGTCTAAGACACCTCCAGATAACAATATATATATATATATATATATATATATATATATATATATATATATATATATAATCAGCCTTTCATATGGTAAATCTCTCCCCACCCAATGTAATCATACGTCTCATGTCCACAACGTCTCATATCCATGCCATGCAGGATCATAACTAATGCATCAAGTCATAAATATCTAAGCAAAAGAATATGTCATGAAACTTGTAACCTATATAGAATCACCATGAATTTCTCAGGATGATTCTATCTCATAAATAGTGTCAGGTGTCCTGGATATAACGTACTTGATAAGGCAAGTATGAGAATGTAAAGGGTCACGATGTCCATCTCTAGGTGATGTTACACAACTTCGTGTACGGTATTGGCACCCAACTATTAATCGGACGCTAAGTAAAGTCACACGGTCCTAGGTTAAGCATGTACAACAATTAATTAAGTCAAGGAAATAAGTAACAAGAACTGCAAGATTTGGCAAGGTACACTTGCCTGGGGTTTTGGTTCCAACTGTAGCTCTAACCTCAGTGGAAATTGCAGGTACTGCTCCCGTTGCTGAAATAAATATCACCATCAGATTCAGAAAATATCAAATAGCTAGAAACGCCTGTCCTTGAGTCCAATTTGGACATGGGCAAAAATGACAGTTTCTAGTCAAAGCGGGGTCCACATGTGGCCCGCTTCGCACCGACAAACGTGTCAGAACCAATGATCTCCAAATTCGTCAAACTTAGTGTCAACAAGTCTAGAACGACGATATGAACCCAACGAAACTTCCAGAACTAGATTCCGATGAGCCGATCACAAAATCGTCCGTCAAGTCGAGCCGTGGGGCCCACGATACGCGATTTTGTCAACGTTCTCAGAATCGAACCAGACTTGGGTCACAGGACCAGCGTATTGCTACCAGTCTAATGGTGCAAGTTTTATTTCGATTCGACGTTGTACACCAAGTTACAACGAGATCCAGAACGGACAGATACGGGATGTTGTCGGCGGATACGCGTTGATTTCGGTGTGCACGCACATCCAAATCAACTTCTGCAAAATCCTACACGTCCGTATCGATGGCGCACATATTTCGATGAAGATCGCACGCGACCAAGTCGTCCCGTTTGGCGGGACACACTCAGTTCCGGGGGAAAATGGGGTATTGATTTTCCTGTTTTTGGATCGCAGTTCGCGATCACCACAAGATGCGACACACCGGGCGGGTTGCACGGGCATCGAGAGGGTCACACAGGATTTGCGTCACAACAGACGGCACAAAAAATGGGACAACAAGGAGAGAGAAAAGGGTACCTGAACAGGGCTCCGAAAAACCGATATTCTCGTGTCCGCAAGGCGACTCGATACGACACAATATCCACTGTAGCTAGGGTTAGGGTTAGGGTTCCGGTGCTAGGGCTTCGCCGGAGGAGAGGCGACGTGCTGGCTGAGGCGGAGCGAGGCTCGTCGGCGTCGTCGGAGGCGAAGCTGTCCAGGGACGGCGCCGGAGGCGGGCACGGCGGCTCGGGGTGCTGAAACGCTGCGAGGAGATCGACGGAGCGGGGCGGAGGCTCTGGCGGAGGAGCTCGGGGAGATGACCAGGGCTCTAGCGGCGGGTGAGAGATCGAGACGGAGGAAGGAGGGCGGTGGCAGCGGTGGAGTGAGGCAGAGGTATGAGGCAGAGGGGAGACGCCGGAGACGATCGGGGAAGACGGTGGCTAGGGCGGTTTATATAGGGAGCAAGGAGGGAGGAGTTTGGCCGGCGTCGGTTACGGGAGGCGGAGCGGCTGGGGGAGGCGGAGCAGCGGAGAACGGCTACTACAGGGAGGCCGAGCGTCGCCGGAATTGCGACGGCCGTCGGTTACGGCGGAGGGGAAACGCCGGGGGTTAGGTTTAGGTTTTGCGGGTTATCGGGTCCGGGTCCGGGTCGGGTTCAATTCGGATCCGACCGGACCCGTTAAGGATTTGGGTTCGGTTCAGGTTGGTTTGGTTTATTTTAAAATAAACTGGGTTTTATTCAGGGTTTAATTAGGGTTCATTATAACTTAGTTTTTAGGGCTTTAAAAATGCTTCCGGGGTCCAATAAATTCTCGAAAAATTACCTATGTCTAATTTTTTATTTTACACCAGAAAATATTATTTTTATAATATTTTAATATTAATTAACATCATTTAAAAAATCATTTAATTATAAAATACCTTGATTTTAATTACAAAAAAATTCTAGAAAATTCCAGAAAATTTGTAAAAATCTATTTTAAAAATTCCTGAAAAATCAGGGGATTTACAGACGACGCTCGCGAAGAAGGAGGGGGGTGGAGTACTGTTGATCGACAAAGAAGGCGTAGGGTGGTAGCAGGGACAAAGGAGAGAGAGGGGGCTCGACGGCAGACTATGGAAAGGAAGGAAAATATTCGTCAGGGAGGTGGCGCACGACGTCAGACAAAGAATGGAGGTGATATAGAGAGACGGATGGAAAGAATGGGGGTACGATCGGGTGCCCAACCCAAATCAATATCATAGGACCAGAGCGACAACCAGACAGGGGGCAGAAGGGACGCGAGGTACAACTTTCCAACAAGGGAATCTGCAACTCTAGATTGGCGAAGGGCTAGGGTTCCCCTGGAGACGACAAGGCAGGGGGATGGAAAAAGGGGGATGGAGGATCAGAGTCTGCCACCGATCACAGATGGTGGTACATAATCACGCGCAGATGGGTTGGAAAATTTGTGGGAAGAGATGTGCCGCACAGAGGAGCCATCACAAGAACCAGAGATGCAATACGTCAAACCTGGAGAATTCGAGGAACGACTGATGGAGGAGTTCACCGATGACGGTTTGGCAAAAATTGTAGAGTACTGGAGAAACACGATCGTGTTCTACATACTGGGGGAAAATCGTACTTTACACAGATTCGAGCATATATGCATCGGGTATGGAGACCGAGGGGTAATTTTAAAATCTTTTCAAGAGAGAATGGATTTTACTTTGCTCGATTTGACATGGAGGAGGATGTGGAACGGGTTCTGCAAGGGGGCCTTGAACGTTTGATAGGAGACTGATAATAGCAAAGAGATGGACTCCTGGAGTGTAATGCGGAAGGGATCTTTTTCACACCATTCCAATATTGATACGATTCCTAAATTTTCCTTTAGATTATTGGAGTGTGCCTATGATGATAAACTTTCTAGCCTCATAAAAAAGCCCATCAAGGTGGATGAGGCGACAACAAAGAAGGCCAGAGTCACATTTGCACGAGTGTTTGTTGAGATAGATGCCAAGGAAGTTCTTCCGAAAGTAGTGGAATATAAACTATCATCTGGCAAGTACTATAGACAATGGGTGGATTATGAATGGGTACCTCCTTTGTAAAATCCTGATTTTTCAAGATTTTTAAAACGGATTTTTCAGAAATTTTCTGGGATTTTTCAGGAATTTTTACTAATTAAAAACCAGGGTATTTCGACATTAAATAAAATTAAATATTTTTAAAATATATTAAAATATTATGAAAATAATATTTTTGGGTGTAAAATAAAATATTGGACTTAGGATAATTTTTCTGGAATTTATTGGACCCCGAACCTATTTTTAAAGCCCTAAAAACTATTTTTAAACCCTGAACCCGGTTCACTTGAACCAAACCAAACCAAACCCACTCAGCCCTGCGGGTCGGATTCGGGTCAAACCTGCGACCCAAACCCGCTTTCAGCCTCTAGCGGGTCGGGCCGGGTCTGCCCAACCCGCGACCCGTCGCCAACCCGACTCGCCTCTCTCACCCCCCCTACGAATTCCCTCAGCCTGCATCTTCCGGCGCTCCGCCCGGCCACATCGTCGACGGCCTCGCCCTGCTCCGCTCGTCCCACGTCCTCCCCGACTCCGCCTCCTCCGCCATGACCCGGCACCCCCCAGCCCTAGCCCCGCCTATATAAAGCCCCCCCCCCTTTTCTCTTCTCCGACCAACTTTCTCCCCCTACTCCGCCACCTCCCTCAGCCGCAGCCCTCTCCCCTCGCCGTGCCCAGCCCCGCTGTCAGCCCCCTACTCCGACCTCTCTCCCTTCCTCCTCCGTCGTCCCTGTCCAGAACCCCCGCAGAGCCAGCCGCCTCCCCCCGGAGCAGAACCCGCTGCCGAAAACCCCAACCACCACTCGATCCCCGCCGTTCGCCGCCTCCCTCGCACCGTCGCCTCTGGCCAGTGCCACATCCGCTGCCCCCGGCCTCCCTCCGGCCCGCCTCCGGCCACCGCAGCTCCGGCGAAGCCCAAACCCTAACCCTAACCTAGACGGACACGGGACTCGGACACGGGAATTCGATTTCACGGAGCCCTGTTCAGGTAACCCGTTCTCTCTGCTCGTTGACCCATTTTCGGTTTCATCTGTTGCAACTCGTAGACTGTGTAACCCTCTCGATGTCCGTATAACCCGCTCGGTGTGTCGCGTCCTGTGGTGATCGCAAACCGCGATCCAAAAACAGGAAAACCAACGCCCTGTTTTATCCCGAAACTGAGTGCGCCCCGCCAAACGGGATGACTTGGTCGTACACGGTCTTTATCGAAACGTGCGCGTCGTTGATACGGACGTACGGGATTTCGCAGAAGTTGATTTGGATGTGCGTGCACACCGGAATCAACGCGTATCCGTCGACAACGTCCCGTATCCGCCTATTCTGGAATACGTTGTAACTTGGTGTACACACGTCGGATCGAGACAAAACTTGCGCCATCGGACTCGTAGCAATACGCTGGTCCTGTGACCCAAGTTTGGTTCGATTCTGAGAACGTTGACAAAATCGCGTATCGTGGGCCCCATAGGCTCCACTTGACGGGCAATTTTGTGATCGGCTCATCGGAATCCAATTCTGGAAGTTCCGTTGGGTTCGTATCATCGTTCCTGACTTATTGACACTAAGTTTGACAAAATTAGAGACCTTTGACCCTGACACACTTTTCAGTGCAAAGTGGCCCACATGTGGACCCCGCTTTGACCCGAAAATGTCATTTTTGCTCCTGTGTCCAAATTGGACGTAAGGACAGGCGTTTCTAGCTATTTAATATTTTCTGAATCTAATGGTGATATTTATTTCAGCAACCGGAGGAGTCCCTACAATTTCCACTAAGACCAGAGCTACAGTTGGAGCCAGAACCTCAGGCTAGTGTACCTTGCCAAATCCTGCAGCTTTTGCTACTTATTTTCTTGACATATATACATTGTTGTGCATGCTTAACCTAGGACCGTGTGACATGCTTAACGTCCGATTATAGTCGGGTGCCAACACCGTACGCGGAGTTGTGCAACGTAACCTAGAGATGGATATCGTGACATTTACATTTTCGTACTTGCCATATAAAGTACGTTATACCCAGGACACCTGACACAAATCATGAGACAGAATCTTCCTGAGATATTCATGGTGATTCTGTTACGATACAGGTTTTCTAACATAGACATTATTTCTTAGATCATTATATGACTTGCTGCATTAGTTTTGATCTTGCGTGTCATGGACATGAGACGTGTGATTTCATTGGGTGGGGAGAGACACACAGGCTACAGGCTAATTATATATATATATCACTACATAGTAAACTATATAGTAAACTATATAGTATAACTGCTACCGGCTCCCAGACACAGAGCTTGTAGTGGTCTCAGCCTAAGTTCTAGTGTTGTTCTTAACTTGTATTTCACATAGATGGTTATATAGTTTACCCTATTGTTTCATATATTGCTGCACTGCATTTATTTTGGCATGAGTTATTTTGAACCTTGCTATGTCTCCTGAGGACCTGGATCCGGATTATGTCCCCAGGATTAGCAGACAAGATCTACCCCGAGGTATACGGGACGGGAGCATTAATAGGAGCAGAAGCAGAATCAGGTGCATACAGTGGAGCAGAACCAGGAACCGAGGACTAGATGATTGCCATAGATCTTCCTGAGTATATGTTTCTTCCATACTCAGTTTGTGATGTTCTTTACATTCTTGTTTAAATGAACAATTGTATCAGACTTGATTATCGGATTGTTCTCCGATTTAATTACTTGTGACTTGGTGTTTGATGTTTATATTTCTTTTGTTGATATTGATATATTTATTCTGTGGATGAGATTAGTAAACCCTGATTGTTGTATTATAGCTTAAGTATGCCCCGATGGATCCATTAAATTGGGTTTGTCCATCGGTGTGTGCTGCTGGCCATTGCCACGTGTCTAGTCCCTCGATATTTTGGGACTGGGGCATGACATCCTTCGTGTAGCACATGTCATTGCTTCGATCACTTGGCAAATCTATGCCCAGTAGGAGTGAGGGAAGTCGAGACACATATGGAGGAAGACTTGGAGGATGAAGCAAGACACACTGATGGTGTAAGCACGGGGGGCAATGGTGGAGGAGAGACTACTGGACAAGAGTTATATACAAGCAATAACACGGACAAAGCGAAATAAATAGTAGAGGATATATATGGCAGTTGTACAAAATGGGGTGATTAATCAACTACAACAAGATGGAAATACTTCTCAGATGGTTCTTTTTGGGAAGTACAGAGATCCCAACCAGGAAGAAGAAGACGACGGAAGGGTACAACAACAGAGCAATGGACTTCTATTTATGATACAAACATGGGAGAGTGGATCGATAGGCAATGATAGAGAGACCTCGCTATAGAGGGGATCTGTCACGTCCCAATCCCAAAATACACGTGACTAGGCCTCGTGGCAATGGCCAGCCAATACGTAATCAAGGACTTGCCCAATTTAATGGAATTCTCAACTACGTACTTTGTTATAGCTAAAGAATAATATAGTCACAAGCATACTAAACCTCATCCACAAAATATAATGAACTAGTCTGAATACGAAATAGTCATATAATCAGAATATGTCAATACATAACCAAATAAGTGTAGAGTTGGTGGAGACAAATCCACTACATAAATACGCTGAAATAAAGTGCTGAAAGTAAGATAGATGGCGACGAGCTCAAGTAGAAGTCCACAACCAGGATGGTATCATACCAAGATTAAATGTACTCATCGGGCTACACCTCTTCTGCCTCGTAGATAGCATCAGGACCCGGCCCGTAAACCTACTCGTGACTCAGCTAAACCTGGAAAGAAACCCGGCCCGCAGAGGGACATAACAAGATACATAGAAACATGCTACTAATGATACAAAAGTACTGCAATAAAATAAGGATGTAGCAAGCTAAGTGTAAATGCAATGAGAACCATATTCGACGCATGAGTTGTAGGCTAAATGGGATCAGCATAATTTTCTGGAAAAACATAGGCCTAAATATAGCGTAGTGTCGTGGACACCAGAGGCCTAAAAATAATTGATGGAGCAAGATTGACATACAAGTAGACATGTAGATTAATCATGGTTAGAAAACGGAAGGGTATAAGGATATGGGTGCACTTCTGTTTTTTATGATCACATGAAAAAAAGGATTTGGAGAAGAACTTACAATGACAAGTTCGACTAGGTGAGGATTCAGTCGAGTCGATGAGCGACCGAAAAATGCAGCCTACAGTTCAATGTGCGGAGGAGCTGTAGTTAAGCTCGGTGCGCTCCAGGTGCGGCACCTGAAATACTGCTCCAGAATCAGGATGGTGTCGTCGTACACCTGAAATATTGCGGTATTGATGATACTGGAAGGTTCTTATTAAGTGGAACAGAAAAGTTTCCAGGTTCCCATTAGGTGGAACAGGAAAGTCAGATGGAACTGGATTATGAATCTGTCCATCTGGTCCTGAAAGCCTAGGATTCTTTGAGGTTTCTCCTTGAGTCTGACCATTGACTCCAGGAGTTGAGTCATCATCAACAGTACATCCCTTCTGCATATCCATCTCTCTACAGGTGATGTACACAATATTTTAGAAGGACTACAAGAATCAAATAGAGATGTAAAATTGTTGGCGTAAGCATGGTCTCAGAAATATCTGCGTAACGCAGAGAAGCGTAAGGTAAGGTTTTTAAAGTTGTATGCGTAAAACAGAGACTCAAAGAAGTTAGCGTAAAAATAGAGCTTAAAAACTGTTCGCGTAAAATAGGGCTTCAGAACTGTCTGGGAAAAATCTGCGTAAAAGTTTCCGTACGTAAAGTCTGATGCATAAACTCTGTGCGTAAAAATCTAACATACGTTGTAGCGTAAAGTTGTTCGAGGAACTTTGTCAGTCAAATCAGTGATCCTGACATCTGACAAAAGTACTGCACGATGATCGAGAGGACGGTTGTGATAATGATTTGCACAAAGACCCAGATTTTGTCGTTTTAGCGATATATTTTTAATACAAAGTCGTTTATACGCTTCCAATAAGGAAGAAAGGTTTTAAGGCTTCAGAATACGCTACCTAGCCTATTCGGATAGAAATGAGTTTTTACGCTCAAGATAAGACAAAATCAGACACTAAGTCAAAAAGCTATTTCTGCACAGGGCTCAAGGCATATCTCTGCATTTAATACACGAGATTTGGTTTCTTAATTGGTCATGACTGAGAAATCTAAAGCTAAAACTGTGATAATACGCTCACTACGCCTAATCAAGCTATTTACACTGATTTCAGGAATCATCAGGTTTACGCTGGATATTTATCTATGTGGCTTATATGTCATCTTATACGCAGAATTTAGAAACAATATTGGAACGTGGTTAGCAGTTATTATAACTGCAGCATAAAATAGGCAGTCTTCTACATAGTTTGGCCTTTACACCAACAAGATAGTCATTTGGCTCTTACGCCAACTTAGGATAAATGGTTTTTGACATAAACTTTGGTTTTATCCAAACAGAGGATAGTTGATAGGAAGAATAAAGTTTAATCAAGTGTGGATGAGATCCTTATACTCTATTCCTATACACATGCTTGTTTTGTACAGTTACGTAACCAAGACAATATATCGAGGACCTGCATGGGCCACCACCAAAAACATGTCACACCCAGACCCAAAATACGTAGGACTAGGAATACGTAACACGCCCAGCCGTATGTATACGAACTCCAATATGTGGAAATCATATACACACGTACGCTGTATATGAATAAGAAAATCCATCAGTGGTAATATACTGTCATAACAAGTCACACAAAATCTATGTCTCATTCACAGCACAAATAATCAGTAGAAATAAACGCTGAATAATAACTGGATATCCAAAATGAGTATCAAGTCTGATAGTCGGGTGGAAACAAATCTACTACAAAATGACTATCCTGAAGTAGCAAAATATCTAAACACCGTCGATAAATCACAGATACTCTGAGGGTAAGATCTCCTTATCCTGGTAAGTGGAGTCAGGTCCCGGTCCGTACTCCTGGGGGTACTCCTGCTCGTCCATATCTGGAAAGGGACCAGGTCCTCAGAGGGACGTAACAAGATACATAATAACATGTCAATAAGTACTGAAATATAAACATCCAATGGGTCTCCTAACTGTCTAAGTGAATGCAGTTTGAGAACAACTTTCCACCAAGTGGGCTATCTGGCTAAAAATGTGGGATTGGCGTGACCCTCTCAAAGAATCAGGAGCCTCAAAGCATGTCGTCTTTTGAACGGCAGAGGCCGCCAGTAATATATAGTGGTCATCATAACCCGTTTCTCCGGTGGAGAATCCGGGCGTACAGAAAAAAGTGAAAAAGGAGCCCAAATATTTTACTTATTGTTCTCCCTACCCCATGCTCTAAGCATGCCATATCCATGACATGATAAATCCTCTAAATAACTGTCAGGTCTTCTAGCATACAAAATTTCTATCAGCAGTCATCCCTAACGCACGGCTTATACATACAGGCGGCCAACCCAATATGTAGTCCGAGAGCTATATGAGACTCACAACTCGTGTAGTAACTGTGTCACGGCCAATGAACCAAATAATGCTCCATAATACTAGGGTGGTCTCATAAACAAGGTCCAATGCAAATACATAAAATAAAACATAATCATGCTTTATATGGAATATAAATAATAGTATTGTGGCAAGGTATACTTGCCGAGCAAGTTCTGTATAGTGCAATTGTCCACAACAGTGTTTAAACTTTGGTGTAAGAAGTGGAATTAGATTTTTAGGAGAGTTGTGATATATATAGGAATAAGGAGGCGGTGGAATTTACTTAATGGGTAAGAAACTATTGCCACTACTGTTCCTTTTATTGGTTTAGGGGTGCGGTTGGGGATATTTAGTAATAATAGTGTTAAGGAGTGGTGGAATGAGAAGCTTACACGTATAGGAAATCAAAGCAAAGTTGAGTTTTGCTTCTGCAGCTGATATTTTCTTCTCCTAATGGTTATGGTTTGGGTTTTACGTGTGGTGAAAGGAAATTATGCAGGGGTTGGTTTTACGCGTAGAGAAAGAAAAATTTTACGTGGGATAAAATAAGCGGTGGTTTGATACTGCTGCTGCTGTGGTTTATGCGCGGTGGTTTTTGCTATTGCTGTTGATATTTACGTGCGGAGAAGTATACGCGGTGATGAGCGGTTGCTGTTGTCTGTTTATGCGGGGTGGCTGCTGTTATTTTCTTATTTTACGCGTGGAAGTGTGTTTAACGGGTTACGGGTTTGATCCAATAGGAAATTCTATTTTCTATATTTAGCTCATAAATTCTAATAAATTACATAATATAGAATACGATTTTCAGAATTAGGGTTCTTACAGTAGCTCAACGGCTTCCAATATATCCTCTGTGGTGACGAGCCACTCGTTCACCTCGTAGGGATCCTCGGTACCCTTGAATGGTGGATGGTGCATCCCTCTGAACTTATCGATAGTGCCAGGCCATCCAATCTCGATGCTCTTCCTCATGAGCTCATTTTGCAGCCATTGGGCCCATATTATGCCCTGGAAGAACTGTTACATGAATGCCTGGATGTCCTGCGGTAGTGCCTGTTAACCAGGCTATGGCTGAGGAGGAAACAGAAATGGCCCCTGGGGAGGAAACGGTGGTTGTGGAGGCAAAGGCTCCTCCCCCTGACCCTGGGCCTACTGCCCTCCAAGGTCTGCCTGCTGATAGTGACGCTCCACCTGGTTGCCCCTGGTTCTTCCCTGGATCATGGTCCTAAGAGCCGTCGTTATTGTGGCACTTGTGCGCATTGTTACCACATGTGTTGCTAGGGCGCTTGTGATAGAAATTTTGTACAGCACCGGTGCGAACTGGGGGGTATTGCGACTCTAGGGAGAGGGCATGGTTTAGAGACTCACTCATGGTATGTTACTGAGGGACGACGATGTGAGCACGAATAGAAGGTCACAGTCCTATCTCAAACCTTCGAGCTCGACCTTCGGAGTCACAGAGATGAGACTTAGCAAATTTTGCAAGCCTGTTGAATTCTGCGGCATACTGCCGCACTGTTATATCTTCTTGTTGCAGATATGTAAATTCATCTTCCTTCTCGCGACGGACGACGGGGGGAAGGTAATCCTCTTCGAAGACTTTATGGAACACGGACCAAGAGATAGTCGTATTATCATCTTCACTCATTATAGCTTGTTTGTGCACATCCCCCCATTCATGTGTGTTTAAACGGAGCTGAAGCTAAGCGCAAGCAACTCTCTTTGTCTCATCCATGCAAAGCACTTCAAAGTGGTCCTCTAGCTCAACTAGCCAATCCAACGCCACAGAGGGGTCCTCAGTCCCTTTGAAGGTAACATGACACATCTTCTTAAACTCTGATATTTGAAGGATGGAGCCCTTCTCGTATGAGGGTGGAGGTTCCTGAGAGCCCTGCAGTCCCGCGGTCTCGGCTACAACTGGCACTGTCGCGGCAGCCATTGATGTAGAATGGTTATTGGCGACGAGCATCATCACAATCGTTTACAAGGTATCCATTTGCATCTATTGTGCCTCGGCCTGAGTCCGCTACGCCTAAAATTGAGCCTCAATTCGGGACTCGAATTGGCTTTGACGTAGTTTTGCCTGCCTCTGTTGCGTTTCTATCTAACGCATCATCCGCTCGAACGAATCGACAGAGGGCGCGACTGCTGGACTTCCTAAGCTGCCGGAAGTGTCGGAACTACTCCCTCGCACCTGTGCCACTACCTGTGCTTGTGCATCCGGCTCTGAGGCTGTACCTTTAATGAAAAGTAACTTACATCAGTCTCAAAACATATTATGGACTCACTGTATGGAACGTATCTTATTTTGGCCAAGCGAATTCAAGAGTTCAACTGGGAGGGACAGGGTCATTTCATGAAAACTCTTCTGACACGAAGGTCAAAGGATCTGAAGCCATGCTCTGATACCAATATGTCACGCCCGGATTTTTGCTAAAAAAATAATCGTCTCCCGGGCGTGATGTCGTGCGAGCGTAAGGCGCGCCCGTACAAGACCTAGGCATAATGAAATACTTTAGAACATATGCAACAGAGTACGCAAATAAGATATCACACATTGAGATATAGAAAAGTTCTCTTTATTGATAATGAACATCTGGTTACAGACTCTTGACTCAAAAGTAATAAGGATAACGCACAGGCTTACAACTTGGACACAAAATGAGATAGCCGATTCATACATTACATCCCTTACTAATATTTCAAAAGGGCGAACCACATTGGGTACGTGTTATCACCATCGCCTAGGGGCTTCAAAAGGTATGTGCGAGCTCCTTGTAATTATGTACTTGAGCTCCAAAAGTCAAAAACACGAACGCGCCAGATCAGTGAAAGGTTGGGAGAAGCTTCAGCTCCTCGCTGCGTCGCCTTGGCTCGGGGAACTTGCTGCAATGAGAGTCAGTACTTCAAAAAGTACAAGTGAGGGTGAGCAAACCCAACATACCAAAATCTACATCGTATTCATATGAACATGCAACATTATTATGTGATCTTTCTATCTTGCCATAGTTCAATTCCTTATATACGATAGAATGGAATGACATAATCAAATGTGCCACCGTTCGGTGACTTTACCTGTACCGTCTGAACTACCTGTACAAAACTTACCATGACCTTTCCTGCCATGAAGACATAGTTAGTCTGCACAGTTTAAATATATATAATGATCACTATCTTGACTAGCCATCATGGACTATAGTTTGGGTAGACGGCGATGCTTGCAGCGCAGGTAGCGAGCCCCGCTACAAACTCCCGTCTCACCCGTGCTAAGTTGTTAGTACGACTAACTGTTGTTCCGCCCAGGACGCGAATAAGCCCCGGTGCCCCGGCGACCATTTGCAGGAACCATATACCTTGTGCACAAGTTATCCATGACCATTGACGATCTAAACACTAAGTTAACATATGAAGTATTTTAAGACATCAACATGAACAGAACTACTTTAGCACAGTGTGATGTCATAGTCTACTAGCTGATATGATCAATTCACAAGTTATATACTACCCATTTAACAGTTAAAGATGAATAAGTTTTAACTACAACTGAACACAAAATAGCTGCATGTATAGAGGACAAGCACGCAACAATGCGACCGTAAAGAATTTTATGTTACAAGCATTAAGTGTTTCAAGTCTACTTCTTCTTTTATCTTAACTCAATTTTATTCTTTTGGTATCGTTGATCGGAATGCACAAATGAGTCAATTTATTAGGAATGAAGACTTGGAAGAAGGGCGCAAATTCGGGAGTAAGGCCACTCACAAGTTGGTAAATCAGGAGAGAGAAAAGAGATATATTCAAGACTCCGCTTGCGCGTCGCCTACACAATCACCTGCACGCACCAACAGATGATCAATATCTCCTACTTCTATCTCCAAGGGTTCTATACGAAATACGAAGTCCAAAAAATGAAGATAATAAAATCCATCAAAACCGTTCAAGAAAACACAAGTCACAAAACTAACAAGAAAGCAACAAAGCGGCATAAAAAATGGGCAAAGAAACCAGCGCAACGGAAAGGCCCCTCTCGACTCTGCCGCCGAGTCCTTCCTTGAGGCACGATCCATTGAATGTGAGACCTGATTCCGAAGAAACCAATCCATAAGGAGAAAATGAGCTTGATTCAATCTGTCTCGATCGAACGATACCAAGTATTTCTTAGCCGCGCTCCCCGGATAGGGGGAACGGGGCACTACACTAATTAGTCGTAAGATCTGGACATCTAGTTTCTTTTACATGATTGTAATTAATCAGATTACAGTTGATCATGGTCATTTACTTTTGCTACTCTGCTAGCTTTCTTATTTTGCACAGTTGGTTTCCTAAATATTGTGGCAGAGCGTTTGGGACGCCTTACTTCTTTGTCATATATGTTCTACGTTTATTGTTCTTATTTGACTGTTTGAGACAATAGAAGTTCTATATGACCCTAAGTGACTTGCTTGTAGTATGCACCCCCTTGTCTAGTTATAGCCGTGACCGCCGTACGATATTTTATACCTCGTATGGGGGAGCTGACCATGTTTGTCTCCGTATTTCGGTACTAGGACGTGACACAAGAGTTCCTCTATTGTGACACAACTCCACAGAAGCACTAAACCAAGAACATGTTACAAACTGACGACCCAATAAAAAAAAATAAGAATCAGAAAATCATTTTTCTCTTTACGTTCGCAGACTGGAACAAGAAAAGAAATACACAGAAGAAAACTCCTTGCTGGGGTGATCAAAACCATCGGTGCTCAAGGCAAGATTCTCATATTACAGAGAATCACGCGACGCCTGCGCCGCACGCACCGCACGATGTAGCCAACAATAGATCATGTCCCCTCCGCATCAGACATATCACCTTGTCTCATGTCATCCTGGCCGCATGAGCACTGGACGATGCTAAGTGCAAAGTGCGCCAATAAAGCGCCACTTTGCGCCCTTGAGTCCGAGTCGCTAAGCGGGACTTAGCTCCTAAAGATTTTTTTTTTTCAAATGTGGTGACAAAATTTAAGATTGTCATAAAGGGATTCACACTTAATCCCTCTAGAAAATTCAACCCACATGGACCACCACCCCATGTGCATATACCAATACTAAGCATAACTATATATTGAGATATACCCATTGGTGGTTTTCCAATGTGGGACTAAAACTCCCAAAGTAAAGTGGAAAACACCAATATATATGGTTATTGCTTTTCACATTCTAACTATATCTTCATTCGTTTTTGGAAATAACCTTATTCAAACCATACCCGCTTCGAAAGGCTTCGAATGCACTCCTAGCATGCATGTATTGCATTGCATTGCAAAACGCGTGAATGAATATCACTTAGGGTGTGATGTAGTGGTAACACCACAAGTGCGGGGGGGGGGGGGGATTTGGGTGGGAGGGGGGGAGGGCTTCGGGCTTGGCTCTAGCAGGAGGGTCGTGTAGAATAGGAAAAAAAAATATGTGTTAATTATCCTTCCAATGTAATCGAGAGAAAAAAAATTCAAACTTTTGATTTTCTAGTATTAGCCAATTTAGTGGAAGAATCAAACCTTTATTTTCTCGCAAAAGTCCCTACTCCTAAATATTTTCTAAAAACTAAACTAAATTAATACATGAATGTGACATTTTTGCCAACAAAAGGAAAAAAAAAAAAAAGAACAACCTTCATCTAATAATTATAAATTTGATTTCAAAATTTTACTTTTCAACAAAGAAATTTTTTATATTTTTGACGATACATTTTAGGTAACTAATTAATTTGTAAATGCTAAAATTCAGAATGTCATTTACCAAAAGTTAAATTTTGAATAATTTGTACCATTTAGGCTCGATTCAAAATGTCTCCTATCCGTATGGACTTCTTTTATTTACTTGTTGTTATGTTTATCTTTCATATTTGGTTTTAATGTTATTAGCAGGGGCTGATGTAGCTTATAGGTGGAGTGGACTGCCCAATGCCAAATTTGTTTTTAATCTTTTTTTCTAATATTTTTGATTTTTTGATTTTTTTTATATAGATTAGTCTATTTCTAGTCCACCCTAATAAATAGCAGTCCATTTCATTTTCAGTTTTTGGATCCGCTCCTGGTTACTAGTTTTGCTTAAAAAATTATAATTGATATTTAAATTTATTACAGATTGAATAAAAAAATTGCTTAATGTTGAACTAAATAAATGCAATTTCACCAACTATTGTTCTCGCCATATTTTCTTATTTATCACATGTCCATATTTGTGGTATTCATCATATGGTATAAATTGATAGGTTTTAAATTTGAACTCTGACATGGTGAAAAAAAATCCAAGTCGAGTGTTAAAATAGCTCTTTATTTCAGCTATGAAGTAAGGAAAAATATATCTATAATAAATTTTGGGTAGGTCAAATAGTGGCCCCTCTAAGGTTGCTCAGACATTATTACAAAATCAAGCTTTTGTATTTAACCTCAGCTTAAGAATGTGATGAAGTGGATATTCCTGTTTATGAGTTTGATTTTGTTCCATTTGAAGAAATTTTCAAAATATGTTGACATTTATTTATTAGGTATTAAAATTTTATTTATTTATTTTCTATTCTTTCATAACATTTTTTTTACTTGAATGACAATTAATAGTTTAAAATATTATCATTTTCACTTCAGATGGGAGAACTTACAGCAGTTTGTGCAAGACTGTATCACGAATCGAAACAAAACAAATGTTGAACATTCAATTGTGCAAGTGTGTGTCACAAAAGGAAACGAAAACAAATGGCTAAACATTCAATTAGCAAATCTACAGTGAGTCCTACGTTATTATATGGATGATGATATTTGTAATAGCCACCTACTAAATTACTTATTTTCAACTTAATATATTTCTATTTTATTTAAATTTCATAATTATAGATTTTTTTTTTATTTTGTATAAATTAAGGATTTTCCATTTAATTTCTATTTTTTCTTAACTTCATACTCCTTAGTTATTCCTATTCACACTAGTTTATATGTACGTACGTTGAACATATTTCATATTATGTGGAAATAAAAAAAAGTTTACTTTCAAACAACATTTACTCTTTTTTTTATATATGTAATTATCTATCTATCTATCTATCTATCTATGTTAAATTTAATGAACAATTTTAATTAGTAAATATAGTTAAAGATATTTTTGGAACAAAATTTTTCACGATACGTTGCACGTATTTTATATTACTTGGAAAGAGCAAATAATAATAGTATAAATTATTATATTATTAATAGGAAGACTAAAAGACATATATAATTGTTATAATATCTGTTAAGATTATTTTGGAATATTAAAAGACAAATATCTTAATTATTTTAAATTTATTATTATAATATTATTATATATATTATTTTATACCTGAATGAAGACTATTTAGGAAGACCAACAGACAGCTTCCGTAATTAACTAGTTGTCCTATTAATTTTAATAAAAAATTAATTAATAAACATATGCAATGATATATTTAGAAAGAAAAGTTTTACAGTGAAGTTAAACTTTTTCCGCTGTATAGTAATATAGACATAATGAATAATTTTAATTAGTAAACATATGCAAATATATATTTGTTAAAAAAATTTAGTAGTTTAACTAAACTCATTATACAATAACTAATATATATATATGGACGTGCATTGCACCTATTTTATACTAGAAAATAACAAAATCTTTAATTTCAAATAACATTTCTTCTTAAATTTTTTTTTATATACTTGATTACTTAACTATCTATGCTAAATTTAATGAATAATTTTAATTAATAAATATAAATAAAAATATTTTGAGGTAGTATAGATATTACCTGTAAGTTTGTGCTTTGAACCGTAGATCATACAAACCGAACCTAATTTTACTTTTATAAATCCAAATTGCAAAGAGAACAGTCTGTCCCCAAAACAAACACAAGGTTCATGAAATTAAAAATAATTGGCAGGTGCTTCTGACATCCATCTTTACTTTTATAATAAAGTTTAAAAATAGTTTAAAATTAAACCGTCTAAACTATATATAAATATTTTTTTTTTTTTTAAAATAGCTAATTATTTAACTAACTAATATTATTTATTTATAACTAAATTTTTTTAACTCAAGTGGTTAAGATGAAAGATATTTTTTTTTATCGGACTATACACACCCCATCCTCTACTTAACACACCCCAAATGCTAAACACATCCAAATTTAACTAATTTAAAATTACCAAAATCCTAAACACACCCTACTACATTACCATTTTACCCTTGTCGTCTGCTCCGACGCCGTCGAGACGGGATCGCTGGGACGCACGGGCGGTGGCGCGCGCGAGGGGAGGCTGTGTGCGGCGTAGGCGCCCGCCGGGCCGGGGGGGGGGGGGGGAGGGGCAGCGACTGCGGCAGGGTCGCGGGGACGTGCTGGCAGAGGCACGCATGTGGGGCGGCCTACAGTGGAGGTGCCCGCGCAGGAATCAATGCGCGGCTGAGGGCTGCGCGCGCAGTCAGCGGAGGGAGGTATGCGGCTGGGGAGGGAGGGGGAGTGCGCAGGCGGGCGCAAACGACGGGGTGGCTAGGGGGAGTTCGTCGCGGGCGACCGGAGAATGAGGGGAGGGTGAGGGGGGCGGGGTTCGACGGTGGGCGACCGGAGAGTGGATAATCATGTCTTTTAATATATATTTACTTTTTATTTAATTTAATATATGATGTGTTAAGTAGAGGGTGTGGTGTGTATAGCCTGATGTATATATTTTTTAAATTGCTCAAGTTGGATTACTAGAAATAATAATTTTATATTAAAATTTTTTAACAATATTTTACGCACTTTCATTACACGTTCTTTATAAAGTCCGACTCCTTTTCTTTTTCTTTGTTTCTCAAGCTCAATAATATAATTCTTCACTAGTCCAGCTCTTCCTTCTTCATGGCGATCGCCAACAACCTCCTTCTCTCCTCCCGGCCCACCACCACCGGATCCCCGTTCCTACGGCTGAGATCTCCGCAGCTCGAGAAGCGGAAGGCGGGGATTGTTCGGATCTCAGCCGCGAGGAAGCCGATCGACGGGGTCGGAGAGGGGCTCAATGCGATCGCGTCGGAGAACATGGACTTCGCCCCGACGCGGAGGCGGGTGCGCTCGGCCTTCCTCGAAACCCAACAAAATCTCGATCATTTCTTATTCAAGGTCTGTTTTTTTCCTTCTAAATATCCCCTTTAATATTATTAATTACATTTAAATTTTAATTTGAAACACCCATAGTATATTTTCTGTGTCAAAAAACCTATCTTTTGGTCCTATAGACCTGTTTGGTAAACCGTAAGGGGTCGTTTTGGATGAAGGTTTTGTATTGCTATGAATTCATTTTCCATCCATTTCTATGGAAAAGGAATTCAACATTTCCATACCCATGTTTGGTTAGACTAGGTTGAAAATTTGAAAAATGAATCTTAGTTTATTTAGTATTCCATAAATACCCTTTCATGCTTTTATTACCTAAATTTACATGTTTGTGATAGAATTTGAATTTTTGAAAGTAAAATGAGGATGTTATTGTCCAAATAAAATATAAACAACATTCCTAGGAAAGCAAACTTATTTCCAAGGGGGACCTTGGTAATTACTTTCCACAACAATGAGAATATGAAACCTCTCATATTCTTTCCTAATTTCCAATCCTAGACATACCAAACAAGAATAAGAAATCTAAAACCCATTCCCAAGCCTCCAAAACTTGAACCAAACGCCACCTAAGGGGAGAGTAGGATATGGATTTGGACGTGATGGAAAGTGCTTGGAATTTATGCAATTTTTTGTGCCCTAGTAATCATAAAATGCATTCTGTTAGAATATTTATAAAGGCACTACAAAAGTTACCCGGGCTGCAATTTTTTTTATTTACAAGTTTGTCATTGAAATAATTTACTCGGGGCTATCCAAAATTCTCTTTAGGACTGTCGATAATCCTACCAATATACTGGACTGTCAAAATTTTTAACAGTTCTAAAGAAAATATGATGTTTATTTAGGACTGTCAAAAATTTAACAGTCATTTCAATAGGTAGGACTATCAAATTTTTTGACAGTTCTTCCAATAGGAATAAATTTCCATAAATCCTGGATCCAGTCAAGACCGTAAAATTTTTCTATAGTCCTGTATGTTGTCAGGACTGTAGAAAATTTCTACATTCCTGAGTAGCGACTGTCGGCGGAAATCCGAAGTTCGAAATCCTAGAATGGGTTCGAAACTTTAGAAATCCGTGGAAAGTTCAGCATAAACCTATTTTATGTTACTACACTATGATATTTGGACATTAACAAGGATTGAGAAGAAGTTTATAAGGTTTTAAAGTGAAGGAGAGAAGATTTTGAAGAGAGCGCAAAAGTTAGAATGTTTGGGTTTAGGGAGTTTGAGGGGGGGGGGGGGGAGGAGGGGTGGGCAACCCCTAGTAAGTTTTTGGATGCCCTAAGTAAATGTTCCACAAAAATAGATTAGTCCTGATTCCTGAGCAAGTTTTGTAGTACCTCGATAAATTATTTTTATTAGGATACAAAAGTAGATATGTGGAAAGTGACAGATATTAAGTAATTAATTAAACAAATTAAGAGCATCCACAATGGGAGCACTCCATACCATACTTCAAATTTTGTAAAAATTGTGTAAATTAATACTTTTGGAGTGTTCTCTTCGTATTAGTACATAATGACACACTCAAATAACACATCAAATCCATACTCAAAATTAACCTCCTTTGCTTCTCTTTATTTTTTTTCCCTTATTTTTCTTAATTAATACTTTTTTTTCTTGTTTTCCCTCTTGGTGGGCCTAGTTGGTTTACTTTTCACTCGCTATGGCATGCTTGAAATATGAAGGGTCTCTTGGCTTGCTAGCATTTTTCAAATGTGGGCAAGAGCCCGCTGCAGCTTCCAAGTGCTACAAATTTTAACTAAAGTAAAAATGTAACACTTCAAGCCACTCCCACTGTGGATGCTTTTAACACAATTAGCTAATTATTCATTAAGAACTAATTAATATCTAATATAATAATTAATTATCGTATTTAGTAATTATTTACTAATAATTAAAAGTAATGAGTATAATAAATACAAATTTTTTATCTAATTAAGTGGATTATTAATTATCAATATTTATATATTTAACTAATTATATATTTTTTTTTTGTTAGATAGTTACCTTGCAACTTAATATTAATTAGCATAATTACCAATATTAAAAAATAAAATAACTAACTTATGTTAACAAATCATTAGTTAGTATTGATTTTTAATTACCTTTTTCCAACTTTTCACTCCACGTCCAACAAATAAATAAAATTAGCAATTTTTTTTTATTTACTAATTATGATTAAATTGGCTTCACTATTAATATGATATATTTAACTAATTAATTATTTATTTATGTTAATTAACCCTAGCAACTTAATACTAATTAAAATAAAATGTACATAATAAAATAATTTTATTAACTAAATATTAATTAATTGTTAATCATTAGTATTTGTAGTTATCCTAATTTTATTAAGTAAAAAACTATTCCGAGACCTTCTGCCCCACATCCAAATGGACATGGAGAGCTAAGAAAACCATCCTATAGGAACTAGGCTAACAATCGTTGCTATAAAATTCCATCCAAAATTTCGTACGCAAACAAACATGAGAAGTGTGAAATCCAACCCTAAGTTCAGTGTTATGCTACTTTCTCCCTCCACTTACACGTTACCATTAGTAATTTGTTAAACATATAATATTAATAATTAAATAGCAACTTAATTAGACAACTATTTATGATGATGATTATTTAATTATTAATAAATAATTTGTATCTATAAATAACTATTAAATACAATAAGTAGTTACTATATGAGATAATGAATTACTTCTTAACTAATAATTAGCTAAATAACATAATTTTATTAATACTAAATATTTGTATTCAGTAATTATGTTAAGTTGTTAAGTCAATTATTTGATAACTCTTATTTTCCATATTTTCAATTTTCTATCCTAACTAAACACATTTTAAAATTACTAGGAGACATGAAAATGTAGGGACTCCATTTGCTTTATATCACATGAAAGTCCATATCATAGTTGCATTATCGGCTGATACCGATATAGTTTGGTATGTTCCGGTCCGATATCAACCGGTATCGATACTAACGATAAGGATCTCTTTCTGAGAAAAATTGAACAAAAAGGACCGATCAACAAGGGTGTAAAAACATTTAAACGTTGTAAAAGAATGTAAATGAAGAAAACTTATTTATCGCATGTAACCAATCAACAATGATGACTATTATTTCATTCAATTTAGATACGACTAAGAAACAACACTAAAAATACTTAAAATTATGCCTAAATGTATAAAAAAAATTCTATATTTTTAATAATTACTTGCTTTATGATACCAAAATTTTGATATTCCAATCAGAAAGAATTGATATTGCCAATACCGTCGATCCCGATACTTATAGGAAGGGTCTGATACCGATATTACAAACCTTGGTCTAAATCCATATCCGCCTCCACTTACGATATACCAAACATGCCTTAGGGGCTATGTTCTTCTGCGACACCAACAAAAACCAAATTCTTTTTCTAAACTTCAAACCATCTTCATATAGGTCTACCTCTGTTCCTAGCAGCTTCTTTAACTATTAGTTTATATGAAACTAAATACCCTAAACTTTCATACACATTTACGTTTTTGCAATTAAATATCATGAACTTTTTTATTAGCAACTAAATGTCCTGAACTATTGGCTGTTAACATGTGTTAAATATTCTTGTAAAATGACAAAAGTACCCCTATGGCAAATTAGAAAGGCAAAACAAAATAAACCTGAAAAATACCTTAACCCTAGGCCCTAGGCGGGGGTGATAACAAGGCTAGAGTTCTTGAAATTTTTTATGGCTTTTTGGTTATTTAAAAAAAGAGAGTAATTACCACTGTTAGGGGCAAAATAGTCTTAAAAGACAAATTGACGGCAAATATTACTGTCAACTAATGGAAGGTAACAACTTGCTAATGATCAAATACTTCTGGGTATTTAGTTGCTAATATAAAAAGTTCAAGGTATTTAGTTGCACAAACGTGATAGTTCATGGTATTTACTTGCAAATTAGCCGTAACTATTATCTTATTGCTCCTCCTTATGGAAGCATCTAACGGTCTCCTTTGCACATGTCCGAACCACCTAACATACTGTCCTCATTTGGTGCCACCGCTTTGTATGTCACATGTGACCAAATCATGTGCTGTTATTACTGAGATGAATGTCTTTCTTTCCTTTTTAAATGTGTCACACATTTTGTATTCTAATAAGTTAATTTCGAATCAGAAGTATTGCTGTCGTTTTAGAAGTTGTAGTCTTATGCGTGTGTGTTGGTTGGGGGGGGGGGGGGGGGGGGGGGGGTCTGTTACTGTCAAAGTTTGAAATGTTTCGTGTTTTTGTTAGTAATTTTAGCTTCTGAATTTTGCCATATTCACACTTTTGTAGACCGCTCCTGCTGGGATCCAAGTGGAGGAAGTGAGTAGATCTAACATACTTGTTTCAATCATTTCATTCTCCTTTATTCTTTTACACTCTTCATGCTCTCACTATTTGCTTGCAGCATTATCAAACCAATTCCAAAGAATTGGAAATATTCTGGAAGAGTTGGTTGCCGAGCCCCGATGTCCCCACTAAGGCTGCGCTCTTCTTCTGTCATGGATATGGCGACACCTGCACTTTCTTCTTCGAAGGTTGGGATTAGTAAATCTTCCAACCCTTTTTGTTGTTTGCGTTTATCTAACAAAGACATTCATTGGAGAGTTCAGGCATTGCAAAAAGAATAGCAGCATCAGGGTATGCTGTGTACGCGATGGACTACCCAGGATTTGGCCTTTCACAAGGTCTGCATGGTTACATCCCCAGCTTCGACCAAATGGTCGATCATGTTATCGACCAGTACACAGTCATCAGAGGTACAATGTTTCATGATAGCCATGTCTTCTTTATCTTATCATCGGACTTGTCCTGGGTCAGTCAATACTACTGCCTTTATTCATTAGCTATGTTGCACGGACACGGGTAAATTGTGTTCATATCTGTACCCATATCCGTATTCGTACAACATAAGTGATTATATATATATATATATATATATATATATATATATATAAGAAAAGGTGAAAATGGGATACTCATCGTTAGTGTGGCAATAACTTGATTTTTATATTCCCATGGTTTCTTTATGTGCGATTACTGATTAGTAAGATTATTAGGTCAGATGGAAATAATTGCCACCAGTTACTTAGATTATATCATCTGCATATTGATCACGAGCTAATCCACTGTTTAGGACTGAGCAACTTTATGTAAATGCAATACTTGCTATGTGTATATGAACCTATCAATGATTATTGCTTATGAGTTATGATTTGAATGTTCAGAACATATTGATGCGAGATCATTATTATTGTCTATTTGGAAATATTTCTTGATGACTTCTGTGATTTGGAAAAAAAATGTAGGGTTGAAGGAAGTGAAGGGACTGCCCCGTTTTCTGCTAGGGCAGTCAATGGGAGGCGCTGTTGCTCTTAAGGTTCACCTGAAGCAACCGAAGGACTGGGATGGGGTAGTTCTTGTTGCACCAATGTGTAAAGTAATTATTTTCACTCACATAAGGCACCAATTAGTCCTTTATGGGAACTAATATACATGCTTTTAGTAAGATTATGTTGTAACTGCTATAACTGTCCCTTGCATTTTTGTGCTTATTAGTTTAGATAGACACCACTCCAGTATATTAATACATGTAGTTGACCCTTATTTTATATTTGCTGCTTCCTCCGGAGTGGAAATTTGAGGAAAAACTTGGTTACTCAAAACTTGATTCACATTTGGAGGGAAATATTCACCTTTTGACCATGTTCCCATGAGCAGGTCAGTAAATTTAAGTGATTTTATGGGATTTACTGAATTATGTAGCAATAATAGGTGTTTGTATTTTGTGTATACATGCACCACAGGTACCATCAGTATATCATAATCAAGTGTGTTTCCATTAATGAGCTTAATTATATTTCTCATGGTGATTGAAAGTTCTTTTTGTAATTTTTGGTATGCGATCTGTTACATTTTGAAACTATCCCCTTTATTTGTCTCTCTCAAGAAGCACTTAGTAGTTTTAGGTATATTGTATTGATGTAATTCTTTTTGCAATTTGCTTCATCATTTTTCTGGGTGTACAAGTTAGTTTAATTGAATCAGTTGTTACTTGTGTGGCAAAAAGATGCTGATATTTCTAATTTAATAAGATTGCAGAAACACCACCTGGACCGGTTTTGAATGCAATGAAGCTCCTGTCATATATTCTACCTGAGGCAAAATTGTTCCCAACAAAAGATATAGGAAATCTGGCATTCAGAGATCCAAAGAAGAGAAAGACGGTCAGTTTCTGCTTCCAGCTCATACAGTGATGGATGATGTAAAATATATAATCAAAAGCATTTCAAAGAATTGCAGCATGTTGGTCCATTTTAATTTTACCTCATAATTTTGTTTTGTTTTATCAGAACAGAAGATATCTGAAGTTCCATCTATGATGATTTTAGAAGAGATTTATAGATCCTCATGTGTCCTTTGATTTATTCCTTATTATATTTCACAAAGAATGAAAACAATTTGTTATACTTCATCTGGCCTTTGATTGGCACGTACTTGTTTCTTTCAGCATGTACTGCACCTTTACTAATTTTAGATTAAGAATTCAAAATCATCTCAAGACAAGGAATTTGCAATGCTCAAATTTCTAATCAAAGCCATCTTGTTTCTACAATAATGTCATTTAGTTAGTAATCAAAATTCTTTATGAATACATCAATGCATCAGGTTTGTTATTTATGGCAAAAGAATATTTTGAAGAAAACTCCAACTTATTAGTATCAGCTAATGAAGAAAATAAAATTATTACAAGAAACAGAAAAATTGAACATTCATTTCCATATGCAAGTTCCAAATTTTTTTTGGCTTTGTTATTTGTTCCGGTTAACACCGAACAAGATGGACAAGACTACAAAATAATTTGTAGCAGTTGAGCTCTCAGTTAAGTCCCAGAGTTCTATATACAGATAGTAAGTGAGTTCCATATACAGATAGTTAAGTATGTCAAGCTCGAGTTTGACAACTCACATATCGATCGTATCATGTATCAATTTGCTAGACTATTCTTCCAAGGTGTATAGTATCGTGTATCAAATCAAGTATTGTATGATACAATAACTCTAGGACTTTAGGTCAATACTTCTAAATCCATAGAGGAACATGATTTAATATAATTCTTATATTTTTTTTATTTGTTTCATCTTTATAAGTGTATAAGTTCCAAGATCCAGATTCTTAAGTATACTTTACATGGTCCAAGTAAAAAACTGATACTACCTATTAGCTTATATGGATCGACCAATACGTAACGAAATGGTAATGTATCGGATCTTAAGATATATATCGCATATTTAAGATACTAACAACGTAAGTCACACTGTGTTACCCCAGTAGTAGTGATGAGGACATCGTACCGCGCGCACGAGATTTTCGACACGTGTACAGAGGCAGAAAGAATCTCGGTAAAGACCCATCATTGCTCATGTGGTTTTGAGTTTGAGTTGACATTTTATTAGGTTTATTTTATTCCCACATTACTTGTGGAGAGTTTGTTTCTTTTTTTGTTCACATCTTTAGTCCCACATTGCTTGTGGGTTAGCACTTTGCTCTTTTGTATGCTAATATATAGGCTGTTCTTTTCATATGAGATCATGAAATAATCAATGAAAATTTGTGAGAAAAAAAAAACTCTTTCGAGCTATTTTTTTTGAGATTAGAGTATGAAACCTAATCTCCCCCCCTTCCTCCCTGGGCGTGTGAAACCCTAGGGTGGTCGTCTGTCGAACGTCTTCGACTTCCTCCTCGCCCTAACCTCATCGCCAAGCCGGCCGCCGTCTGACCCAGGAGGTACCAGCAGCTCCCCGCTGTCCAGCCTCCCGTCTCGGTCGTCTGCCTTCCTCCCTTGGTGTAGCAGGCCATTCGTCGTCGGGCTGCACGCCTTCAGGCAGTCCGTCGCCAGGCCGTCCGCCATCAGGCCGCCCGCAGTCAGGCCATCCGTCGCCCGGCCACCCATCTACTATCGATCGCAGATCCGGTAACCAACATTCTTCTTCCTATCTAAAGATCTAGTGCACCATTCCAACTTCTCTAATATTTGCGAAATCATCACTGTTAGGATAAAAAATCTCTTTAATATTTTCAATCATTCATGGTTGTTATCCTGCTTTGATTGTTTGGAACGGATCTGCTTGATAAAGGACATTATATTTGCTAAAGAACTGATATTAAATTTGAAACTAAAATTGAGTATAATTTATTACATTAATTTTCTAATGAATCAAGAATACAAGATTTGCAGCTATGATTGTGCTTTTTTTAAAAAAAAGCTATTGAGATCCCAACATTGAACTTTAAATCTTCTGCTTAACTAGTCGTTCTTTATAACTTGTCATTGATTCTCCATCATTCTGCTGATTTCCATAACCTGCACAACGTAGAGACATAAATTAGAGTTAATCAAGACATGTATTACATCAATTTGGTATATTTTCTAGATTTTCACCAACTAATGTTCTCAACAGGTTTCCCAAACTTCTATTAACTTCCGTTTGACCGTCGGTTTGGGGGTAAAAAGTCGTGGAAAAGTGCACTTTTGTTTTTATTTTGTGCCAAAGGGTCTTCCAAAAGTAACTCGTAAACTTAACGTCCCTATCTGACACGATGGTCTTAGGTAATCCATGTAATCGAACAACCCAATCAAACTAAATCTTGGCAAGTATCGCTGGTTTTGGAACAAGGTATAAAATATGCCACTTTAGAAAATATGTCCACAACCACAAAAATAGAATCATGCTTCCTAACGGTCTTAGGAAGGCCTAATACAAAATCCATGCTAATATTTTGCCAAGAACGATCTGCGACAGGTAATGGTGTGTGAAGACCGGTGTTTTGTTTTCGTTGCTTGGCTAGCTGACAAGTGTGACACTGACCAACAAGCCTAACAACATCTCGCTTAATGCTCGGCCAAAAGAAACGACGTTCTACAGCTTCAATAGTTTTATTGCTCCCAAAATGTTCTGCAAGACCCCCAGCATGAACTTTCCAAACAAGAAAATCCCTTAAAGATGTGCTAGGGATTCACAACTTGCGACACTTGAACAAATACCCTTCCTGGATAAGGAAATCATCCATCTCACGAATGTTGTCATTGCTTAACAAGATAAAAATATCTTGAAAATCAGGACATGACGCGTATTCTCCTTTAATTCGTTCAAAACCTACTACTTCAACACTCATTTCAGAAAGGAGAAATAACCTACGGCTGAGTGCATCAGTCGCCTTATTTTCAACTCCCGCTTTATGTCGAATGGTGTAAGTGTAATCCTGCAGAAACTCTACCCATCTCCCATGCCTAGCATTTAAGTTCTTTTGTGAGTTGATATACCTAAGGGCTTCATAGTCTGAAAAGATAACGAATTCTTGTGGAAGCAAGTAGTGGCGCCAATAGCAAGAGCTTGTATTATTGCATAGAACTCCTTATCGTAGGTAGAATAACGCTGTATCATTCAGTTTCTCACTGAAGTAGGCAATTGGGTGGTTTTCTTGGGATAGAATTTCACTTATACCAATGTTCGAAGCGTCACAAGTGACTTCAAACACCTTCGAGAAATCAGGAAGGCGTATGACAAGAGCGTCTACCATCTTTATCTTAATCTCCTTAAAAGTTCTAGAAGCAACTTTGGTCCACTTAAATTCATCTCCTTTTAAGAATTCAGTCATAGGTGCCATAATGGTACTAAACCCCTTAATAAATCTACGATAAAATGTGGCAAGTCCATGAAAACTTTTCATATCTAGTATGCTCTTGGGTTCAGGCCATTTCTCGATTATCCTAGTTTTCTCGGGATCAGCAGAGACTCCATCAGAAGAGACCATAAATCCCCAAAAAATTGCTTTGTCTGTGAGAAATGTGCACGTCTTTGGATTAGCATACAATTGCTCCTTTCTCAAGATAGAACAAACATGACGTAGATGGTCCAAATGTTGCTCACGAGATCGGCTGTAAATGAGAATGTCATCAAAGTATACGACCAAAAAGCGTCCCATGAAAGGTCGTAAAACTTGTGTCATCACTCGCATGAATGTAGTTGGAGCATTACTCAACCGGAAGGGCATAACCATCCACTCGTACATGCCATCCTTCGTCTTGAAGGCAGTTTTCCACTCATCTCCCGGTCGAATGCGAATTTGATGATAACAACTCTGTCAATAGGTCTATCGGTGTCTGTCCAGCTGAGATAGTTTATGGTTACAAACCGAGACAACCTGTAGACCTCATTCCTACGTTTGCATCTCACAGAGTGTCGAGTCGGCATCTGCATTTGCATCTCGCATCCATGATTTGCATAAAGAAATCAGCAGACGAATCAAACAGAATAATGTCAACTATAAATTACGTGCTAATATAAAAGGTAGGTTTAAAGAATTCAAAGTTGGTGATTATGTAATGGTCCGGATTCGTCCAGAACAGTTTTCTCCAGGAACCGTCAAGAAGTTGCATGCACGAAGTGCAGGTCCATTCAAAATTCTGAAAAAAATTAATGATAATGCTTTTGTCCTCGACCTTCCTGAAGGGTTTAATTTTAGTTCTACATTTAATATTGAGGACTTAGTTGAATATAAATGTCCATATTTTAACCCAGACAATCCACTGGTTGATGGCCTTACCCCTGAGCCTATTCTTGAGGGACCTCCTTTATCTCCACTACCAGAAATACATCCCACTACAACACATGATATTGAAAATATTATTGATGATCATATTATTTCTACTAGCAGCGGTGGTATTCGCAGGTACTTAATTTCGTCCTAAGTCTGAGGACACATGGCTAGTCCGAGATGATTTACAGAGACTTGATCCAGATGCATTGGAGTACTACGAGAGTGGTAGAGCCCTAGCTTTGACAGAGTCGAGCTCTCCCTTACCCGGGGAGAATGAAGAGGACATCGTACCGTGCGCACGAGATTTTCGACCAGTGTACAAGCGTATGAAGCATCTCGGAAAAGATCCATCATTGCTCATGTGGTTTTGAGTTTGAGTTGACATTTTATTAGTTTTATTTTAGTCCAACATTACTTGTGGAGAGTTTGTTTCTTTTTTTGTTCACATCTTTAGTCCCACATTGCATGTGGGTTAGCACTTTGCTCTTTTGTATGCCTATATATAGGCTTGTTCTTTTCATATGAGATCATGAAATAATCAATGAAAAATTGTGAGAAAAAAAAAATCTTGCGAGCTATTTTTTTTGAGACTAGAGAGTGAAACATAATCTTCCCCCTTTCTCCCTGGGTGTGTGAAACCCTAGGGTGGTCGTCTGTTGAGCGTCTTCGACTTCCTCCTCGTCCCAACCTCATCGCCAAGCCGGCCGCCGTCCGACCCAGGAGGTACCAGCAGCTCCCCGCTGTCCTGCCTCCAGTCTCGGTCGTCTATCTTCCTCCTTTGGTGCAGCAGGCCATTCGCCGTCGGACTGCACGCCGTCAGGCCGTCCATTGCCAGGTTGTCCGTCGCCAGGCCGCCCGCCGTCAGGCCGTCAGTCGCCAGCCTGCCCGTCTACCGTCGGTCGCAGATCCGGCAACCAACATTCTTCTTCCTATCTAAAGATCCAGGTGCATCATTCCAACTTCTAAAATTTGCATCATTCCAACCTTTCTAATATTTGAAAAATCATCACTGTTAGGATAAAAAATTCTCTTTAATATTTTCAATCATTCATGGCTGTTATCCTGCTTTGATTGTGAGGAACGAAACTGCTTGATAAAAGACATTATATTTGCTAAAGAACTGATATTAAATTTGGAACTAAAATTGAGTATAATTTACTACATTAATTTTCTAATGAATCATGAATACAAGATTTGCAGCTATGATTGTGCTTCTTCTTAAAATAAAAGCCATTGAGATCCCAACATTGAACTTTAAATCTTCTGCTTAACTAGTCATTCTTTATAACTTGTCATTGATTCTCGTTCATTCTGCTGATTTCCATAACCTGCACAATGTAGAGACATAAATTAGAGTTAATCAAGACATATATTACATCAAGTAGTTTCTTAATACACATATTGCAACTGTTGTAAAATAGTAGCATCGATAGACTTGTGTACTACTTTCATGAGAGTCCAACAATCACATTAACCATTGGAGTTTACTTCTACACTCAATTTAGCACTGATATTGAGCTTATGTTATATGTAGACACTAGGGTCGAGGAAAGAAAATTTTCCCCATTTTCTTTATTGCCTTTCTTGCATTTTTATTGTCACATCTAGATGGTGCCTCGGCTTCTTCCTCTCTCCTACAGTAAATTAAGTCAACTCCTAATGTACCCACCTACTCTTATACCCGCAAATTTCTTATTTATAGTTCATATTCCGCCCTTCAACTTTGCAGTAATAAGCGATGAACAAAAACAGAAGAAGATATAAATCAGTTGTAAACACTTTGATTAATAATAAAGCTAGGACTTCTAAAGTAGTAGTTGTAAAGACACACAAAGTAATACTGTAATAATTGTATACAATAATGTATCAAAAAGTAGGAATACACCATGAACTAAAAAAAATTCCAGAAGATTTAGAGGCATCAGGTATAATAACACAAGTATTGGAAATGCAGGTATAATAACATAAGTATTGGAAATGCAAGAACCGTTCTGGGTAGTTACTTGATCTGTTTATTTGTTCTCTTTATGTTCACAACTATACTATTATTCCAAGGTTTTTTAGTAAGTAATTTTTATCATCAATGTTCAGGCTGACTTCAATGTGATTTCCTATGCTGATCAAATGCGACTAAGGACAGCTGTTGAACTACTAAAGGCCACACGTGATATTGAAATGAATCTTGAGAAGGTTAGCTTGTTTCATTCATTGGTCGTCTATATAACAGTTTTTACTCTTGGACTCTTGCACCCACGATCATTTATGATCTAAAACCAGATAATCACATTCCTTAAGAAGAACTGAACAAAAAACAAAAAGTAGTGCAAATTTTAACATCACAGTCAGTGAGGAAGTATGTCTTGCAGGATTTCCTTGCTACTGTAGTTAGTAGATGATGATGGAGTTTGTTTACTTTATTTGCTTGCTCTATCTTTAATAAAGTTATTGTAGTCCTTGGCACTTTACAAACCTTGCTTATGAACATATATAAGTAATTATGTTCTTGTCACCGATGAAAGGTCATGAAAAGTCACTTTCTAGAATCTACAAGAGTGGGTCTCATCTTCATTTCCAGGACACACTGATTCTCCTTTGCCTAGCTTATGTACATGAACATGTTTTGTTGGAAAGTATTCAATAATGCAGAAAATATCTCAAGCATCCAAGTACTTGTGGTCCTTGATTTGTACTCAAAAGTAGATTTACAGTACTCATTACATTGTAGGGCGCAAGTACTAGTAAAAAAACGAATGCCTCAACTCATGCTTATGCCCTGTTTCTATCTCTTACTAGACGTGTCGTGTCCTGTAATGCAAATAGAAAATGACTTCCAAGTTCTTTTGGTGTCTGAAATCTATAAAGTGGTATCAGAGCTCAAGATTCGGGAACGAAGATGACAGTCACACACAACATGAGAATTATATCATGGATGATACGACATGTTATATTGCAAGGATCTGTACGGTCCCTTGGAGGGTATTTCAAAGAAGCTGAAGGACATGGCTGCTGAAAATTGGAAGAAGATCGAACGAAAGACGATCGGGTTCATCGACAATGTATTTCACCGCGTCTCGGTAGAGACGACTATAGAGGGGCTTTGGAGAAGTTAGAGAATTTGTATGAGAGGAAGACGACAAGCAATAAAGTGTTCCTATTTAGGAAGGTGGTCAACCTTAAGTACAAGGATGATTCTTCACTTAAAAGGGCACATGAACAAGGTTAGGGTTGTAGAAGCATGAAAAATCTAGCTTCCATGCGCTCAAACATGCTGTCCAAGGCTGACTAAGAAGAAATCAGGCCACAGAATGACCATGCGGCCAAAGAAAAAACAACATCCATGCGCCCCAATACTAGCCGCATATGGATCTGACATGACATCCTGACACAAAGATTATGTCTGACACAGAATCCTAACAAAAATGATTTTCTGAACGCATTGAAAGACGCGAGCACGCTAAACGACAAGAAGCTCTCGTTAGACTAATAATGACTTCTGACAGGCGTGCAGCGCCACGTATACGAGGCCACATGCGTCCCAGAGTCCATGCGTCTCTGGCCTCATGCGTCCTAGACTCCATGCGTCCCATGCTTCTCTGGCCCCATGCGTTTTGGACTTCATGCGCTCCATGCGTCTCTAGCCCTATGCGTTTCAGACTCCATGCGTTCCATGCATCTCTGGCCCCATGCGTTCCAAACTCCATGCGTCCCATGTGTCTCTGGCTCCATGCGTTTCAGACGTCATCCGTCCCATGCGTCTCAGACTCCATGTGTCCAACGTGGCAACGTTCACTGAGATAAAATCTTTCTGTTGCGACTGAAGTGATTCTCTCCAACTAAATGCGGATCACGTGTCAAGCTAACAATGTCACGTAAACAAAAGACGAGAACCGCCCAGATACTCAGCAACAACAAATCCCAACAAACGCCCACGAGACAGCTCAGCCTGGGCTCAACTACATCCTGTTAAGGATGAAGTACATGTGACAACCTGCCCATCAAATGCGCCCACAGTTGCAACCGCGTTCTGTTGAAGGAAACAGAAGCATATGCGACACCTATGGTCCATCACCATGATAGCTATAAATAGAAGCAATTTGGACGTTCCAGGGGGCGGACGAGATTTTTTCTGCTTCAGAGAGATTATACCCTTCCAGACGAGCTACGTACGTGCACACAAGCTCGAGAGAGAGAGCGAGAGAGAGAGAGAGAGAGAGAAGAGAAGAGAGCATCCCCCATTCCTCGTCAGACCGTCAACGGAGTAAAGGAGTCGTTGCAGTACTCGATCTCCATCTTCACTTTAACCAGATTAAATATTGTACTTAGATTTTCTATTTATGACTTCTTTGTACGTTTTTGTTTGTTATTAAACAAATGTTTTTTCAAACTCATCTCAATGGCAAACAAGCTGGCGACTCTACTAGGGACTTCTTCTCCTCTGATGAGAAGGTTGTGACACAGTCCGACGTGTTGAAGCTAGGTTCGTCCCAGAGGATGCTAGTTGTACGCTTCGACCAACAAACCTTTGAGGAAATGCTCTTTGAGGGCGGTACTTCTCCAAGGCTGGCAAAGCCTAAGAAGAACCACAGGACATGAGTTGCAAAGGCCGCTGTGCCTCATCCAACTCAGGAGCACGCGCTTCCCATCTCTCTGTCGCAGGGACTGCACATTATGCGTCCACTTCTTATGCGGCAGCCTCTTCTAACAAGAAGAGTGCTCAACACCTGAAGAACCACAGGACATGGGTTGCAAAGGCTGCTATGCCTCACCAAACTGCGGAGCATGTTCTTCCCGTCTCTCTCTGCCGCAGGGACCGCACATTATGCGTCCACCTCTCATGCGGCAACCTCTTCTGACAAGGTAAGTGCTAAGCACTTGAGCTATGACAGAGGAAAACACTACGATGTCAAGAGTTCGAGCGCTAAGACACGTTCCATGCGGCCACGTCAAAAGTCGCATAAGGACTATGCGACACCGATCGGCAGCCGCAGGCAGATGGCCGCATGCGGCCAGGACAGCAACAGAAGTTCCGTCTTCGACCGAATCTCACGCTGCGCTGACTCCATGTGCCATGCTGAGAAGAGCGAAGGGGTGAACTTGGACTCTTTATACTATGCACCGACGCGTGCTAGGACGAAAAAGTCTAGGGCAACGCGAGCTCGCCAAGCTCAAGCAATTGCTCATGCGATCGACCGTCAGCAGGTGCTGCTAACTGTAATGCATGTCCCTGACAGAAAGTTGTACAAAATCGATCAATGCGTCTAGCCGCAGTAGCAATTGGACAGGGTCAGTCTAAGAGTCTTTCATTAGCAACCTGGAGAAAGTTCTTGTACGAACCCCAGGCCAGGAAGCAAAGTCAACACCTACGCACCCATGTGCTCGCTCTACCCGGACTCATAAGGAGGATGCAAAGGTGAATCAGCCATCGCTTGACTTACGTAACGTGATCAACCACAAGCTTAAAGCGAGGGAAACAACTACGACATACGAAGTGTTCTCCTCAGGGTATCGCTGTGCCAACATTATCATCAACTGCTACTGTAGCAAAGCAACGGTACTCACAAAAAAGGCAGTCGGCATTCCAGCGGCTGCAACCAAATACACCCACCCGGCTGCAACCTGGAGTACAGGTGCAAGCACTAGAGGCAGACGAGCTGCCCCTCGCCTCGTGCTATTCTGCTCGAAAGGCCCTCTCCATGAGGGATCGGAAGTCCAGCACCTCCAGCCCGTCGCTCTCGGCCAGCGAGTCAAGAAGACGGGTCCAAGGAGGAGAGGTAGCGGAACCCGCGAAAGGTGTTTTCCTGGACACCTGCTCAAAAAAGAAGCTGTCAGCCACTAGGGGTAGTTCTTCCTCAGCACCTCACATGGCTACGCAATCAGGGGGTTGTAATCCCCCAGACCTTTATGACAATCTGGCATTCCAAGATGACAATGATTCCCAAGGAACCGATGCCGAGACCCCTGGGGGTTGCTGCCTTCTCTAAGAAGACCCAGCTTCCTACGATGGGGGTAGAGTTCCCTCCAAGTCCGAACATGATGCGTCACTATCCACTTCCCCAGATGACTATTCACGGTAAGAGTCTGAGGCGGAAAGTGCGACGTCCACCGTCCCATCTATTTCTTCCCATGTGAGAACAACATACATAGCGGGGGACGATCATGAGGGCTCCAGCAATCGACATCGTCTCGAGACCCTCGAGGCCATGATGCAAACCACGAGCGCATCAGTACAGGACTTGACTCAAACAATGCTAGAGATCAAGGCAAATATAGCCTCACAACCAGCAAGGGCCTCTGGCTAAGAAAGCCTGGACCCCGGGACTAATAGGGATTCAAATGCAATCACTCCACCCGCTGGCGGTAATCATCTCCTACCTGGATCGTCTACTCCATCCGCAGTCGATGAAGCTTGGGAAGCAATACGGGAGGTACGAGAACTCCGGGTCCGCCTAGACTTAATGGACAATCGAGACTCATTACGCGAGCTCGGGATTCGACAACCGTATCCCCTCGAGTGGAGAGACGTACCGTATCCGCCCAAGTACAAGCCCTTCAACTTGACTCCGTTTGATGGGAAGACATTTCTCCGTCAATTCATGAGTTACTTCGAGACGCCAACGGGACATTTTGCCTCTCAACAATGCCCTCTTTACCAAGCTCTTTGTCGGGGCATTGTCTGTAATAGCCTTCGATTGGTTCTGCAGCCTCTAGGACAACTGCATTTCGTCGTTTGACGACCTCAAAGGTCTTTTCCTTGCTCGGTTCTACGACGGAGAAAATGACATGACGATGTCCTCTTTAATGGACATCATACAAAGGGAGAAAGAGATTGTACGAGAATATATCGAGCAGTACAGGCAAGTGGCGCTGAAGTTACCCCCGGTAACCCTGAGTCCATGCTGATGGACACCTGCCGGAGGAATCTTCTTCCCACATTCAGACTCTGAATGGGCGACTCTCAGTTCAAAGACTCGACGATATTCATCATAAATGTTGTCGGTGCTTAGAAGAAAGTAAATGATGTCCGCCTCTTGGGAATGCAGATCCCTGTCGCTGATGATAGGGGAAAGCGCCCTTACAACAACAGCGACAATAACGTCCGGGTTGGCAAGGGGAAGCATGCAAGAAGTCCGAGCAAAAACCCGCAGAGGTTCCAAAACCTAAGAAAACTTATTCCTTCGAAGATGATGACGTCATGGCCATCTTTGACGTGCTAATGAAGGCAAAACAAGCTTCGGTTCCCCGACATCAAGCGCCCTCTGGAGGCAGTCGAGGTGAATAATCCAAAGTACTGCCACTACCATCGATACGTCTACCATGTAATACGGGATTGCTACATACTGAAGTGGTACATCCAGCGTCTGCTCGACACCAAGGCTCTCACCTTGGACTTCGATGACAAGACAGTTGCCGTGAACATTGTATCTCTCCAGTTTGACAACTTTCCGACGACGGAAGCCCAAGACGGAGTAATCCCGATCCCCAGGGCAACAATGGAGGTTGTCAATCTCCCGCCAGCTCGTGACTAAACAGCCGGGCTGACACCTCTTACCACATCACTTGGGAAGGTCATATGAGTTCATCCGGACCTTGCTCCAGACTTGATGCAGCAGGTAACATCCTCCGCCACCAAGTCAAAGGACAATAAATCCAAGTCCTGCTACACGGTTTCTCTCCCTTCCGAAGAAGCTATAGCGGGAACAAGGTCAGGCCTGGCGTACCAACGTGAGTATGACACCCCTGACGATGGTGCCCTCCTAGTCACCGCACCTGTAACATCCGATCCGGGTCCATCCCAGCCTCCGGCAGCGGACAAGTCCAAGCAGAAAGAAATCCGCTTTGACAAACCGCTGTGCAAAGATACCGCTCAAGGGCTGGAGAAGTCCTACAACTTCGACATCTTGGCACAACTGGCCAATATCTCAGCGAAGTTGTCACTATTCGAGCTTCTCTGACTCTCCAAAGACAATCTGGTTGCTCTGAGTGAGACATTACAGAATGCTGACACCTACCTGGCGCAGGGCAAGCCGCCAGCTGAGGATCCTGCTGCATGCTCCCACTGCAATAATGTGATGGAGGGGATACCCAACATCACGTTCTCGCAACAAGACATGTTGTTAAAGAACAATCGACACGATCGTCCTCTGTATTACACAGGGTACATCGACGCCATCAAGGTGGACCAGATGCACATCGAACCATGTTCGTCAATCAACATCATCCCACGGAGTCTGCTTCAGACCTTGGGTATCCCGATGCATCGTCTGGCAGCAACTAATACTGCCATTAGTGGCTTCAAAGCATGGAGAAGCTACCTTCTGGGCAAGATTTGCTTGAAGTGTCAGATTAGCGACTTGAAAACAGAGGTCACCTGTTGCGTCATAGACGTAGACGTATCCTACAACGTCTTGTTGGGACGCCCATGGATACATCAATACATGATCGTACCGTCAACCTTGTACCAGTGCTTGAAGTACGCAGACGATCAGGACGTCGTCAAGACGAAATTTGCCGACGTTGATCCATTCAAAGGGGTCGAGGCATATTACTCTGACTCGATCCTCTACAAGCAAGTCCACCAAGATGAAGATGGCAATGGTACCGACGATGAGACAGAGACTAGGACAACATCGGACGAGCCCTTGAGAGTCCATCTCAAAGCACGTGCTTCCGACGGAGCTCTGCTCCTGATGGTGAAATTGTACAAGAAAGCACCTGAACCTCTGGTCGTTCGCCTTCGTAGACCGAGTCGACCTCTGAAGGAAGATCCGACACCTGCTATGACTTCCGAACCTTTAGTGGTGAAGCTGCGCAGGAAACCTCCGAAGCCGTCACTCGCACTGGGGGTAGATATCGGGAAGAATGAACTGGAGGAGTACGTATCCATTCATGCTAACGTCCTTCTCTCGACGATGTAATTCCTGAGGATGAGATCCCTTTATCAATAAATGGCTATCTTTGAACTACTCGGATGTCGCATATCTCAACACATTATATCCCATTGAGCACGGTTTAGGCTTGCACCTGCATACACATGTGACTACCACCTATGTAGTCGATCGGATTCTCGCCAGTTAGAACTCCTACTTCATAGTTCCAGCAAGGAAGAGGGAAGAGAAACTCATCTTCGGCAAAGTGGAAAGTCCCCAATCATCCGTCCCAGAGGAACTGGAGCTAGAACCCGGTACCGACAAAATACCATTTCACCGGTACAGTTCTCAAACCAAGCACCTTATTCAGAAGATGGGGTACGATCTGAAAGCCGCTAGAGACTTAAACTACTACAAAGGACGACGGCTATCCCTGCGTCTGCAGGCTCCTGCAGGCAAGCGCGATGATTACTACCATAAGACCAAGCATGGCTTAGGGTACGTCACGCCTTCCACAACCCCCGAAGACTCGGATGAAGGAGATGAGTTACACTTATTCTTCAAAATCTTCCTCTTGGGACTCCGACATCAGTATCGGGGAGATGCTCAAACAAACGTTGTCTGCCAACATGGTGTCAGCTGACCCTGAGGAAGAAGACGAGGATCCACTTGAACTCTTTGAAGTAGAATCATGGCCCCAACGCCTAGACGCACAATGGGAGATGTGGTTCGAACAACGAGAACCTCCCACTGAGGACAAAGTCGTACAAATCGATCTGGACGACGAATCCTCCCATAAACCTATCTTCATCAGCAAAAGTCTGTCCGATGAGGATCCGGAATCCCTGCTATTGCTCGTCAAGGAGTACATCGATGTCTTTGCCTGGAGTTATGAAGACATGCCAGGGCTGGACCCCTAAATTACGGTCCACAAGCTCGATATCTCGCCGAACGCTATACCGGTCAAGCAACAGTAACGACGGTTCCGGCCGGACATCATGAACGCCATCGAAGCTGAAGTCAACAAACTGATAGTTACTGGCTTCATCCGTGAGGAATAACATCCGGATTGGATGGCCAACATCGTACTCGTCGTCAAAAAGAACGAGAAGATTGGGATCTGCATTGACTTCCGTGATCTAAACGCGGCCTGTCCTAAGGACGAGTTTCTCCTTCCGATCACAGACATAATGATCGACAATATTTGTGGCTTTGAGCGCATGTCCTTCATGGACGGGTTCTCAGGATACAATCAAATCAAGATATTTCCTTAAGACGAGAAGCATACATAGTTCTGAACGCCGATAGGAGTATACTACTACACAGTCATGTCCTTCGGCCTGACGAATGCAGGTGTTAAATACCAGCGAACTATGAGCACCATCTTCCGTGAACATCTGCGCAAGATAGTGGAGTGTTACGTTGATGACATCGCTGTCAAGAGTCGCTCCAAAGATGATCACCTTCGGGACTTGAAGACTGTGTTCGACCTCATGCTTGCGTACCAGCTCAAGATGAATTCCACCAAATCCTTCCTAGGAGTCTCCAGAGGCAAGTTCCTGGATTTTTGTCATAACTTCGAAGGGTATCTACGTAGACCCCGACAAGACTAAAGCGATCCTTGAAATGCACCTACCGAAGAACCTCAGAGAACTTCGTGGCCTTCAAGGAAGACTGGCATACATCAGGAGGTTCATATCAAACCTCTCTAGACGCTGTCAGTCGTTCACTCAGCTTATGAAGAAGGGAGTCTCTTTTGTCTGTAACGAAGAATGCCAGCGCGCCTTCGACGACATCAAGGAATATCTTATGAATCCCACAGTATTGGTGGCCCCCGTTGTGGGAAGACCCTTCTTACAATATGTGTGGGCACTGGATCACTCCCTCGAAGCTCTACTAGCCCAGAAAAGTGATGCAGGTCATGAACATGCCATCTACTATCTCGGTAGAATAATGACCGGCGCAGAGCATAGGTATAATCACATCGAGAAGGAGTGCCTCGCTCTAGTCTTTGCCATTCAGAAGATCCGGTATTACGTGGCAGGACAAACCATCCATGTGATCTCGTGAGTTAATCCTCTCAGGATCCTTATGACTAAACTCGGAGAGCTCAACTCTCTCCTGGCCACATGGGCAATACTGCTGTCGCCATACGACGTGGTATTTGTCCCACAAAAGGCGGTCAAAGGCCAAGCATTGACAGATTTTCTGGCAGTCCATCCTGTACCGGAAACCTCGAAGCTCTACGAGAAGATCCCAGACGAAGTAAGGGCTCAAACATGACCACAGGCGTAGAAGCCGTTTGGCGAATGTTCTTCGATGGTGCTTCAAGAACAGGGCCTAAAGGCAATATTGTCGTTGGCTTCGGGATAGTACTGATTTTTTCGTACGATATGGTTATCAACTGCGCTTACTCCCTCATAGAGCCATGCTCCAACAATGTGGCAGAGTGCAACGCTCTCGTCATTGGGCTCCAACTCGCTAAACAAGTAGGAGTAGACTACCTGGAAGCCTACGGCGATTCCAAGTTGATATTCAGTAAGGTCAAGAGTGAATACGAGGTCCGATACGAGAACTTGATTCCCTACCACCAATCTGCGCTTGGAATAATCTCCACCTTCGAGGGGTTCTTCATAGAGCACGTCCCTCGACTGCAAAACATTGAGGTTGACGCCCTGGCTGGCCTCGCTATCTCCCTGGCAGTTCCGGTCAAAATCCATTAGTTGATCACAGTGGTCGATCAAGAGCTGGTCTGCTCGAAAAACACTGTCTGTGCCTGAGCTACTCAGTAGAGACAAACACCGACTCCCAAGACTGGACACTCTCATTCACCGACTACGTAGTCTATGGAATTCTTCCTTGGAGCCCAAAGTAAGCCACTTCCATCAGAAGACGTTTCCTCCGGTTCTATTACGATATGGCTACCAAAATGCTGTATTGTCGTTCCTACGATGGACTTCTGCTACGATGCCTATCAAATGCAGAAGTGAAGTAGGCTCTCCCCGAGGCTCACGACGGGGTTTGCGGTGCCCATCAGCCCGGACCCAAGCTACAGGACCGTCTCCGGAGAATGGGTTACTATTGGCCGACAATGGTAGCAGAGGTTGTGGACTATGCGAGAAAATGCCAAGCATGCCAAATTCACACAGACTTTATTCACCAGCCCTCAGAATTTTTACACCCAACGGTAGCATCTTGGCCGTTTGAAATGTGGGAAATAGACATTATCGGACCAATTAGTCCACCTTCTTCTAAGGGACATCGGTTCATCTTTGCTATCATCGACTACTTCTCCAAATGGACGGAAGCTGTTCCACTCGTTGAAGTCAAGACCTCAAACGCGATCAGCTTTGTCAAGCATCACGTCATATACCGCTTAAGTTTGCCACGGAGGATCATCCACGACAATGGTCCATAGTTTGCAAGTCATATTTTTTACCGGTTTTGTGACAAAAACTAAATCCAGAACGTGGTCCTGATTGCCTACAACCCAGCAGCAAATAGTCTGGCGGAAGCATTCAACAAGACCATCATAAAGCTACTTAAGAATTTTCTGTCATCCAATAAGCGCGACTGGAATGAGAAGCTGGGTGAATGTCTCTGGGCCTACCACACAACGGTCCGGACACCTACTGGCAGTACGTCATTCTCCTTAGTTTACGGAAGCGAAGCGGTCCTCCCACTAGATATCCAAATTCTGTCACTTCGAGTAGCCCTCTCCAACTAATTGACCGTTGATGATAATCACCGCCGACGACTACAAGAGTTAGAAGCACTCGACGAGAAACGTCTCTTGGCTCAACAGCGCATTGAGCTATATCAAGCACGGTTCTCAGGAGCCTTCAACAAATGGGTCAAGAAGAGGACTTACCTAGTGGGTGACCTCGTCTTGACAGTAAGAAGACCGATGGTTATGCCCACAAGACGGCCGGCAAATTCCAACATAAATGGGAGGGTCCGTTCATCGTGGAGTTCGTATTCTCCAACGGCGGCTACCGGCTCACAAAACCCAATGGCGACTTGCTTATGATACCCATCAACGACAAGTTCCTCAATAAGTAATATGTCTAAGCCAGGCTTGTACTCCCCCTAGTTCATCCCCAGCAAGTGTAAGCACAATATGGACTTCTTGGATGAAAGCCATTGTCTGTATTCAGGAATCCTGAATATGCAACATGCAGTTGATCCTCAAAAGCTCCCAGTGGAGAAATTCTCAGGTCTATCCCCATTCTTGGGTAGACCACTCATAATCAGTTCATTTGGGCATTAGTTCACGTCGACATCACCTCTGAACTACCGTCCTAACCGATTATCCTCAGTAGGGTTTGTCATGTCCATATTACCTCTGAGCAAACTTCTATGTTTGACCATCGATTATCACGTCCATATTACCTCTGACATCGGTCGTCATTTAAACTTATCACCCGTACTTAACTCTAAGTACGCCAGCGGTGTTAAGTCCACAAAACCTGTCACGTACATATCACCTCTAGCAGGGCTTGTCTCGAACCTATTACTTGCACTCAGGTGCGCAAGAAGTAATGGGTCCACAAAACCTATCACGTTCATATCACCTCTGATAGGGTTACGTTTCGAACTTATTACTTGCACTCTAGTGCGCAAGAAGTAATAGGTCCACTAGAGATTTCCCAGTAGGATGTCCTCAAGGGAAGCAAACGGTTCACGTCCATATTGCCTCTAAACTATGAGTTGCCCACGTTCCCCATCCAAAGAAACCAACCATGTCCATATTACCTCTGGCTCGTTTCCTTTTCCTTTCACAAAAACACCATAATTGTACCTAACTTCTCGGTATGACTATCGATTAGCTCACGTCCACGTTATCTCTGAGCTATCATACTCACATCCTCCCCAGTAGGATTTGCCATATCCTTCTTACCTCTGAGCAAACATCTCTGTATGATCATCGATTATCACGCCCATATTATCTTTGATGTCGATCGTTGTATAAACTTATCACTCGTACTTGACTCTAAGTACGCCAGCGGTGGTAAGTCCACAAAATCTATCACGTTCATATCACCTCTGATAGGGTTTTTCGCTTCGAATCTATTACTTGCACTCCAAGTGCGTAAGAAGTAATTGGCCCACCAAAGTCCCCCAGTGTGACGTCCTTAACAGACTACGGTGTTGTGCTATGTCAATATTACCTCTAGTACAATGCCCAAAGTCCACCAACCAATTCTCCAGCAGAATTATCTCAAAACAATCATGTCCATATTACCTCAAAATTGTTTTCCCACAAAAAGTCTGACTTCCCATAAAGCTCCATCTCTGCCATGTCCACATCACCTCTGAGCAGACATGTATTGGGATACTTGGATCAAAGTTTGCCATGACCATATTACCTCTGAGCAAACATCCATGCAAACTGTCTGCTATCACGTCGTTCTAAGACCCCTGATAGTCACAGTTATTTTAACTTATTATCCGTACCCAGTCTTCTGTACGCCATTGGTAATAAGTCTACATAAAACTATTCTTTTTCCTATAAGAGCGCATTTCGCTATCAAGTCCATATTACCTCTGATAGTGGTTGTCATTTCAACTAATTTATCTGTACTTAAGTGCGCTATAGATAATGAGTCTACCAAAATTCTCCAGTGGAATGACCGAAATAATGCAATGCCCTACTACGTCCATATTACCTCTAGTAGAATATTCGCATTCACAAAGTTCTCTCCTCCCTAACCCAATATTCGCATTCACAAAGTTCTCTCCTCCCTAACCCGCCTATTTATAGGCTCCTGAGGCGCGTGAGAAGATCGAGACGATAAACCAGACAGTTATAAGGATGAACCTGACGCCTTGATTTGCGTGATCCACATTTATCTCCTCGTAACCAGGTAGTTCTGAAGTCAATGCTGAACTATCGTCCTCACATCCTCTCCAGTAGAGTTTGTTATGTCCTTTTTACCTCTGAGCCAACCTCCCTACTTGACTATCGATTATCACGTCTATATTACCTCTGATATTGGTCATCTAAACCTAGCACCAGTGCTTAACTCTAAAGTGCGCCAGCGGTGTTAAGTCCACAAAACTTGCGCAAGGCTTGTTTCGAATCTATTACTTGCACTCAAGTACGCAAGAAGTAATAGATCCACCAAAGATCCCCTAGTGGAATGTCCGTGAAAGACTACGGTGTTGTGCTACGTCCATATTATCTCTAGCACAATATTCAAAGTTCACACGAATAATCCCAACAAAAGGGAAAAAGCTTTTATTTCTTCCGAACGGGGAACCAAAAGCAAACTACATTTGAGGACTTACTAATGCCTCAATTAAAAAAAATGATGAAGAAGAAACATCCACTAGTGGTACTGTTCAGTGCACAACTTTTGTAATCGTCATCGGAGATAGGCAACTCTGGCATCAATCTTAGCTTTGACCCGGCGTTCGGCTTCTTGAGCTACAGCAGCGGGATCACCGAGGTGGGCATACGCCTGGTGCTTCTCCTCCAGTTTCTTCAGAGTATCTTCAAGGGCAGCAGAAGACTGGGCCACAGTACGAGATTTTGCGCGGATAGCCTCCCGCTCTTGACGGGCCTCATGAACATCACCCTCAAAGATCTTGAGGTTGGCCTGGAGTTATGCAATCTTTTGCTGGATCTCAACAATAGTATGGGAAAACCTATCTTCTCGAGCAAGGCAAGCTGCCTCGCTTACGTCCAACTCGGTCCGTTGGAGTTCTAGCTTCTTGAGTTCTTGCTCTAGACCCGCCTTGGTCTTCCCATAGGCAGCCTTCACCTGTTCTATGGAGTCCAGTAGGCGTTCATACTCTGTGGCCACGGTCGCAGTGACGTCAACCCGTTGCACCTGCTGTAACTCGTTCAAGCGCCGTTCTACGTTAGTTAACATCTGAAGCAGCAGGTCAGCCGTCTGTTCAGAGCCAGGAAGGGTCTTCAAGATATTTATTTGGCCTAGGGCACCGTGTTTAGACCAAACGAAAGGCATCCCTCGTCCCAGTACATTTTGAACTTCTTGCTTTAATAATATGTAGAAGCCCTGAAGGATAACCCTGGAAGTGGCTGTTACCGCAACTTCCGTAGAAGGCGTTAATGGAGCCGAAACCGAAGGGATTACAGGCAATGCGACTATTTGGGTAGCCTATGAAGCAGAGGGTATAACACTTGACAAGTCAGACGGTGGAACCACAGTTGCCGGACGACGAAGTTGCTTTCACAGCGGCCCGGACGAAGTTGCTTTCACAGCGGCCAAACTCTGCCCCATCGAAAGTAGTGTCTGTGCGCCAGGTAAACTGGCAAGTTTAGCCTTCACGCTGGTAAGACCTGGAACAGATCCCTCAGGAAGACCACTACCCCCAGCAATTGAGGGAGCTGAGACTTCATGTCGCCCAACGTCAGCCCGAGGAGGTGACGAAGCGGTCGCTACACCAAGTAGGTCCGCAACAGTAGAGGCCTCCCCTACACTAGCCTCAACAGGAGGACCCACCGGGTGTTCTCTACCCGCAGAAGAGCGTGAGAAAGGCTCAGCCTCCCCGCAAGCTCCTTCCCCTTCCCTCACGTCTTCCTCGACAACCGACACTCCGGGAAGATCAACATCAGAAGCAGGCCCCGTGCCTGCCGAAGGTCCCTCAAGAGGCTCTCCAACCACGGAGGAAGATGGGACTGACCCAGGTCTTGCCCTGATGAGTCCTGGTTCAGCCTCCTCCGCCATATTCTCTTTCGCCGCCACGTTAAATATGTTTATCGGCGAGGAAGGGCCTGTCGAATCGAAGCAATCAGTAATTTCACCCAAACGATGAAGAATTGAAGCCGAAAAACCTCATCTCTTGAGAAACGACGAAACAATATACCTGGGTGAGGTATCGGAGTTGGCGGTTCCGTCGGAGCAGACATGGTCGTCCACATGGCACCTACATTTCCAACTGAGGGGTCGGCCAAGGAAGCGTCCCCTTCCTCGTCGAACCTTCCCACCGTCTCAACGACAGGCTCGCCAACATACAGTTCGCAGGAAGGGGACGTATCCTCCTCCAGGTAAGAAACCCCTGCTGTAGCAGCCCGTGGAGGAAGTGTCCTCACCCCAGCTCCCGTTCTCTGCATTTTTCCGATAAACCAGGACGAAGAGAGTCATAAAAAGGGGAAATGACAATAAAGCTAAGAGGACTTAGGGATACCGTATTGGCATCAAGAATGGAATTCGGTTGGCGAATCACTAATGCAAGGGGTCCTACCTCATCCTCTTCCTCGTCTCCCACAGCATGCGTAGGGTCCTTGGTAGCAACCATTTTCCTATAACTCGACCTCGCGACCGCAGATGGTTCATGTCTTCTCTTCTTGGATGGAGGGCTCCACACCGGAGAGGCCATGCGCTTCATTGGAGAGTCCACCGGAGGCGAGGGATCGTCAGAAGTATTCTCTTCCCCCGTCGTCGAGTCGGAGTCAGTAGGCAATAATGCAGCCTTTCCCTTGCCTTTTTCTTGACCTTTATTGGACCCGTCGCTCCGGTGCTTCAGCTTAGTGCCCACGATGAAGCTAGTATCCCGATCAAAGCCGGGTGGTGGTGCATTCACGGCTACATGAAAGTTAGCCGCTGCATGAATAATGTGCCGAAACCTTAACGTCCGGCAGCGTGAATCGGACATGGGTATTGGTGGCAGAATAATAATCCCAGGTTCGAGTCCCATCAAGAATGCTACTCTTAAAACCAAGACATAGGCTAGGATTGTTCAACATGAGTTGGCTGAACCCGAACTAGCGAGCAAAACTACTCGGCAGATACGACTCCAAGAAGACAAGGTTTCGATTCCGGTACACTAAATGCGAAGGTCGGATGGAGAGTAACCAGCTGAAGAGCCTCGGAGATAAGACCTGACGGTCAGCACCACCATCACAATGAACTCTACTCACCTCATCCTCGGTGAATTTCGGGACCGAGACGAAAAAAGAATAATTCACTATATGGGCGAGTGCTACCAACATGCGGGAACCGTAGTATGAGCCAAAGGCATCCCACCATATTGACGAATGAAGGCGTCAGCTTCCGTCATCATCCCCTCGAGGCCAGAACTCATTAGAGATGGGTAGTGCATTAGCAACCACCCCATTAAATAATGATAAGGCATCTCAACCCGGTTGAAATCTCCGGAACCGTCATGGGGTCAGCACATTGCTGGTAAAAGTACGAAGTCCGCGATGGATGCTGCAGACCATTACTGGGCGTAAGGCGAGGCGGTGACAAAAAGCCAACTTCACAGCAGGGAGGATGAGGTTGCGGCTAGCCCTCTCAATCGACCTAGAACCTCTCGGTACTACGCAATTTCGTAGCCATACCATCAAGAATCCAGCCAGCACGGCTTTGTCCGATAATTGCTGGGTATCTTGATAAAAATAGCTAAAGGTATCGCCAGAGCTACCAAACCCTCACCGGTTGCAGTCGTTCTCTTAGTGCTGCGCGCCAGATCATGGATGACCGTGTAAGACCGGGGTGTTCGAACGGTGACCTGGCCCGAAGCTACAATTTCAAAAAGATGATGGATCCAGGCAGTGGTATGGGGTAACGTTCCCTCCGTGCTTTTATCCCTCTTCTTCGAGGTCTGCTGACAGGTGTTGTGGTGACACAACAACTCTCGGTACACTGCAAGGAACCCAGTGTGTTGTTCCTCCAACTCCTTGAATTCCTCGTTATCAGGCGTGTATTCTTCATACGGCTCCTCACCCCAGGGCAACCGCGAAACATCGTACATATCGTGAAAGGCGAGTCTCATCTCCCCGCCAGGGGTAAAGAAGGTCCCAGTGCGACAGTTGTACATTTCGGTCAAGGCCACGAATAACATCGAATTCTTCTCCAGGCCATAACAGGAACCCCTTATGGCGTAGTAGAGATTGGCCTCATTTAAAAACTGCTCGTACTTCTCCGGTACCCACATGGTCAAAACGATCCAAGAAGGTGAATAATGCACCCAGTTGAGCATGCGTATTTTTTTCGTTGGATATGACCCCTTGTCCGCAAGCTGGTTCAAGAAGGTATCAGCGTCGTAGAAATGAACATTTGGTCCCATTTCACTCGCGAAGACGTCGGGTTCCAACCCGTGAAGGGAGTAAGAAAACAACTCCTTGAAAGTCGCTACTTTCCTTTTCAGCTTGGAGTTGTGACAAATACGGCTGATCAGGACTCCCTTTTGGTCTGGAATCAGGTTACCTAACATCCTCCTCGGAAGAGACACTATATTGAAAGCTGACAAGGGTAAATGACGCTCCATCGTAAGAATGTGTATTTTCATCCCGCTAGAGAAGTTCTAGTTCTCTTTAATCTTCACCACCTTGGGGTTCGAGATAGTAAGAGCATCTCCGAATAGGAAGATGGGCTTCAGATGAGAAACGTTCCTACTATCCTCAATCAACCCGTAGTTCAGTTTGCTAAGCAAGTAAAACGAAGGCTGGTCGGCTATCAACTTCAGCCTCGTCTCAGATTGATCATTGTTTATCTGGCCTGGACATTTACCACTATATTGTCAAATCTCATGCCCAACGCAGCCTGAGCACGCCCAATAAGCACCTCCCCCGACGGAGCCACTGCAAAAGTCAGAAGACAGTTAGAACCATCAAGATAGCATATGCACCGAGAGACAACTTGGACATATAAAGGCGTACATGCGGCCAAGTTATGTCAGACGCATATGGTGCCTTATATGCGGCCAAGTTATGTCAGACGCATATGGTGCCTTATATGTGGCCAAGTCATGTCAAGCGCATGACAGAACATCTATGCGGACGAGTGAGACACTTGTGACCAAGTCATGTCAGGATCTCCATGCGGCCGAGTGAGACGCATGTGAGGCCATCCATGCGGCCAGGTCAAGACCGGAGCATGCAGCCAAAGTGAGACCCGCGCATAAAATATGCGGCTGGGTCCTATGGAAAGTCCGCACATGTTCTAATCCATGCGGCGGACTGTGTGCAAAGTGTCCCCATGTCCAGACCCCTTCTCCTCCTTACCTTGGATGGGAACTTGGACGTCTGGGTGGAAAGTCTGGGTGGAAAGTCGGAGCCTCATCCTTGGCCTTAGACGAGGATGCGGGACGCTTCCCCTTGTCGTCGGCTTTCTTGGCCTTTGACGAAGATGACGAAGCTTTGGGGGCCATGGCGATCGAGCAGAGAGTCAGAGACAGAGGAAAGGTCGAAGACAAAAGAGAAAACTCGAGCAGAGAGAAAAAGTTCTCTCTTGTCGGCAAAAACCCTTATTTATAGGGAAAAGGAGATGGTAGTGACTCCTTGATTCTTGCGCTGCGCTATCGGCATTAATTGTGACAACAACGCTTGGGTTTTTCACTCAACCTTATCCTTTGAGAAACCGTCACTTCAGGATCCTTACTGAGAGATAGTGCAGAATCCCAAGAAGATTTACTCGAGGATCGAGCCAAATTCTGCATTAAATGGAGATTGGACAGTCTGGCAAAGACTCGTCCATACGGTCCGCCATCCATGCGGTCCAAAGTCATCTTCTCTATGCTTCTTATTCAAAGTATTCCAAACGTATCAGATTGAAAACTTTGAAGGAGGTCTTATAGAAGCATAAAAAAATCTAGCTTCCATGCGCTCAAACATGCGTCCCAAGACCGACTCAGAAGAAATCAGCCCACAGAATGACTATGCGGCCAAAGAAAAAGCAGCATCCATGTGCCCCAATACAAAGATTATGTCTGACACAGAATCCTAACAAAAATGATTTTCTTAATGTCTCGAAAGACGCGAGCACGCTAAACGACAAGAAGCTCTCGTCAGACTAATAATGACTTCTGACAGGCATGCAGCGCCACGTGTAGGAGACCATATGCGTCCCAGAGTCTATGCGTCTCTGGCCTCATGTGTCCCAGACTCCATGCGTCCCATGCATCTCTTTCCATGCATCTCTGGCCGCGTTCCATGCGTCTCTGGCCCCATGCGTTCCATGCGTCTCTGGCCCCATGCATTCCAGACTCCACGCGTCCCATGTGTCTCTGGCCCTATGCGTTCCAGACTCTATGCGTCCAAGGTGGCAAAGTTTCATGAGACGAAATCTTTCTGTTGCGACTGAAGTGATTCTCTCCAACTAAATGCGGGCCACATGTCAAGCTGGCCAAGTCACGCAAACAAAAGACGAGAATCGTCAAGATACTCAGCAACAACAAATCCCAACAAACGTCCAAGTGGCATCTCGGGCTGGGCTCAACTACATCCTATTAAAGATGAAGTACATGTGGCAACCTGCCCATCGAATGTGCCCATAGTTGCAACCGCGTTCTGTTGAAGGAGCCCCATGCGGCCACCAAACAGAAGCTTATGCGGCACCTATGGCCCATCACCATAATGGCTATAAATAGGAGCAACTTGGACGTTCCAGGGGGGCGGGCGAAATTTTTTCTGCTTCAGAGAGACTATACCCTTCCAGACGAGCTACGTACGTGCACACAAGCTCGAGAGAGAGAGAGAGAGAGAGAGAGAGAGAGAGAGAGAAGAGAAGAGAGCATCCCCCATTCTCTCGTCGGACCGTCAACGGAGTAAAGGAGTCGTTGCAGTACTCGATCTCCATCGTCACTTTAACCAGATTAAATATTGTACTTAGCTTTTCTGTTTATGACTTCTTTGTACGTTTTTGTTTGTTATTAAACGAAGGTTTTTCCAAACTCACCTCAATGGCAAACAAGGGTATCATCAACCAACTAGCGACCATAAAGATGTTGTTGGAAGATGAGTTGTAGACGCACTTCTACTCTTGAGTTCTTTTTGGACTCATGTGAGACATTGGTGGTTTCTTTCATCAATTCAGCGGAGGAAAGTGTAATAATCATGGCAAGGGTGACGAGTTCTTTACTGAATGAAAAGTTATGAAGAAAGGAGTTAGGGTTGTCATCATCATCAACGAATAATCTAGCCATTGAGAAGCAAGGCAGATCAAAAGCAATGAGAGAAGGAAGTGGATCCAGAGATCGTACCAGGTCAAAATCTAAGACCAAGAATGATGTTTTCGATCATTGCGACGTCGTTGGTCACTTCGAACGAGATTGCAGGAAATTGAAACAAGAACTGGAAAGTAATGGAACGGTAAGAAAGACCAAGACGAGAAGACTGCAGCAACAGCCGGAGCAGAATCGATAGTCACCATGGAAGATCAGGAATCGTTTATAAGTTTAACACCACGCGGTGCTGATTGGGTTATATATACAAGAGCATCCTTTTATGCCTCATCATGAAAGAATTTTTTCGCTACATACGTAAGCGACGACTTCAGAGTGGTCGGGATGGGTGACAAAGTCACATTACAGATAGTCAAGAAGGGGGGTATACATCTTCAGACGAGCCTTGGTTACAAGCTGGTACTCAAGGATGTAAGGTATGCACTTGAGTTATGCCCCAATTTGATTTCGGCAGAAAGACTTAACGAGGGATTCTGCAACCTCTTTGGAAATGGACGGTGGACCAAGAATGCTCTTGTTGTAGCAAGAGGGAGTTCATGCTGCATTCTATATCGCGTGCAAATAAAGGCATCAGGAGAAGTGACAAATGCGGTAAAGCATAATTCACTTGAACTTTGGCATAGATGGGTGGGTCACGTTAGCGAGAAAGGTCTACAAACATTAGACAAAAAGGAAGTTTCTAGCGTGTCTTAAAGGTAATGCATTGAGTCTATGTGTAGATTTCTTATTTGGTAAACAACATCATGTTTCCTTTTTGAAGTTTGTCTTAAAAAAGAAAATACTTGTTCTGGAATTGTTCACTCTGGTGTCTGCGGACCTATGAAAATGAAGACATTTATAGGTGCTTCTACTTCGTGACCTTTATAGACGACTACTCCAGAAAATTATGGGCATATGAAATTAGGAGCAAGTATATGGTATTGAAGAACTTCAAAGAGTTTCATGTCAGAGTTGAGAGGGAGATCGAAAAACTTCTCAAGTGTATTTGGTCAGATAATGGTTAAGTACATCGAACTGTTTGATGATTATTATAGAGCTCGTGATATCATACATGAATGTACAATCTCCAAGACTCCATAGCATAACGATGTGGACGAACGTATGAATCGTACTATAAAGTCAGATGTATGCTCTCGCAGTCAAAGCTAGTTAAGTCCTTTTGTGGAGAGGCTTTGAGAATTGCAACTTATTTGAGAAACCTTTCATCTTTAGCTGCATTGGAGGGCTGCATATCGAAGGTCTAGTTGGAGAAGAAAGTCTCTTATTAGCATCTAAGCATTTTCGGTTGTAGGGCTTATGTACACATTCCAAGTGACGAGTTGGATGGAAAAATAAGACACTGTGTTTTCTTGGGTTATGCAGATGACTTGTCTGGCTACATGTTGTGGGACCCAGAAACCACAAAGATTATTCGGAGTAGAGATGTGGTATTTGTGAAGGATGAGACGATTGACAGCCTTGTCGAAAAGTCGTTTGAGAGATCATTTGAGAGATCAGACGTTGATGACATCGTCAACATGCGAAGGTGAAGCCTGTCTGTACTCCATTAGCAGGTTACCTCAAGTTCACGACAAGAACTATCCTGTTAGCAAAGCGGCAAAAAGGGAAATGCAAAAGATCCACTATGCTTCAGCGGTTGGAAGTCTATGTATGTCATGGTATGCACAATGCCGGATATTGAAATGCAGTCGGTATAGTCAACATGTTTCTATCAAACCCATGAAAGAAGCATTGGGCAGTGGCAAGTGAATTCTTAGGTTTCTTAGGGACACCTTCTAAGTTAAGTTTATACTTAGGGGGAGTGGAAGCAATATTGGCAGGCTATACAGATTCTGATACGACGGGAGATGCGGACACTAGGAAGTCTACTTTAGGGTACTTGGTTACCTTTGCAAGGGAAATTGTGTCATGGCAGTCCTGGGTATAAAACGGTGTTGTGCTTTCATCTACTGAGGTAGATTATGTTGCTGCTACATAGGCTTGTAATAAGATGCTTTGGATGAAGCGGATCCTTACAGGGTTGGGTTAGGAACATGGTAGATACATTATATATTATAAGAGTTACACTGATATTCATCTTAGCAAGAATCACAGCTTTCATTCGAAGTCAAAGCACATTGATGTGCGGTATCATTGGATACGAGAAGTTCTAGATGAGAAGCAATTAGAGTTGGAAAAGTTCCAACTGAAAAGAATGGTGCAAACATGTTCACAAAATGTCTACCGCATGAGAAGTCCGAGTTTTGTCGAAATGCGTCTGGCATGGCCTCCATGTAAATGGATGTGGAAACAATCCCCCTTGATTGGGTTGGAGGGGAAAATTGTTGCGAGTCCAGCCCAAATTGGGATGCATGTAAATTTGAAGCCCAAACTGAGTTGATGGTGGAGTTCTATATATGCGAAGTCTCCTACATGAGCTCAGTTTAGCTCAATGCCAAATTTGGCACACGTCCTCTTCGGTGAAAGAATATGAGTCCTATTTTAAGTAGCGAAGGGATTCTTTAGCTTGGCATATATAAAAGCCATCAGTCATCAGAACATTCTAAGTAGAGAAGGGATTCTTTAGCTTGGCATATATAAAAATTCATCGACTCATGGGAACATAATAATTCGAGCGACGTAGCTTAATTTAGGAGAAGCATAATTTGATGCAACTTAATATTAGATGGATCGACAACAAAAGTTGTTGGGCTCGATCTACAACGAACTGAAAGACAAAGAAGAAGAAGGCATTGGCAACGGTCGTTGATTGTAGCATCCCCTTTAGGTTTCGGAGAGTGCTTTATTGTATTCATTTGGAGGGTGAGTGTTGCGATATTTTCTTTTGTTTTTTTATATATATTAGAGTTGTAAGAATATCTCGTATCTTTAAGTAAATGATTGTAAGATGGCTGTGACTATTATAGTGGATTTGTGTTTGGTCTTGCCTCGTGTTTTTTTCCATAGTTTGCAATATCGGCCGATACCAATGCAATACGACCGATATCGATATCGGTTTGGCATGTCCCGGTCTGATACCGGTACTAGTCAGTACCGACATTGGGGGGTCTCTTTTCAAGTTAATTCGAGAAAGAAAATTAAACGAAAAGATCAATCAACAGGATGTAAAAGCATATTAAGGTTGTAAAAGCATATAAAAGAAGAAAACTTATCTTTGCAGATAAACCAATCGACAAGGATGACTAGTATTTCATTTAATTTTAAATTACTAAAAAATAACAAATAAAATACTTAAAATTATACCTAAATGCATATAATTTTTTTGCTCACATTTTTAATTTTATTAATAATTATTTGTTTTCCGATACAAAAAAATCAATATTCCGATCCAAAACCTTTGATCCAAAACTGCTGATACTATGGATACCCCCGATTCCAATACTCATAGTAATGGTTCGATACATACTGTGAACCTTTGTTTTTTTTACCGCAATGATTTTTTGACGTTGTTGATGCATTGTCTTTGTGTTTGTGACTTTCTTTTATTCTGGATCGTTGGTTCTTGGTTGGTGGTTTTAAACCACCTAGCCCCCCCCCCCCCCCCCATTATATATTATAAGAGTTACAGTGATATTCATCTTAGCAAGAATCACAGCTTTCATTCGAAGTCAAAGCACATTGATGTGCGGTATCATTGGATAGGAGAAGTTCTAGATGAGAAGCAATTAGAGTTGGAAAAGTTCCAACCGAAAAGAATGGTGCAAACATGTTCACAAAATGTCTACCGCATGAGAAGTCCGAGTTTTGTCGAAATGCGTCTGGCATGGCCTCCACGTAAATGGACGTGGAAACAACCCCCCTTGATTGGGTTGGAGGGGAAAATTGTTGCGAGTCTAGCCCAAATTGGGATGCATGTAAATTAGAAGCCCAAACTGAGTTGATGGTGGAGTTCTATATATGCGAAGTCTCCTACATGAGCTCAGTTTAGCTCAATGCCAAATTTGGCACACGTCCTCTTCGGTGAAAGAATATGAGTCCTATTTTAAGTAGCGATGGGATTCTTTAGCTTGGCATATATAAAAGTCATCCAGTGATCAGAACATTCTAAGTAGGGAAGGGATTCTTTAGCTTGGCATATATAAAAGCCATCGACTCGTGGGAACTAATTCGAGCGACGTAGCTTAATTTAGGAGAAGCATAATTTGATGCAACTTAATATTAGATGGTCGACAACAAAAGTTGTTGGGCTCGATCTACAACGAACTGAAAGACAAAGAAGAAGAAGGCATTGGCAACGGTCGTTGATTGTAGCATCCCCTTTAGGTTTCGGAGAGTGCTTTATTGTATTCATTTGGAGGGTGAGTGTTGCGATATTTTTTTTTTGTTTTTTTTATATATATTAGAGTTGCAAGAATATCTCGTATCTTTAAGTAAAGGGTTGTAAGATAGCTGTGACTATTATAGTGGATTTGTGTTTGGTCTTGCCTAGTGTTTTTTTTCATAGTTTGCAATATCGGCCGATACCAATGCAATACGACCGATATCGATATGGTTTGGCATGTCCCGGTCCGATACCGGTATTGACTAGTACCGACATTGGAGGGTCTCTTTTCAAGTTAATTCGAGAAAGAAAATTAAACGAAAAGATCAATCAATATGGTGTAAAAGCATATTAAGGTTGTAAAAGCATATAAAAGAAGAAAACTTATCTTTGCAGATAAACCAATCGACAAGGATGACTAGTATTTCATTTAATTTTAAATTACTAAAAACTAAAAAATAAAATACTTAAAATTATACCTAAATGCATATAATTTTTTTGCTCACATTTTTAATAATTTATTAATAATTATTTGTTTTCCGATACCAAAAAATCAATATTCCGAACCAAAACCTTTGATCCAAAACTGCTGATACTATGGATACCCCCGATTCCAATACTCATAGTAATGGTCCGATACATACTGTGAACCTTGTTTTTTTTACTGCAATGATTTTTTGACGTTGATGCATTGTCTTTGTGTTTGTGACTTTCTTTTATTCTGGATCGTTGGTTGGTGGTGGTTTTAAACCATCAAGCGCACCCCACCCCCCCCCCCCCCCCCCCCCCCTAACTGAAAATAACCAGCAGGTTTCTTACGAAAAAAAAATTCATGCATTTATTACGATTGCAGCGACTTGATGGTTTCTGATACATAGTGTGTTGTAGGTTTCTTCTCCATTGTTGATCCTACATGGAGCTGCAGACAAGATTACCGATCCGCAAACCAGCAAATTTCTTTACGAAAAGGCATCCACTAACGACAAAACACTCAGGCTGTACGAAGAAGGCTATCACTGCGTTCTAGAGGGAGAACCAGATGAAAGGATCTCCAGTGTCATTGGTGATATTGTATCCTGGTTAGACTCCCATTCTTCAGCGACAGCTCTCAAGTAGATTTGTGTTTTCTACTTCAAGTGTTGTACATCGTATCTTCTGCAATTTCTTCTGTATCTTGTGCGTAATTCTTTTGCCGAGTTTTTGTCAGAATGAGGAGGAATATAAATTATTCATAAAGCAGATTGAGATGTAGAAAATTTCTGGTTTTGTAGTTTGAGCTAATGCAATTTTAGGTTATGTTGGGCTTCATATGCTACACTATATTATCACCCTCGCCTTTCCTGAAGAAAGTTGTATCAAATTTGTTCTGTTGGAATAAAATTTACTCTTCTGAAAGACGGTGGTTCTTAGGGAAGGTGGTAAATTGAAAGATATGATGGATAAATATGCTTTGCTTGCTTGCTAAAACTATTGCAGTGAATATTGGCATACTACATTGGGAGCAGGTACTATCAAAGTTTAGAAAATAAATTAGTACAAGAATTTTTATTTTTTAACATGTGCTTCGGCTCGGTCATTTTCGGATCAGATTAGTGTGGGTTCATTCACAGCATCCAATATCCATTAGCAGTTGGGCTGCAATTGAGCCAATTCTACTGTAGCTTGGTATGTTCAAGTTTTGTTACGTTCAAGTTTGGTTCGTATTAGGCTTCATTGTAGGCTGGAACTTATCAGGTTAATCTCGAGCTTAAAAACAGTAGTAAAAAATAAAAATTAAAAAATTAAAAAATTAAAAACTATATTAAAGCTTCAGTTCAGTTGGGCTTCGGAAAATTTCACTGAGAGCATAAAAGTTTAATATATTTATAAAAAAAGCAACAAATTTTCATAATTTACAGTAAAAGCATTAAAACGCCCTTCCAAAGGGCGTTTTACGCTTTTCCGTCGTTATATTTTAACTCCGTTAACGGAACAGAAAGAAAAAAATAAATTATAAATAAAATAATACAAAACGCCCTTTCGAAGGGCGTTTTATATTGTTTATTAATTTTTTTTTCTCCCTCCTCTCTCTCTTCTCTCCTCTCTCCAAGCCTCTCTCTTCTTTTAATTTCTCTCCTCTCTCCTCTCTCCTCTCTCCAAGTCTCTCTCGACCGGCTTGCTGCAGGCTGAGGAGGGAGAGGGAGAGAGACAGAGGGAGAGGGAGAGAGGAGAGAGACAGAGGGAGAGGGAGAGGGAGAGGGAGAGGGAGAGAGGAGAGAGACAGCGGGCGAGGGAGAGAGAGCAGAGACAGCGGGAGCGAGAGAGCGGAGAGGGAGAGAGAGAGGAGAGACAGAGAGAGAAGGGAGAGAGAGAAGGGAGAGAGACAGCGGGAGAGAGAGGGGGGAGAGTGCAGAAAAAGAAAAAAAAATAATATTTAAATAAAAACGCCCATTGGAAGGGCGTTTTTCTTAGGAAAAACGCCCTTCCAAAAGGCGTTTTCCTTTTTTTTTTTTTTGTTCTTCCGGCTCTCCTTCCAATGGGCAGCCATCAGGCGAAAAGAGAGAGTGTGAGTGAGTGAGAGTGAGAGAGAGAGAGTGTGTGAGAGAGAAGAGAGAAAAAAATAAATAATAAAAAAATATTAAAAAAATATTAAACGCCCTTGTGAAGGGCGTTTTATTTTTTTTAATATTTTTTTTTTCCGAAAAAAATTAAAAAAAATTAAAAAAAAATTTAAAAAAAATATAAAAAAATTTAAAAAAATGTAACATTTTTTAATATTTTTTCCTGAAAAAAAATTTAAAAAATTAATAAAAAATTAATAAAAAATTAAAAAATTAATAAAAAAATAATAAAAAATTAAGAAAAAAAATAAAAATTTAAAAAAATGTAAAACGCCCTTGTGAAGGGCGTTTTACATTTTTTTAATATTTTTTTCCCAAAAAAAATTAATAAAAAATTTAAAAAATTAATAAAAAATTAAAAAATTAATAAAAAAATAAAAAAAATTTAAAAAAATTAAAAAAAAATGTAAAAGGGCGTTTTACATTTTTTTATATTTTTTTTCCGGAAAAAATTAAAAATGAATTAAAAATTAAAAAAATTAAAAATAAATTAAAAAAAAAAAAAAAATAAAAAAAAAGACTTTGACCTCTTGGGCACCGCTTGCTTCTTGATGGGCTTGTTCATGTCCGACGTCGAGAAGGAACCCCGGTGCAACATGACTCCTCCCAGGCCGTCTCGGTTAGCACCACCGGATGTCGAGGAGATGTTGTTGTTGCCGGTGGCGGATTCACGAGCCGAGGATCTGCCCCCTTCCTCTCTTAAGCACCAGTTGCACACTCGGTAGTGCTCCTCCTTCGGGTACGGATTGCTGCAATACCTGCTTTAAGGAAAAATCAGAATATATATATATATATATATATATATATATATATATATATATATATATATATATATATATAAATATAAATATATATTTTATTTTGCTGAGAAAGAGAAAATAAATAAATATATTTTACTTTGCTGAGAAAGAGAAAATAAATAAATAAATAAATAAATATATATATATATATTACTTTGAGTAGGAGAGAGGAGAGGAGAGAGAGGAGAGAGAGGGGAGCGGACGAACAGGAGAGAGGAGAGAGAGGAGAGATGAGAGAGGGGAGAGAGAGAGGAGAGAAGAGAGAGGAGAGAGAGGAGAGAAAATATTAAAATAAAATAAAAATATAAAACGTCCTTCGGAAGGGCGTTTTATATTTTTTTTAATTTTTTTTTAATGTCTAATTACAACCGTTAACGGAAGCTAACGGAAAAGCGTAAAACGTCCTTCCGAAGGACATTTTAATGCTTTTGATGTAAATTTAGAAACTTTTATGCTTTTTTTATAAATATATTAAACTTTTATGCTCTCACTGAAATTTTCCGGTTGGGCTTTTAGCAGTCAGGAACATCTTTTAGGGGGCTGCTCTTTGGTTGTTTGTACACGAGAATCTTATATAACAAAAGCTATCAGAATTGGTGTTGGGCCTTTTGTTTAAAGTTGATGCAAATGCTGCAACATCAAATACTTCAGCAATGCTTACAGCCAAACCAAATAGCACCTTGGCCTATCTTGAGATTAGCTTTTGATTCCGAGTTGTTCGAGTTAGAGCTTGAGCTTGAATCCCGTTGAGCTTTGAATCTCTAGAGTTTCTTAGAGCATCTCCAACCCTGTTGTGAGTTTGAAAAAAAGTTGTTGCCACGTAGGAATGAATGACAAGTTTTCATTTACAAAGTTCTTCTCCAATACAAATGTCAAATAAATTATGAAGGTTACATGTCATGACATGGCAAACAAATTGTGAAGTTGGTTGTCGAGTTCTAGACAATACACTTGACAATAACTTTACCTCCACATAATTAATTATAAATAAAAATATTTATTAAAAAAGAAAAAGGAGGAAAAGTTGTTTTGGAAGTTGAAAAAAAGTATTTTTTTATTGTCGTTTCAATACTTTTGCATTTGAGAAGATTCTTCTACATCATTATCTTTTATGAATATAATCTTGCCACCTATAAAAGACTTTGTCTTGTGTCTCATGCCACCTAAGAATCACAACACACAAGACAATAGGGCCGGAGATGCTCTTATTTTTGGTCCAAACTTGAAAATAATGAAATCCATCGAAACCGTTCAAAAAACGCAAACAAATCCGAAAACTATCTCAAAGCACGAAAGCAACAAAGCGAAACGAAAATCAGGCAAGAAAACTTGCAACGAAACAAGATCTTATCCTCGTTATGGATTTGCTTCTTCGGAATCGATTCCCATATTTAGTGGACCGTGCCCTTAGGATCGACTGAGCGGCAGAGTCAAGAGATGTTTGAATCTGTTGGAGTCCAGTCTGGATTTGATAAGAGACAATTTTGGAGCCCAAATATGGTCAAATTTGATTTGATATAATTTAAAATTTACATTAAATGTATGATTTGATTATATTTTAAATTTATATCAAATATTTAATCTGACTATATTTGGACGTCCATAATTGCTGTTTCCTATTTTAGATAATGTGTTTTCCTATTTAAGAATTTCTATGACCTAAAATTAGGGTTTCTCATCCTATTCATAGGTGTGAGGGTGGAGGCACAAAGAAGATACACAAAGTTGAGATTCAGGATGCTCGTCCACAAAAAATCTAAGAGAAAGTTCGTGCATTGCTCTTAGGGTTATTCGACATCCAAGTTAGAAGGAAGAAGAGATATAATCTAGGAGTCATCAACTTCGGTTAGAAAAATTGCTACGGATTGGTGAGTGATTTCATTATAATCTCCTTCTTTTCTTCTTGAGCGTGGTGAGGGGGGCAAAGGGTTCAATATTGGTTTTGTCAATCTTATAATTTTACCTGAGTTATAAATGTTAAGATTTATCCAGGTGGCGTAGTCGTCGCCATATACTTGTCTTTATCTGTGCTTGGTGTTCGTTAGACATGGTTGGTTATCTTAGGTGGGTTGGCCTAAGTTTTCGCTGCGGTCAGTCTCAGACACGGTATCAGAGTGCTTGGTGAGAAGCTCGTTCTCAAGGGTGTGCAACATGTACTGAGTTTGCGCTACAACTTGGTTTCGGTAGGGAGGCTGGCGAATGATGGCTGTCACAGTTTGTTTGGGAACAAAGTTTGGATGCTTACGAAGGGTTCCCAACAGCGGGCTCGAGGAGATTTATGTTATGGCATTTACATGCTTAAGCCGATGAGCTGTACAAGGAGGCCACAAACATCAAATGGAGGCTCGATGGGTATTCGACAGGAGGTGGATCATCAAAAACTTGTCTTGGAGGGACTTCGAGATAATTTGAGGATAACGAAGGATTCGGTTCGTCGAGATAAAGCGACAAATTATGATGAGCCAAAGATTGAGGGTCAGTTTGTCGGCCCATGACAGCTGGTCGGTCTCCAGGTGGGGGTTGTTCCACGAATTCGATTTTGGCGACAGGTGGTTTGCCAAAACTTTACGGAACGATATTGGTTTCAACAGTTTGAAGCCAGAGAGGAGATCAAGGTGTGCAACAAACTCAATCAGTGGTGGGTGCATCTCCATTCACACAGTTTCGGGGGAGTTGTGGGTCATCGAAGGCATGCACAGTGTGTGATATTCTGCTCGAGGATGCATGTGTATAGGAGAGCTTCAGTGTCGGACACGAAGGTGGACAGGTTCATGAGTCTGAGTCTCAAGGAAACTACACCGTCCGCTTAGTTGGGCCAACCAAGGGTGAAGAAGCTTGTCAGAACGGTTGCACGTTTCGGTAAAAGACGAAAGTCGAAAACAGGCAACAAACACACAATATGAGTCTGGTCGTCAAGGTCTTCGATATTGGCCATGTAATTGATGTCGGCAGGATCCTAGTGGTGTAGGAGGTGCTACGCATGACAGCTAGTATCGACATGACGGTCGAGAAGCTAGAGACGAAGGAAGATGCAAAGCAACTCGGGGGATCGGAGATCTGTGACATGGGAGAGCAGGAACTCTGTTGCGGGAGGACAAGCATGGAGTCCAGTTGAGGAGCCACGAGATCAACACTCTCTCATCAGATTGAAGGGGGAGATTGTTGGAGTCCAGTCTGGATTTGGTAAGAGCAAAATTTGGAGCCCAAACATGGTTAAAGATTTGATTTGATATAATTTAGAAATCTATATTAAATATAAGATTTAATTAGATTTTAAATTTGTATCAAATATTTAATCTGGCCATATTTGGATGTCCATAATTGATGTTTTCTATTTTAGATAATGGGTTTTTCTATTTCAGATTTTCTATGACCTAAAATTAGGGTTTCTCATCCTATTTATATGGGTGAGGGTGGAGGCACAAAGAAGATAGCACAAAGTTGAGATTCGGGGTGCTCGTCAACAGAAAATCTAAGAGAAAGTTCGTGCTTTGCTCTTAAGGTTCTTCGCCATCCAAGACAAAAGGAAGAAGAGATATAATCGAGGAGTCGTCAACTTCGGTTAGAGAAATTGCTACGGGTTGGTGAGTGATTTTATTGTAATCTCTTTCTTTTCTTCTTGAGTGTGGTGAGGGGGTTGAACATATTAGGACAAAGGGTTCAACATTGGTTTTGTCAATCTTATAATTTTACTTGAGTTATAAATGTTAGGATTTGTCTAGGTGACGTGGTCACCACCATATACGTGTCTTTATTTGTGCTTGGTATTCGTTAGACGGGATTGGTTATCTCAGGTGGGTTGGCCTAAGTTTTTGCTGCGAGATCAATAGTAGACTCCGGGTGGGTAACAGTACGTCCATGGGATCCCATGTCCAAAAGGAGGCTATAGGATACTTCCAGGTCGGGTCTTATTGTTCAGTCCTCAACCATGTGTCATTGTTGGGCTCGCCTTCCCAGGCTCACTTTGCTCTCCTTGCGTGCTTACTCAGTCTCAGACGCGGTATTAGAATGCTTGCAGGGCATGCCCGATCCTAATAGAATCTATGAAACTCAAAATACACATGTTGTTATCAACAAAAATATAATTCAAGTTAAATTTCATAAATATTTGGGTTCCGAACAATAAATTTCAGAAATGAAAGTTTGGATCAAATTTAGGATATAAAGTTAGCAATATTGTGATTATTCAGAGGCACAATACAACAATCATATGACGAAATCATGAAAAAGAAAAAAATTCTATCTAAATTTGAGATTTGGTAGGAAAAAGCTTTAATTTTGTGTCACGCCCCAGTCCCAAAATACGTAGGACTAGGACACGTAAGCATGCCAGCCGCCTGTATATATGACAACTCCAATATATGAAAACCATAATACAAGCGTACGCTGTATAATGAACAATAATTCACAAGTGGTATAACTAATCACAAGTCACAGGGTAATATCTAAATCTCATCCACAGTAATCACATATACATGAATAACCAATAACCATATAACTAGATAAGAATAATAAGTATCTAAAGAATGACAGTCGGATGGAAACAAATCCACTGTCGAAATAGAATATCAAAGGAACCAGGTACACACCATATAAGAACAACATCTGACAATCACGAGGCTCGAAGTGAAGACCTCCTCAGAAAATACGTAACATGTCCTGATCTGCACTCCTGCGAATACTCATGAACATCTACACCTGGAAAGGGACCAGGTCCTCAGAGGGACATAACAAGATACAGAAAAATAATATGCCATGTATGTAAATACTGAATAAATAAATGGGGTGTGCTAACCATCTAAGTGAATGCAATTTAAAGACCTGGTAGTACGCATGGGAATGTGTAAGCTTGACATATGCTGACGTAATTCACCAATCGTCATGACCGGCTAGTATATGTGCCATATGCCCCCGGACACACGGATAGCTCTGCAATCGACCATCTCCGAGGAGCATGGTACGAAGGATAAAAGACTCAAGGAGGGGGTGTCCCATACATCTACTAGTATCTTCCCCGCCCAATATAGATGTACAAGTCGTAAAAATGATGTGGACACCTCCTACTATGATGCAAGTCTCAATAAAATAAATAACTAAGCTACATACCGTTACACGTGTTGCTCACACTGATGGCCAGTCGCGCATGAGGCACGCGTCCCTACATGAACTCACTCTGTGACGTGTAATGATACGTGTCAAGGCCTGAAAAGTTATATCAATAACTTCACAACTTTTAGGTGGGTCTACTAGACACTAGGTCAGACACAAGTCCTAACGTCAACGCCTTTGTTGACTGCACCCGAGTTTTCTCGGACGCGCACATTTACATGATTTTAAAATAAATAAACATGTAACTACAATAACTGAATTTAAACAGTACAACAAGGCAAGGTATACTTGCCTGGCAAGAGAGCTGCAAAAATATAACGTCCAGATGTCAAATACCAAGTGTCAGAAACTATGGCCTCAGAATGAACGTCTCTGGATACTGAAATAAACATCACTAACAGTCTCAGAAAATATCAAATAGCTAGAAACGCCTGTCCTTAAGTCCAATTTGGACACAGGGGCAAAAATGATAGTTTCTGGTCAAAGCGGGGTCCACATGTGGGCCGCTTTGCACCGAAAAATTTGTCAGGGTCAAAGGTCTCCAAATTCGCCAAACTTAGTGTCAATAAGTCCAGAACGTCGATACGAACCCAACGAAACTTCCATAATTGGATTCCGATGAGCCGGTCACAAAATCGTCCGTCAAGTGGAGCCTATGGGGCCCACGATATGGGATTTTGTCAACGTTCTCAGAATCGAACCAAACTTGGATCATAGGACCAGCGTATTGTTATGAGTCCGATGGCGCAAGTTTTGTTTCGATCCGACGTGTGTACACAAAGTTACAGCGTATTCCAGAACAGGCAGATACGGGACGTTGTCGGCGGATATGCGTTGATTCCGGTGTGCACGCACATCCGAATCAACTTCTGCGAAATCTTGCACGTCCGTATCAACGGCGCGCACATTTTGGTAAAGACCGCGTGCGATCAAGTCGTCCTGTTTGGTGGGGCGTACTCAGTTCCGGGGTGAAACGGTGTATTATTTTTCCTGTTTTTGGATCGCGTATCGCGATCACCACAGGACGCAATGCACCGAGCGGGTTGCACGGGCATCGAGAGGGTTACATAGCCTACGTGTCATAACTGACGGAATTAAAAACGGAACTACGAGGAGATAGAACGGGTTACCTGAACAGGGCTCCGTGGAAACTGAATTTCCCGTGTTCGGTCACTGTGTTGTGTCCTGGTTGCTGTGTCCGGGCTGTGTCCAGCTGCTGTCGTGTCCGGTACTGCACCGTGTCCGGTACTGCTCGAGTCGGGGTCGTTGCGGGGTGGTCCGGAGCCGCTGCTGTTCAGCCGGCCGGACGAGGGAGGCCGCCAGGGGTCGGGGAGAAGAACACTGGACAGTGGAGCGGGTCAGGGGGTTGCTGTCGACCGGACGGGGAAGCTTCGGCCGGGGGACGGCGGCTCGGGGCTGTCACACTGCTGGTCGGGGGGGAACTGAACCGGAGTGGGGCAGCGTGGCGCTGGCCGGAGGGGAAAGGGGGCTCGGGGAGGAGAAGAGGGGAGAAGTCAGCCGCTGTGGGGGGGGGGGAAGAAGTCGGGTCGGAGCTCAGGGATGGCGTCGAGCTCGAGGGCGGCCGGAAGTGATGGCGGGGCTCGGCTTAGGGCGGGGAGATTCACGACGAGGAGGAGAGAGGAGGCGTCGGGGTAGGAGAAGAGGGGAGACGGGGCTTGGGGTGGCCGCTGTCGAGGCCGGCGGGGGCCGACGATGGCGGAGGGGGGCGTCGGAGATGGCGGAGGTGGCGTGGGGAGGGGGGAAAGACCAAGGTGAGGAGGAGGAGGAGAGAAGCTGCTGCTCCGGCGGGGTCGGGGTCGCTCCGGCCATGGGGAGGCGGAGCTCTCCGGCGGGATTGGCTCGCAGCGGGGGGTCGGCTCGCCGCTCCGGCGAGGGGGGGGTCTGCTGACGGCCGGGTCTGGGTTAGGGATTTGGTTTTTATTTTTATTTTTATTTTTATTTTTATTTCTTTTATAGAAATTTAAATAGATATTTTAAGTAAAATATCTAAAGATATTTTACAGGATATTTACAGGATATTTTCGGGTGGGTCCCGCTTCCAAATGGACGGTGCAGGTTCACCGGTCAATAGGAGGCTGGCACCTCACAGGAAAATTTGCAGAAAAGTTCCTATAATTTCATAAATTATATAATGGTCCTATTTTGGGAAATTGTGCAATTTACGAAATTGTCTGGAAAAAATACCCGATTCCTGAAAATTTTAAAATTCACAGAATTGAAGGAAAAAGCTGTGTGAGGGTCCTGAGGGGGTGGGGGTGAGTCTGGGCAGGGGCTGGGCCTGGTTTTCTTGGGTGATACGGGCTACCGTATTAATTAATTAATAAATACTGCGTACGGTGTTCTCTAATTATTTAGAGGCAGGTAGGGCAATAATTTTAGTACGGTGTCAATATACTAAATGTAGTATACTCAGAGTAGAATATTTACGTATTTTTGTTTGGGAAAAACATGTGCATGTTGGGCCTCAAATCTCTATTGGTACAGAAGTGGGTATAGATCTGGGAATTTAAATACGTACGTTGGTAATTATATTTGTGCGTCTAAAACGAGGCACAAAATAGAGTATCTGGGAGTTGCACAAAGTGCAGGATAGTAGACTGGCATGTCTAGGAGAGGTATGGGAACTTTGTTTGGGGATAACAGTCAAGGTAAAGCTCTAAATAATTCGGGGATGGATATGTGCACAAATCAATAGGATATGTAAGCAAAATAAATTAAAAAAATATTGCCATAAATCCTAAATTGCTAAAAATAATCCTAAAATGTTGGAATCTGGTCGAGGGGGTTTACAATCTACCCAACTTATAAGAATTTCGTCCTCGAAATTAAAACTAAGCCACGGTAGAAGTCAAAGACGGCATAAGATATAATTTAACAAAGTAATTTATATCTTGGTTTACGAATAGGTTCGAAAAACGTTTATGCATGTCGTCCACATGCTTCCAAGTAGATTCTCCTGGCGTGCCATGCTTCCATGCCACGCGGACCAAGGGTATGGACTGGTTCGTCAATACCTTTTCTTGATGATCAAGGATTCCCACGGGTTGCTCTTGATACGACAAGCTCGGCCTAATGGTGATCTCCGATTGGTTGAGAATAGGATTGCTGTCTGTCACATATCGCCTGAGTTATGACACGTGGTATACTTCATGTACTCCCTCAAGTGAAGGTGGTAGAGCAAGTTGATATGCCACTACTCCTACTCTTTCTAGCACGTCAATGGTCCAACATACCTTGGACTCAATCTTGATGCGTCCTCCGAATCGAATGGTGCCTCTAGTAGGTGATATCCTCAAGAAGACATGATCGTCCACTTTGAATTCCAAGGGACGATGATGATGGTCTGCCAACTGCTTCTGTCTGTCTTGCACTGCTCGCAACTGTCCTTGCATTACTTAACTGTCTCTACGGTGTTGACCACCAACTCTGGTCACGCAAATCCTTGTCTGGTACAATGCTGACTGGTATGCCGTGCAATCTTACGATTTGCCTCATACATAAGTTAGCTAAAGCTTCTGCAGACTGGCCAACTCTAAAGGTAAGAAATATGCTGATTTGGTGAGTCGGTGCATAGGAATTCTTAATCCTTACAAGTCAACCTAGTCATAGGTGCTGCTATCCATTCAGGAGTCAATCAATTGTTCATCCAGGTAAAATTCATTTAGACCTCTGACAGCAAAATGATACATTCTTTATCGTAACACTTGAGTTCTGAACTTGACCCAAGTTACGAGGCAAAAATAAAAAATTTATGCTGTCATAGTGATGCACGTATCAGAAAGTAATGTAGGTAGGGAAGGGTCATCTAAGGGTAGCACAAATCAATACTGAAATCAAGTCTAATATTAGGGTGTGGTAATTACCCAAGAAACAAACATAAATGGCTACAGAACAATACACTATTTATATTTATACTAAGCACGAGGTTTCGTCTTTCCGAAATAAGGAAAGACGGAAAACAATAATCAAGAGTTCAAGGGGGAGTTAATAGATTAGAAGTGTGGGGATCAAGGCGTTTAAAGAATTCAATGGGAATTGTCAAAGCAGTTGTGGATTAAAATGCTATTTTTGGTAATCCCTATTCACATATTAGTATCAGCATAACTAGGTAGCTGATACGATATGCTCAAACATATCTAGAGGGTAAGTACATTCGTCTACTAATCACTATATATCTCAATCCACGTAAAGTAGTTATGCAAAGGGCGAACCAAGTGCACTATGGTTGATCAGACCGTAATACACTGATTCTGAAATGTATTAGTGTAGTACTCCAATAATACATATATCATGAACAAGCTTGATAAAGAATAAGCTTGCAAAACTAGGCTATAGTAGCAGTATAAGTCAAGGTAGTACAGTAAATATGAGTACGCTAGATTATGATGTGAGAAGTACAAAACAATTCAAATTCACAAAAAGACAAGACTCTATAATCTTTACAGTTATTATTCTAACTCCTTGTCTAAGTCGCTAGTTGACCTAAAAGAGGTATGGCCTTCTTAGTTCTACAATCTTAATAAACACTATAGGCTGTCTGCCTAAAACAGAGATTTCAAGAAAGTCTGCGTAAAGTAGGGGTTCGAGGTTGTCTGCGTAAAACAGAGAAGCGTAAGGTAGAGCTTTAGAGTTGTCCGCGTAAAAAGTCTGTGCGTAGAAATCTGCGCGAAAGTCTGACCGTAAAAGTTTTGCGCTAAAATCTGCGCATAAAATTAGCGGGTGTAAAGTTTGTATAAAAGTCTGCCTGCGTAAAGTTTTGCCTAAAAGGGTTGCGTAAAATCTGCCAGCATAAAAAGTACGCGCGTAAAATCTCCTGCATAAAGTCTAGCTTACGTTGCAGCGTAAAGTTGTACGAGAAACTCATGAGTTTGTCAGTCAAAATTAGTGAATCTTGATATCTGACAAAAGTACTTGCACAACGATCGAGGGGACGGTTTGTGATGATGATTTTGTACGGAGTCCCAGGTTGTCGTTTAGTGACTTTATTGGATACAAGTTATTTTTACGCTCGAGATGAGACAAAACCAGATGTCCCGTCAAAAAGCTGTTTCTTTTTGCACAGGGCTCGAGGCGTATCTCTGCATTTAATGCATGAGATTGGGTCATGGCTGGAGAAAGCTAAGGCTGTAACAAATATGCTCATATCCTATCCTTATATTACGCCTAATCAGGTTACTCTACGCTGGTTATCTATTATTCATGAATCATCAGGTTTTACGCAGGGCAGTTACCTACGTGGCTTGCATGACACAGGATAAGGAATACTAAGGGAATGTGGGTAGCAGTTGTCATAGCTGCGGCGTAAAGGAGATAATCTTCTGCATAATTTGGTTTTTACGCCAACAAGAAAGTCATTTGGCTTTTATGCTAACTAGGCAGTTGTTTGGTTCTTATGCCAACAATGGTCAAATGGGTTTTACGCCAACAAGGATAAAGGGTCTCTGGCGTAAAATTGGGTTTATCCAAACATAGGTTGAGGTTTCAGTCTTAGTATTTAACCTTAGATTTCTATGGGTTCCTCAAGACTAGGGTCAATACTATGGTCAATTCTCTAACTAATCCTAGTAGTGTTTATACTACTCTCAAGTCATACATAAATATGCCAAGGGATAATGGTAATTTAATCTATAGGTAAGTGATGCTAGGGTTCATTAGGTAATATGGAAGGCTAGGGTTCATTAAGTAGTCTAAACTTAATGATGTGTCAATGCCCTAGTTGTGTTCTTAATAGGAATACTACCCTAATTATCATTCTATCAACAGGGATTTCTATATTCTAGCAGGGGCTATACTCAAGAAATTTATTAGGGAAGCACAGGATTCAAGCAAGATGCAATTTTGTAAGTAGGACAGACTGGAAGGAGGATAAGTCATAGTCAATTATGGATGAGATCCTATACTCTAATCCTAGGTGCAAGCTTGCTCGGTACTGTAACGTAACCGAGACAATATGCTCTGACCTGCATGGGACACCACTAAAAACATGTCATGCCCCAGTCCCAAAATACGTAGGACTAGGACACGTAAGCATGCCAGCCGCCTGTATATATGGCAAGTCCAATATATGGAAACCATAATACAAGCGTACGCTGTATAATGAAAAATAATTCACAAGTGGTATAACTAATCACAAGTCACAGGGTAATATCTAAATCTCATCCACAGTAATCACATATACATGAATAACCAATAACCATGTAACTAGATAAGAATAATAAGTATCTAAAGAATGACAGTCAGATGGAAACAAATCCACTGCCGAAATAGAATATCAAAGGAACCAGGTACACACCATATAAGAACAACATCTGACAATCACGAGGCTCGAAGTGAAGACCTCCTCGGAAAATACGTAACATGTCCGGATCTACGCTCCTGCGAATACTCATGAACATCTACACCTGGAAAGGGACCAGGTCCTCAGAGGGACATAACAAGATACAGAAAAATAACATGCCATGTATGTAAATACTGAATAAATAAATGGGGTGTGCTAACCATCTAAGTGAATGCAATTTAAAGACCTGGTAGTACACATGGGAATGTGTAAGCTTGACATATGCTGACGTAATTCACCAATCGTCATGACCGGCTAGTATATGTGCCATATGCCCCCGGACACATGGGTAGCTCTGCAATCGACCATCTCCGAGGAGCATGGTACGAAGGATAAAAGACTCAAGGAGGGGGTGTCCCATACATCTACTAGTATCTTCCCCGCCCAATATAGATGTACAAGTCGTAAAAATGATGTGGACACCTCCTACTATGATGCAAGTCTCAATAAAATAAATAACTAAGCTACATACCGTTACACGTGTTGCTCACACTGATGGCCAGTCGCGCATGAGGCACGCGTCCCTACATGAACTCACTCTGTGACGTGTAATGATACGTGTCAAGGCCTGAAAAGTTATATCAATAACTTCACAACTTTTAGGTGGGTCTACTAGACACTAGGTCAGACACAAGTCCTAACGTCAACGCCTTTGTTGACTGCACCCGAGTTTTCTCGGACGCGCACATTTATATGATTTTAAAATAAATAAACATGTAACTACAATAACTGAATTTAAACAGTACAACAAGGCAAGGTATACTTGCCTGGCAAGAGAGCTGCAAAAATATAACGTCCAGATGTCAAATACCAAGTGTCAGAAACTATGGCCTCAGAATGAACGTCTCTGGATACTGAAATAAACATCACTAACAGTCTCAGAAAATATCAAATAGCTAGAAACGCCTGTCCTTAAGTCCAATTTGGACACAGGGGCAAAAATGATAGTTTCTGGTCAAAGCGGGGTCCACATGTGGGCCGCTTTGCACCGAAAAATTTGTCAGGGTCAAAGGTCTCCAAATTTGCCAAACTTAGTGTCAACAAGTCCAGAACATTGATACGAACCCAACGGAACTTTCAGAATTTGATTCCGATGAGCCGGTCACAAAATCGCCCGTCAAGTGGAGCCTATGGGACCCATGATATGGGATTTTGTCAACGTTCTCAGAATCGAACCAAACTTGGATCATAGGACCAGCGTATTACTACGAGTCCGATGGCACAAGTTTCGTTTCGATCCGACATGTGTACACAAAGTTACAGCGTATTCCAGAACAGGCGGATATGGGACGTTGTCGGCGGATACGCGTTGATTCCGGTGTGCACGCACATCCGAATCAACTTCTGCGAAATCCCGAACGTCCGTATCAACGGCGCGCACATTTTGGTAAAGACCGCATGCGACCAAGTCGTCCCATTTGGCGGGGCGTACTCAGTTCCGGGGTGAAACGGGGTATTATTTTTCCTGTTTTTGGATCGCGTGTCGCGATCGCCACAGGACGCGATGCACCGAGCGGGATACACGGGCATCGAGAGGGTTACATAGCCTACGTGTCACAACTGACGGAATTAAAAATGAAACTACGAGGAGATAGAACGGGTTACCTGAACAGGGCTCCGTGGAAACTAAATTTCCCGTGTCTGGTCACTGTGTTGTGTCCTGGTTGCTGTGTCCGGGCTGTGTCCAGCTGCTGTCGTGTCCGGTACTGCGCCGTGTCAGGTACTGCTCGTGTCGGGGTCATTACGGGGTGGTCCGGAGCCGCCGCTGTTCTGCCGGCCGGACGAGGGAGGCCGCCAGGGGTCGGGGAGAAGAACTCTGGACAGTGGAGCGGGTCAAGGGGTTGCTGCCGACCGGACGGGGGAGTTTCGGCCGGGGGACGGCGGCTCGGGGCTGTCGCACTGCTGGTCGGGGGGGAACTAAACCGGAGTGGGGCGGTGTGGCGCTGGCCGGAGGGGAAAGGGGGCTCGAGGAGGAGAAGAGGGGAGAAGTCAGCCGCTGGGGGGGGGAGAAGTCGGGCCGGAGCTCAGGGATGGCGTCGAGCTCGAGGGCGGCCAGAAGTGATGGCGGGGCTCGGCTTAGGGCGGGGAGATTCACTGCGAGGAGGAGAGAGGAGGCGTCGGGGTAGGAGAAGAGGGGAGACGGGGCTTGGGGTGGCCGCTGTCGAGGCCGGCGGGGGCCGACGCTGGCGGAGGGGGGCGTCGGAGATGGCGGAGGTGGCGTGGGGGAGGGGAAGACCAAGGTGAGGAGGAGGAGGAGGAGAGAAGCTGCTGCTCCGGCGGGGTCGCTCCGGCCATGGGGAGGCAGAGCTCTCCGGCGGGATTGGCTCGCCGCTCCGGCGAGGGGGGGGGGTCGGCTGACGGCCGGGTCTGGGTTAGGGATTTGGTTTTTATTTTTATTTTTATTTCTTTTATAGAAATTTAAATAGATATTTTAAGTAAAATATCTAAAGATATTTTACAGGATATTTACAGGATATTTTCGGGTGGGTCCCGCTTCCAAATGGACGGTGCAGGTTCACCGGTCAATAGGAGGCTGACACCTCACAGGAAAATTTGCAGAAAAGTCCCTGTAATTTTATAAATTGTATAATGGTCCTATTTTGAGAAATTGCGCAATTTACGAAATTGTCTGGGAAAAACATCCGATTCCTGAAATTTCTAAAATTCACAGAATTGAAGGAAAAAGCTGTGTGAGGGTCCTGAGGGGGTAGGGGTGAGTCTGGGTAGGGGCTGGGCCTAGTTTTCTTGGGTGATACGGGCCACCGTATTAATTAATTAATAAATACTGCGTACGGTATTATCTAATTATTTAGAGGCAGGTAGGGCCATAATTTTAGTACGGTGTCAATATACTAAATGTAGTATACTCAGATTAGAATATTCACGTATTTTTGTTTGGGCAAAACAGGTGCATGTTGGGCCTCAAATCTCTATTGGTACAGAGGTGGGTACAGATCTGAGAATTTAAATACGTACGTTGGTAACGATATTTGTGCGTCTAAAACGAGGTACAAAACAGAGTATCTGGGAGTTGCACAAAGTGCAGGATAGTAGACTGGCATGTCTAAGAGAGGTATGGGAACTTTGTTTGGGGATAACAATCAAGGTAAAGCTCTAAATAATTCGGGGATGGATAGGTGCACAAATCAATAGGATATGTAAGCAAAATAAATTAAAAAATATTGCCATAAATCCTAAATTGCTAAAAATAATCCTAAAATGTTGGAATCTGGTCGAGGGGGTTTACATTTTGGTTTAGAGTTAATAAAATGAATGAGTTCATGGAGAACAATGTCTTTAATTCTCACATGGTTACAATAATGTAATTTTATCTATGACATAAAATTATTGTATATTGGTATACAACATAATTTTTTGATCCTTAATAGTGGAAGGGGGTTCTATAATGAAAAAAAATACATTACGGGAGCTAAGATGATAAGCGAACAAACACCAGGAGGGTTTCTGTTGGGAATGGAGCACTGAACCAGCATAATAAAATCTTTCCAAATTTGGAAGAAACGACGAGGACTGGAAAAAATATACAACCTGTAAATGAGCACAATATCCACACACAAAATATCATAACGCATACACACCGATATTTACGTGGAAAATTGTGTCGGGAAGAACCACGTGACGATTAAAGTCCAACCCCGAAAAATCTCCATTAAGGATTAGAAGAATTACACTAATTCTTTTACAAACTTCTCCCACCTTTCCAAAATGGATCACCATAACTACTCAATATATAGAAATATAATTACAATAGAGAAAAATGAGTTACCAAAAACAAGATCATGAATATGAACTGATGTAGATCTCAACAAATCTTTTTTGAATCAACTGCGAACTCCGACTTCCTTCTCCCTCTCTTTGAAAGTTAAACACCCATGTAGAAATCTCTACATTTCTATCATTAATGTTGCTACTCAAAATTCGGTTAGGAAAAACATATTTAATTAATCTCGAAATGATTTTATCTTCTGATATTGTCACACCACGATCCAGAAGGACTACAAAGTCACCACTGGACGTGATGTCGTACAAGTCTAAGTTGCACTTTGTACAAGGCACAGACTTGCACAATAACAAAATAGACTATTCAGAGTTAGAAAGTGGAACGTTATTACAGAAAACCAAAATAAACACGATGATACAAAAACATAATCTCTTTATTGATAACTCTTGTAATGATTACAAGGCTCTCAATATCCATCTGATACATGCCATCTTGGCTTACATCTCTTGAACTATAAAGAATACAATGATATCATTCCATACATTACATCCCTTTATACAAAAATATCTCAATATATGCAATACATCTTCTTCTGAGCTCCGTCTTACGAGGATGAGTATCTGTTATCGCTTCAAAATAATCCAGCAGTACATTCAGCATCCGCGGACAAACTGGTGGGAGACCAGCACATTGGAGAATATACTAGTGAGGAACAAAATCAACACTCTCTGTAATAATCACTAAGTAATCATGTAAGAAAAATATTGACTTATTAGTGATATTGTTATATTTTTACCTACGTTTATTTCATGTCATATATAGAATCAAGAGTCATATTACTTCCTTTAAAAACAGGATTGAAATCACATTTTTTATTTAGTTCATTCAAGCGATATGGACAATTCCGTGCACGATATTGATTTAGTTCTATCTTAACATGCACAACACATTTCACGAACTATATTCATTTCTTTAGGATTATACTAGCAACTTATTATTCAATACTCTTTCTTCTTATGAACAAATAACATCATTTAGACAACTTAGTTCTTCTTATTAACCAGGACAACAATATTTTATATAAAATATATTATATTATTGTTAGGAGCAGTTCATGGTAGAATTATAATCAATAAAGAGCATCACTTATGAAATGATTCTTACCCACAACCGATGCTTCGTCCCTGCAACAAACAAAAGTTAGAAGAATCATAAATAAATAAGTTTCATATTCATCTCTGCATCAAATTGTTAGGCTTAAGACCTATCTACATGATGGCCCATAGTCTTCTTCCCATGATTGGTAGGTGTGACTCACGGTTCAGCTCAACACTAATATATGCGAACATTAGCAACTGTGACTCATGGTTCAGCTCTTTACTAACATATACGAATACTAGCAGCTGTGACTCATGATTCAGTTCTTCACTAATAAACTTGGTACCCCCTAATCGCGAGGACTATAAGCCTCACGGTGCCATGTTCCCTCCTAGGTCGAGAGATCCTGGTGCCCCAAAATTTGGTCGAGGGTGTACTCCTTGTGCACAAAGTTGTCCAGACAAATGCATAAATGCAACTTCTATCAAATAAAATACTACAGTGCAACAATTATACACAAGTAAACCATTCCATCTGTTTTCTTCTTTCATCGATCGATAGAGCTAATATATCTTCTCTTTTCTTTTCTCTATATGGCCAAGCTGTCTCTTTTCTTATATATCATCTATTTACAATAGTATATAGCTCTATCTTTTCAATATGCGTTAATGGGAACATGTAATCATTCTCACTTTACAAGCATGACAATAGTTCATTCAACATTGAATAGAAATAACATGTAATTCTATTTCTAGATAGCATACGCTGTAGGACATACAACTTTCTCTTTCTTTTACTTATTAAGCACGAAAATGGTGCTTTCAATTGTAACGACAATCTAACTTTAGAATACAAATATTCTTATCTTAACTTAGCATAGCAAGGGTTCTTTCATTATGGAAGCATACAAATGATTCTTATTAAAGCATACAAAGTTCATGTACTATCAATCTTAGTGATTACGAACTTCTTCATAGCAACAAGCATGCATTCAATCTTGTGGATTCTTTATTAAGTGTGAAAGAATCAGAAAGTAAAGTCTTGACCACTCACCAAGATCAATCATCTTCTATCCCAACAAGGGAGATCTTCTTGAAGGCTTCCTCTTGAGCCAGTAAACCGATATCTCTTTCTATATAGTGCCATCGCAAAGCGGAGCACTACAGATATGATCAAATGATTTAAAAATAACCCAAAAATCTACTTATACCAGTCTCGACGATATACCGATGGTATATTGTGGAACAAATGTTTTCTCCAAAGAAACTTATTGGAGAACTTGTGCAATTTAAAACATACTGGCGGTATATCATTAGTATGATGTTGCCTCTGTATCAGCTTTGACATGCCTCAACAACAGCTTCAATCAAGCACCCTTTGTCTCTAATGACTTTTTGAGCTTCTCTAAGACATGGATAGTGCTTTTCGTACTCAGTGTGTTTTCCACATAGGAAGGGAATCCCATATAGATAAAAAAAACTTCTCCCTTTCATCAACTAGGTATAGGAGCTCGCCATTACGATGACCTTCCTACATAACTTGAATTTCTCATGCAGTAGAATATCCGTGAGCATAGCCACTCTATTTTTATCCATATGGACTTTGTCAAGCTCAGCGTCCTAATCCTTTAACATGCCTTCTACCCACTGATACTGAGTTGCTATATGCTGGGACCTGCTATGAAATGTTGGGTTCTAATCGAGATGAATAACACTCTGGATGTCATATAGCAAAGTGTATTATTCATGTTTAAGTCGCAACTCATGCAAAAATTTCTTCATCCACAATAGCTCCTAACAAGCCTTTGTCACTATAACGAATTTTGTTTCCATTGTAGACAAAGCAACACACTCCTGTAACAATGACTACCATGACATTGCTCCTCCTTAGAACATCATCATGTAGTCTAAAGTAGATCTCATGGTGTCTATATCTCCAACTATATCAACATCGATGTACCCAACTAACTGCGGCTCGTTATTTCTTCCCTGGAGATATCATAAGATTAATTTGACAATATTGCAATGTACCGCTCCTTGATTTGAAAGATACATGCTAACTTATCCGACCGCATGTGCAATATTTGGTCTTGTACATACCATATCATACATATATATGACGCTCCCACTACTGAAGCATAAGGTACCTTTTTCATATCTTTTTTTTCCTCCTCGGTCGATAGATACTACTCTATGCTAAGCTTGAAGTATCCTACCACTTAACCATAGTATGAAGTTGTACCCCGTCTCAGCGTAATACGATACCCCTTATTCTTGTTTGGTGTAAGGGTGGCTTACTTCTACGACGATGGAATACATGTCCAACTATGACACATGTTATATATTTTTTATTATTTGAATTTTGTTTCGTTCACTCGTACTTTCTTGTGGTACTTGCTATTAGGTCCTGACCCTTCTGGTTTTGTTTGGCCATATCTAGTAGAGGAGCCCGATGATCCAGCATACCTTAACCCCAGATGGCTTGTACAAGCAAGATGGTCGTCGAGGGGGATGCACATGTTTCTTCTTCTTCTTCTTTTTCTTCTTCACTCTTATAGCATTTTAACTCCTTTAGGCATTTAGCCAACATGCACTTTTTAGCCTGTATATTCTGGACTATTTTCATCACATGATTATATTATATTCAGACTATAGCTATAAATGTGATCATGTATATTTGATGTTGTCCTAGCTCTCTATTTTGTATAACTAGTTTTATGATCATTTTGATAGAGTGTCGGAGATTCTTTATTAATTTATCTTATATGTTCTATATTTTTTGCTTCTTGTGTTGACTGATTGAGATATAGTATATTCTTGTGAGGCCATAGAAAACTTGTATTATAGTATGTACTCACATGTCTAGGTACACTCGTGACTGTATTGCAGGGTACTAATATATTCTGTAGTGCGTAGCTGGTTGTGTCATACATTTATTCTCTGTATTCTGGTACTGGAGTCTGACACATTCATATTGGTGAACATAAGAAGCAAAATTTAATTTCACTGGATCGACTATTCTCAATCATTAAATATGAGATGATATATTTATATTATTTATATCTCTTGATTCTGGAAACATTATTTGTAGTTATGTTATTTCTTTAAATAATCATTATGGTTCCCTTTATAACAGATTCTTAATTAACCTTTGAAATGAAAATTAATGAAAACATCTCTACCTAAGCATCCATTAAATGATATAATTGAATTTGTAGGGACTCAGAATCTTTGGGACCATTCTAATTGCGAAAAGAGACATCTTTATAGACTTTGAAAATGATGCAATTTCTATGTGCCTTTTTGTCTAAAGCAAATTTTCTTAACTAAGATCAATGTTATTACCAACCCCCCAAAAGACAAATTTGTATTCATATGCTTTCAAATAATTCTCAATTGTTTCTTAAACTACAAATAAAATTCAGAAACAAAATGAAAAAGACATGATTACTCAATTCGGCTCTGATACCGCGGCGAAAACGTAAAAACGTACCTTTTTATTTCATGATTCTAGAAGAAGACAAGGATGTTTAATCTCTTGAAATTATTTTTCTCTCACCAACTCCTCAACTTTAGGAAGAAGACAATTATAAAATTTTGATGATGTCTCTATGGAATAAGAAACATTATATACAGATCCAAATGGTGTGTCTTTTCAGAAAAGATAATTTTTAAGTTCTTTCATGAAAATCATAATGCTTCATTGTGTCCATTCCAAAGGTTTGCAACTATCCCAAAAGCTTCTATAAAACAAATGACTGTGTGCCTATTCGAAATAACGTGACATCGGATTTTTTTTACTATATTCCAATAATGTCTTTTTGATTGGCAGAGCATGACTAAATTTTTTGGAGGGACAAGTTATGTTATTGAGAGGCAAAATTATACTTTTTGAGGGGTCAAATTGCATTTTAAAGGTGTTAAAAATCTAAAGTTTGAATTTTTTAATAAGAAAATAAAAACTTTTGGGGGGCATGGCCCCACCTAACCTTCATGAAACTCCACCACTTGTCTTTTCTCCCATAAAAATAAAATAAAACTAATGACTTCAATTATTAACCAATATCATCACGTGGGCGATAAATTTTTACAAACCTCGTACATAATATAAATATGCTATATTATTTTTAAGAGTTCTTCAAATAGAATGTAGTAATGCCTTAGGAACAAAAGTTGCCCCTATGTATCATAAACTAATTATAGACAAAAGTACAACATTGGGGGTCCATTTTTGTTCATCCACCAAAACTAAGATGAATGTTCACTCTTTTGCTCAATGGTTTGCACATATTATGTTCGTCGTGTCTTAATTTATCGTATTGTATCGTATTCGTGGTCATACAAGATAAGTCCAGATCTAAGTATAAAAATTAATATAAATAAATTTTATTATACTAACAGTTAACACTAATTAAATAATCATATTTAAAATTTTAACCAAATATCAATTTAATATTAATGAGTTATTAATTACTTTAATTTATAAGTAGTGTTAAGTATTTAATATAATAATAAAATAAAAAATAAAAAAATCAACACCCATGGCTTCTCTTCCCACACTCGGCTAAGAGAATAGAATGTGGGGGAGACCAATTCCAAGGGCTACAAACTACCATATGTCTAATTTCCACATCCTCCCAAAAATTCAAAGCAGAAACCAAACATGTAATTTGGAGTTCCTGTTAGATTGTATCTTGTTTCTGGTTGAGCGCTCAAATGATGGTGACAATGGAGTTGATAATTTAGTTCCACAAAAGGTAGGAAGTGGGATCATGAGGTGTAGATAATTGAAATTGGTTCAGACCTTACATAAAAATTTATTTTTAATGCATATGGGTTCAATCCAATTTTGCACCTCATGGGCCAACTCTAGTTCGGGTCACACCACGTTTCCAACATGTGGTATCAGAGCCCATGGTTACAAGATTGGTTTGGATGGCTCTAATTGGTTCGAGACAAATATGCTGAACGTTCATGCGTATAATCGGACTGGTTATATGGGCTCTCTTATCAAGGTGGAGTTATGAGTATTCTCTATATGGTGGTCTGAAGGCGGATCATGCCTAAGGTTAGAACAATTACACGAATTTTCTTGAAAGGTGGGTTCGACGCGTCCAAGGTAGAGCAAGACGTTGTAGCTGGCACACAATGATGATGTGGATGAACATGTCGACTTTGTTCCGTGGTCGAACGGATCGAGATGACAATATGTTAGATCTCCTAGGTGTTCGGTTGGTGAAAACGAGCAAAGGTGGCCGGGGTGTGCTTGGTTGCTTGGTCAGCGGAAACAAGCTAATGTGGAGATTGTTGGATTATATCTCGTTTCCGGTTGAGCGATCAAAGGATGGTGACAATGAAGTTGATAGTTTAGTCCCACATCGGATATGACGTGGGATCATGAGGTGTAGATAATTGAAATTGGTTCAGATCTTACATGTGACTTTTTTTTTAAGGTATATGGAGCCAATCCAATATCGTACCTCAAGGACCAACTTCAATTCGGATCACACTACGTTTCCAATAGTTCCTAAGTCTAGATTCAGTTGGCACTCAAAATTCATACATAAATCAAGGTTGCCAAACAGGGAGGATTTAGTGTTATATTTTTACTTGTACGACTCCTTGCATATATTGCTACACACACTTCTCCATGTGTACGCCATCTCGACCTCCATTCGTATACTACTTCGACTCTCACTTGTACATTTTGCGTCGCCACGTACCGAAGGAAGAGACTACTTCAAAAATCGGGTATAATCTTATTATTTTTACAACAACTTTTCAAAAAGAATGATCTTATAGTAATTATTTTTATGTATCCAAAGCCAAATTATAGTTCAGACATTTGGTTTGATTCTGGCTTGGAGTGTTCAATGCTCTATTTGCAAACAAATGTTCCGCTATTTTGGAATACTGTAACTGGAAGCTTGTTGCATGAGCGTTTGATATTGTTTGCTATGGCTTGTACCATATAATTGGCATGAACTGTCGCATGAAATGCTACAATTTATATAGATTCCAATTTTTAACTGCAAGAGTTGCGAAGAAATCAGTCATGTTTCCCACATCAGCAAAATAATATCTTATCTACGTCATTGACATCCAGTAACATATGTACATATCGAACTCAAGTGACCCTTGTGGTTACCGAAGAGAAGTATAAGATTCTGACTGGGTGACAGAAGATTGGTAGATCGAGTCACGAAATACGTATTATTCCTTCCATTTATTTGGTAGGAATTGAAACAGTGGATCCAAAAAACATACAATACAACATGCACATCGGATATCTCAAAAAATAAACATAGATGACATTAAATTCTGCAAAGAATTTCAATTCCTGCAAAATTTTGTCAACAAAAAGTAAATGTTGACCTCAGGTGGACAAACGATCGTATGAAAAAAAAAAAAAGTTTGACACCAACAAAGATGAAATATAGGCCAACATAGATTCGAAAGTTTGGTGATATCAGATATGAAAACATAGGCTACGTGCTAATAAATTGATGAAGATATGTCTCAAGTATTGCTATCTTTTGGGGCTTATTTGGTCTTTTGGTGTACCTATTTTTAGTTTGCTGGTCACTTTATTTTCTAATTGGTTCTTTGGGAATGTTATTTTTCTCTCGTTGACTTAGGCCATCTCTAACCAGAGTTTCTATTTTCTCTATTTCTATAGTAGAAACGGTTTTTATTCTAATTTCTATTCTAAGTGGCATTGATATATGATGAAGAATTTTTATAGAATTTTTTTATCTCTTATGACAATTTTTATTGGATTCCACACCATTAAATTGATTCTTACATTTTGTGAGACCTAGGATGAAAATTGAGAACCATTGGAGAGTTATTTTGTTTATGCAATTTCTATGTAGAAATTCTACCAACTAGAAATTTTTTTACTAAAAATACAATGTCATGTAGGATAGAAACTCAATTTTAGCAATCCACATTGGAAATGGCCTTAAAGCCAGTTTAGAATATTGTTATTTTGTTTCATCATCAATTACATTTTTTGGTGTCAAATGTATGACACACTCCAAACAAATTTTTCATTCATCATAACTGTTTATACAAACGTTTCATTCATTTTGGAGCTTAAATGAACATTTTCAAAGGGTTAGTCCAATGAACATTTCTGAAATTGAGTTTGAGCAAAGGGATGAACATAACTACTATCAAACTGGACCTAATGTGTCATGGAGTTTGAATGCAATTTTCTTAGCAAATTTTATCATCCAAACTCTTGTTTTATGCTCTTTATAGTCCATAGAAACTTGAGGATTCTCTCTTTGGTTTATAAGATTAATAAAATTCCATAACTGAAAGGTGGGTGTACAACATATCAATAGATCGTTTGTGTTTTATGAAATGACAATTTCATGCTCATATCAACTTTTTTTTTTTAAATTTGGCACAAACATAGATGATGGACTTCTACTCAAATTTTGTCACTTTTTGTATGTAACTTTCTTATTTTCATAGTCTATTATTTTTCATGAGGATCCCTTTCATATAGGAGAATTCTTGTAAAAATAAATTTTTTAATATAGTGTTAATTATACTATATTGACAAAGTAACGTTTATAACATACATCAAATTAACAAGTTTTCGATAATGATACAAAATATGAGAACTGTCACTACCAAAATAAATGATATTAGTGGCGTAACCAGCGACTCCAAATTAAAATGTCACTATTGGCGATATTTCTTATGATTCCTACTTCAAGGTTCACTAGATGCAATAAAGAGGAACGATGTTCATATGACATTAAGGTAATATGAACTTTGGTGTGACTCTTCATTGCAAAACGTTGCAATGTCAGCAATGTCTTAATCTATTCGTTGTTGAGCGTCACCAAATCGATGATGTTTAGCGACGTCTTGTAGACGACGCTAAGTTTTCTATATTATACGTTCCAGAATGATCCACAACAAAAATATAGAGGTTTAGCAACGATCTTATCCGTCGCCCAGTTGTCGCTAAAAAGCAATAATGGCAACCTGGCGACGAATGTAGGACATATAAGGTAAACTACCCTTCGCTATCAAGCTTTTGTCGCCATGCAGTTGGACTTTCGACAATTGTTCGACAACATGACGATGCATCATTTAGCGACGGCTTATTGTCACATTAGTGACGAATTAGGTTGGTGTCATCCTAGCAACGCACAAACGACTAACTCTTTACAGGATTAAACGACTAGTTAGCGACGGATAAGCATTATATTTGGCATCTATTTGGCGACGCACATGCGATGGCTTTTAGTTTCTGATACTAAAACTATTTTCTGATACTCACTTAGGCGACGACTAGGCGACTAATAATGTGTTGCATACGAGTTGCAAGTGCATCACCGTACGTCGCTTAGTCATCGTTCATCTGAGAATTCTTAAGTTAGCGATGTCTATATACTTCGCCTTGGTGCATATATGCGTCGTTGTCTGTCGCCAAGTTGTTGCTTAGCTATTGTTGTTGGAGTGGGTGAGATTTCCAACCTATGTGGAGAATACCCCAAAGTGCGACGAGCGTCGTCTGTGGTCAGAGAAGCTCGGGGAGGTGACAAGAGCCATTCGAGAGGTCAAAGAAACTCAGGAGGAAGGAGGAGTAGTTTGCTGTACAGGGGGAGACAGAGTTCGGGCCGAACTCGGTCCGAACTCGGTCCGAGTTCGGCGTGGTGTTCCACAACCTCAAAACTAAAGTCGGACCAAACTCGGTGTGGTGTTCCAGGACCTCAAAACTAAAGTCGGTCCGAGTTCGGTTGACGAGCAACGAAATTTCAGAGGTATTTTATACACCGTTGGATCGTATCCTACGGTCCAGGATTAGCTGCTAGATTATAGGGTAGATATTAGGTTTTTTTAACCCAAATTTCTAATCAACTAAGCTAACACATAACATATCATCTCAAGAAAGAGGAGAAAAGGAGGCAAGAGTGCCATTGCAACTTTGGGAAGAAGAAAGAAGGATTGGAGGCCGTTTCGGATGAGGAGATCATTTTGAGTAATTTTTCATTATCTTCTATCTTCGTGGTGTGATCTATTTTCTATTCCTAAGTGTTGTGGTGATATGTGTTGGATCGGGATGAGCTTGTAGATGGTGTATTCTCTTTATTCCATTAGTGGAGGTTCTTCAGGGTTGGACTCCGATCGTCCCGTGGTTTTTTTCGTAAGGATTTTCTACGTTAAAATTCTCTGTGTCTGCGTAGATTATTTTTCTGTGGTTCGGTATTTGGTTTATGCGTTGTATTTCTCGATTCTCTCATAGGTACTCTTTAGTTTGGGAGAAGGTTTCCGCGCTTCTTTTCCAACAGTGTGGTATCAAAGCCAGGTTCTGAAATTTTCAGAAGGGTGTCAGGAGTTGACAGACAAACCAGGGAGGAGAGATAGACGCGAAACCGGTGTGCATGGTAAACCTGAGCGGTATCAACTATCATTATTGAAGGAGCAAGAAGAATGATCTGCTATATGTTAAGAAGTTGCATCTGCCGGTATTTGCTTTTGAGAGGCCCAGTGACAAATCCAAAGAGGACTAAAATTTTGAGCATATACAGGTGCGTGGGTACATCAGGAAGTTCGTTGACGAGAATGTGTACAACCACGTTGCCAGTATTGAGCATGCGAGGATACTGTGGGATAAACTAAAATCTTTGTATACGAAGAAGATCGGGGTAAATAAATTATTCCTAATCCGGATGATGATGGGTCTGCGGTACAAAGATGGGGCATCTATTACGGATCACTTGAGTGAGTTCTAGGACGTGGTTGACCAGCTATCCTTGATGGGAGTCAAGTTCGATGACGAGGTTCAGGGACTATGATTGCTGTGTACATTGCCAGACTTGTGGGAGACCGTACGAGTGTCTATGATCGCTTTTGCTCCGGAAGGCATGGTCAGTCTAGAGTTTGCCAAGAGCGGGGTACTGAATTAAGAGATACGGAGATGTTCTTAGGGCACTTCATCCACATCCAACTCAGAGACGCTTGTTTCAAAGAGCCACGAAAGGGTTAAAAGCAGGGGGTCCAAGCGGTGACAGAGACAAAAGCAGGAGAAGGTCAAAGGATCGGTACGAGGACTCGGAGTATTACCATTGTGTCAAGAAGGGCTACATCAAGCGAAACTTTTTTGCTTGGAAGAGAGAGAGGAAGGGCGACAAAGAGAAGCAAAGTGAGAACACTACAGCAGCAGCCTCGACACATGGAGGCGACGTGATCATTGTAGGTGATGAGGTAGTTATGAACCTCGTCTGCGATGATAACTCTTGGCTGGTGGACTCAGGTACTTCAGCGCACGTATCTCACAATAGGGTACTATTTTCTACTTACACAATAGGCGACTATGGAGTATTGAAGATGGGCAATGGAGATGTGTCAAAGGCGGTTGCCATTGGAGATATGCACTTGAGGACAAAGATGGGTGCAGTTCTTGTTCTCAAAGATATCTCTCATGTCCCTGATATCCGTTTCAACCTGGTATCTGTTGAAAGGTTGGATGACGAGGGTTTCTTCAGTCTCTTCGGGAACAGTCAATGAAAGCTTTCCAGAGGTTCGATGGTAATTTTTAGAGGAAGTAAGAGATCCGGACTCTACTATATGGAAGGAAGCGCACATAAGGCACATGAGGTTAACGCAGCTACTGATGCGTCTATTGAGTTATGGCACAGGCGGCTCAGCCATATCAGCGAGAAGGGATGAGCTACTTGATGAACAAGAAAGTAATTCCAGGACTAAAGTCTACAAAGTTGGAGAAGTGCACACACTGTTTGGCGGGAAAGGAAAATAGGGTATCTTTTCAAAGTCACCCAAGTTCAAGGAAGTCGGCGTTGTTCGAGTTGATTCACCCGGATGTCTGCGGTCCTATAAAGGTAAAATCCATTGGTAGTGCTTCTTATTTTATAACATTTATTGATGACTATTCCAGGAAGGTTTGGGTCTATACCTTAAAGACCAAGGATCATGTGTTGTCTACTTTCAAGGAGTTTCAAGCATCTATTAAAAGTGAGACGGGCAAAAAGCTTCTATGTGTTCGGTCGGACAATAGCGACGAGTATATCGGTCCCTTTGATGCTTATTGCAGAGATCAAGGGATACGACACACTACTAAAAAAAGCGAGATTAGCGACGTATTTTAGCGACGTTAAAATAAACGTCGCTAATAATTATAAATTAGCGACTCCTTATAAAAACGTCGCTAGACGTCGCTAAATGGTGACATTTAGCGACGTTTAGCGACTTTTATTAAGATTTTAAAAGATAAGTCGCTATAAGTTTAATTCAGGTCGCTAAACGTCGCTAATATGTCTAATTTAGCGACGTTTAGCGACGTATATAGCGACATTTATATTAAAAAAATTTAGCAACGTGTTTAGCGACGTCATTGACGTCGCTAAAATATAATTTAGCGACGTTTTTATTGGACGTCGCTAAACATCGCTAAAATTTGGTTAATTAGGGCTCGGTTTCATTTTTCCCGATCAGTTGAAATTTTGATTCGAAAAAAATTTCCCCCCCCCCGCTCCGTCGACCGGCTCTCCACCGCGACTACTCCGGTAAACCCCACTCTCTCTCTCTCTCTCTCTCTCTCTCTCACAGACATGTGACATTGACACAAACATGACACACACACAGACACTGACATAGACACAGACACGGCACACACACACACACTGACAGTATAAACTGTTCAGGACGTAGGGTTAGGGTTAGGTTTTTTGACATGGGGTTAGGGTTAGGGTTAGGGACGACTGACCCAAGTCGACGAGAGAGGTAACAGCAACAGTGAGCAGGGGGAGACTTGAGGCACATCAGCCCAATGTGCAACAGGCAACTTGGGGAGGCACTGCACATTTGAACATAGTGTGCATTAAGGTTTAGGTGCATTGTAGTTGGTTGTTAGCTTCTGCAGGCAGGTGTGAGGGGGTCCTAATACAGTGTAAACACTTGTGCAGCAACTTACTGAGCCATTCAGCAACTAGTGCAAGGCAGGATGTGGATGTGTTTGAGATGGGGTTTGAACTCGTACTTGGGTGTGTGTTAAGCTAGTAGTAAAGTGGTATTAAGATATTATTTGGGTAATGTTACATATATATATATATATATATATATATATACATACATACATATATATATATATATATATATATATACTGCATTTCCCATAACTCGTATGGTTTGAACTCGTATGGTTTGAACTCGTACTTGGGTGTGTGTTAAGCTAGTAGTAAAGTGGTATTAAGATATTATTTGGGTAATGTTACATATATATATATATATATATATATATATATATATATATATATATATATATATATATATATATATATATATATATATATATATATATATATATATATATATATATATATATACTGCATTTCCCATAACGGACACTGACACAGACACAGACACGGCACACACACACACACTGACAATTTTGCTAGTACGGTTAAGTTAGGAAGTTAGGTGATAAACTATTGTATGTAATGATTTATATGATACACACTGTCAATTTTACAGAAGTTTCTAGAAATGGATATGAATTATTATCTGCGTCATCATTCGTGGATGTACAACCGTCATCCTGATGACATGTGCGGTGTGCGGGATGAATTCATTGAGGGTGTACAGCAGTTCCTGCAGTTCGCCAAGGCGTTCCCTCAGTACATGGACGGTACCAAAATTAAGTGTCCGTGTGTGAGATGTCGCAACAGAAAATATCATCCAGAAGTGGAAGTTACATATCATTTATACTCGAAGGGCTTTACGCCGAATTACTATCAGTGGACCGCGCACGGAGAACTTGTATCTCTAGCATCGGAGTCGGAGCCCTATGTGGAGCCGTATATGGATGTCCAAGACCACGATGCTTACGACGACGGGTTGGTGAACATGGTTTATGATGCGGCGTGGCCTAGTTTCAATCCTGACAATTATGATGCGGCGGGACCTAGTTTCAATCCGGACAATTATGATGCAGCTGAGGAGGCACCGAATGCCGATGCTGCAAAGTTTATGGAGTTGCTTGAGAATGCAAGGACTCCACTATATCCTGGTTGTGAGGATCATTCACCGTTGGAGGTGGTTACAAGATTATTGAGCATCAAGTCCGATTTTAACATGTCGCAAGAATGCTATAATCGACTGCTCGATTTGATTATAGAGATCTTGCCCGAGGGTGCAAAGTTGCCTAAAGACTTCTATCGATCTAAGAGGATGGTGAGATCGCTTTGGATGGGATACGAGAAAATCGATGCATGTCGCAACGGGTGCATGTTGTACTACAAAGACGACAAGGATGAAGATGCGTGCAGATTCTGTGGTGCTGATCGCTACAAGGCCACTGTTAGAGGAAAGTCTGTCGGTGCAAGGAAGCCTACCGATTCGATGCACTACTTGTCTTTGACGCCGCGGTTGCAGCGGTTGTTTATGGTTAAGGAGACTGCAGAAAACATGAGTTGGCACAGACAAAAACAGATCGAAGGAGTATTGGATCATCCATCCGATGGAGAAGCATGAAAGCACTTTGATCGAGAGTATCCACATTTTGCCGAGGAAGCACGTAATGTCAGATTGGGGCTCTGCTCTGACGGTTTTACCCCATTCGGACTTTCGGACTCCCAGTATTCGTGTTGGCCTGTGATCGTCACTCCGTACAATCTACCGCCTTGGATGTGCATGAAGACTCCGTATATGTTCCTAACCGTTATTATCCCGGGTCCGAACAATCCGAAGAGGAACATCGATGTGTATTTACAGCCTTTGATAGATGAGTTGAATCAGCTGTGGGAAGTAGGTGCCAACACGTACGATGTTTCTAGGAAGCAGAATTTTCAGATGAGGGCAGCACTTATGTGGACCATCAACGACTTTCCGGCCTATGGAATGTTATCGGGATGGAGCACCCATGGTCGTCTCTCATGTCCATATTGCATGGACCGTTCTCAGGCTTTTCGTTTGAAACACGGAGGCAAACCGTGCTTCTTCGATTGTCATCGACAATTTTTGCCGAAGGATCATCCGTACCGGAGGAATCGGAATGCTTTTCGTGCGGGAGTTGTGGAGAAGGCCAATCCACCGCCAAGGTGGCCCGGATGCACGATATGGAAAGAGGTAAAAGATTTACCAAGTGCTATCGAAGAGCCTGCTAAGGGGTACAAGTGTGACGGATTTGGTCGCACCCATAACTGGACGAAGAGGAGTATATTCTGGGATCTGCCATATTGGAGCACCAATCTGATCAGACATAACCTTGATGTCATGCATATCGAGAAGAATGTGTTTGATAACATAATTAATACTGTAATGGATGTAAAGGGGAAGACGAAAGATAATCCGAAGGCCAGGTTGGACTTAGAAGACATATGTAGACGTCCTGCATTGCATTTGATAGAGGAGGGGAATGAAAAGTTAAAGCAACCAAAGTCAGTATTCTCACTGGATAAAGAGGATAAAGGTAGACTTTGTAGGTGGATTCAGGGTCTAAAGTTTCCAGACGGGTACGTGTCGAACTTGCGAAGATGCGTCGACCTCAAGGAGAACAAACTAGTAGGTATGAAGAGCCACGATTGTCACGTATTCATGGAGAGGTTAATTCCGATTGCATTTCGGGAATTCTTACCGCAGGTCGTTTGGGACCCATTGACAGAGCTGAGCATATTCTTCAGAGATCTTTGTTGTACTAAGTTGCTCGTCGATCGTCTAGAAAAGCAAGAGAGGGACATTGCGGTAACACTATGTAAGCTCGAGAAGGTGTTTCCTCTAGGATTCTTCGACTCTATGGAGCATTTGCCAATTCATCTTTCCTATGAGGCACGTGTTGGTGGTCCTGTCGGTTATCGGTGGATGTACCCCTTCGAGCGTCATCTGAATCACCTAAAGAGAAAGGTAAAAAATAAGGCACGGGTTGAAGGATCTATTTGTGAAGCTTATGTTCTCGAAGAGATTACAAACTTTTGCTCGACGTATTTCAAACCGCATGTTGCTACTAATAGGACGAAAGCTCCCAGAAACGACGACGTATATCAGGAATCTAATGATGCAATACTCAAAGTATTCAATGCATCCGGAAAGCCTTCTGAAAAAATAAAGAAGAGATATTTGAATGACGATGAGCTAAGGGCTGCTCAATTGTATATATTACTCAATTGCGACGAGGATGAAGTGGAGAAGCTAGAGGTGTAAGTAATTAATATGTCCACGTTTACATCATCTCAATGTAATAGTATGAGATACTATTATGCTACTAATCAGCAGTTGCTTCATTGTTTTTCAGCACATATAATGATGAGTTGAGGTCGGCTAGACCCTACATAACAGACGAAGAAGTAGAACAAGATATGAGATGCCATTTTCCTTCTTGGTTGAGCGCATATGTAAAATACTTGGTAATTACTTTTTATTTCTGCACTTGCAAAACAAATAACTTACTATCGCTACTTTGGTATTTAGGTCGATCGTCTAATATCACCCGAGAATGAATCTATTAGGACTCTAGCCAAGGGACCAATTACTGTCGTAAAAATATGGCCAAGTTTCTGTGTGAATGGGTTCAGGTTCAAGTCAACAAATGCTCCTATCAGAGGCAGCTTTCTGGATCTTGATTCCACGAAAAACAGTAGTTTGTGTATCAAATCTTCAAACTACAAAGACGTCAATCCGGGCAATGATTTTTTGGCATCTTACGAGAGATTGTGGAGTTGACATATAATTTTGGCACAGAACCTGCTAATATCGTGCTATTCAGGTGTGAATGGTTCGATCCGATTCAAGATCAAGGTTGGAAAATTGACAAGCATGGCCTTGTGGATATAAACTACAAGCGTAGATATCAAGGCTACGAACCATTTGTCCTATCAAGTCAGGCTCAGCTCGTGTACTTCACAACTTATCCTAGACGGGGGACAGCGAGGTCGGATTGGTGGGCAGTATGCAAGACTAAAGCTAGAAATACCTTTGACATTGACGAAATAGCTTATCAGGAGGACGATCTACCTCTTGTAACAAATATTATAGATGTGGACTCAACGGAAGTTACTCATTACACGAGTAATAATGTAGAAAATATAGAATTATCCGAAGAGGACGACGAAGTAGATGAAAGTGAAGACGAGGAAGAGGAAGAGCAGGACGACGAAGGCGAACAAGATAAATTTTCTGAAGATGATTGAAATTAAAAAATATTGCATGTAGAATGTAACTATATTATGACTGTAGAATATAGATTAATGTTGGAAAATTGACAAAGTAGATGTACCCATTAACGAATATATGTATTATATTTTGACTGTATAATGCTTTGAGATATGTATCACATTTCGACTGTAGAATGTAGTATATATTTGTGTTTCTCTATATTCATCATATGTTGTTATCAGATATGACAGGACGACGCGGAGGATTCGGCAGGTCCCGAGGTAGACCGAGTGCCACTCCGGTACTGCCTACTGTTGGTTCCGGATCATCATCGCCCAGTACTCCAGTATATCGATCAGTCACATCTCCGACTGTTGGGACGAGTAGTTCCTGGCGTGATAGTACACCCTCGTCCAGCGTTCCTCCTGCTGACGGAACCATGGGGACAGATGAGCATGTCAAGGAGGTCGTGCCCACGTTGTCCCAGCATCAGCAAGATCCTCCATGTGCACCTCCGGAGGAGACGAGGACAGAGATTTGGGCCGACGGTACAAAGTAAGTCAATTAGATGGTTTAGTATATATTTGTGTTTCTCTTTATTTATCGTATATTGACCGGCTCAGTAATCTAAATTATTATCTCTGTATAGATATCGTCCATCGTCGGTTCAGAGACGCCTGGGCCAATTTCTGAGGAACAACTACGGTGGCCCTTGGATCAACTACTCTGAGGCTCCGGAGGAGAGGAAGGCATTCTGGTTTGTGCACTTCCAGGTAAAGTATATTAAATAAATCCTTTAATTTATGCATATTATATAACTTATTCGTGCTGCTAACTTAATGAATTATTTATTGTAGCAAACGTATTTTTATCCTCCGCACCGGGCCGAGTTGATCGAGCGGCTCTTTCCTACCGTTGTCGCCAAGCTTATCCGAGATGCTCTGGATGACCAGAAGGCTCGTGATCGTGCTGGAAAACCGATCCAAGGTTGGATCACGCCTGAGCAGTGGACTGCGATGAGGGCTAGATTCGACGATCCGAGCTACAAGGAAAGGTCTAAGAAGGCCAAGGCGGCTAGGCAGAATGCTGCCAAGTGGTGTGGTGGCTCGATTTCGATGACGGAATATTTTCGTCGTTTGGTATGTTTTTTCTTTTAAAATATATTATTTTAATACAAGTACCATAAAATGGTAATTGGAAAAAATATTTAAGTTTAGTAATAAATAATATATTTTTAACAGGTACAGAGGGGTGAGGATGCAAACATGGTGACCGTCTTCTTGGCCACCCATCGCAAGGACGAAAATCTCATTGATGAGAGGGCCTCACAGACCTACGTAAGTATTACTTTACTTTGTGTTTATTTTAATATAACTTAGGCAATTATCGAGTTTCCAAACCTTTTCTAGGCCGAGTATCTTAGGCTGCGTGAGCGGGCGACTGCTAGTGCACCTACACCTGGAGAGGCTGGTACTTCGTCGCAGCCCGCTCCATCTCCGTCGGCGGACGACCTATGGGTGACCGCAGCTGGTGGTCTCCAGAGGGGTACGTACTACGGTACGGGCTCCTATGGCGCCCTGGTTGCGACGCAGTCATCTAGGGCCTCCCAGACAACTGTGCATTCCACACACCCCTCGCAGTCGCAGCCCTCGCAGTCGTCGGCCCGAGTCCAGGAGGCCGTCCAGGAGGCCGTTAACCGTCAGATTGCGTCTCTCCGTGACGACTTGCTACGAAGTATGGAGGAGCAGCCCCGGTCCCAGCCGCAGGCGGACGATCCGATGCTCATCGCACGATTGGATATGCTCGACCGCAGCATGACGGAGCTACGGGACGTGACAAATGATATTAGAGCCTCCAATGACCGCAACATCATGGAGCTGCAGGCGTCACAGCTATCGATGGACGAGAAGCTGACGAGGATGCAGGATTCAATGGGTGATAGCAGTACGAGGCTGTTATCTACCCTGGATTCTTACAACCAGCGACTCGCAAACTTGGAGCGGGCACGGCCTCCACCGACGTCACTGCCTTATCCATCGACATCGGTGTCGATTCCACGGGACGAGTATGAGGAGTTCTTATCCTTCAAGCGCGCCGGTGGTCAGCCTCCTGCAGATCCGCAGTAGTATAGTTATTTTTATTATTATTTATGATGCGATTGTATATTATGAATTATTGATACTTCAACAATAGGCATGATGTCTGATGTTTCTTGTGGTATTTATTTTTTTAGTTAATTTAATTGGATTGATACTTCAACAATGCTTCTTGTGGTCTTTAATTTAATTGGATTATAGAGTGGATTTAATTGGATTATATAGTGGAGATGGAGGAGGAGTCGAAGAAGGGTGGTTCTTGTGGTGTCAAGAAGAGGAGATGGAGGAGGAGGAGGAGGAGGAGGAGGAGGAGGACTAGAACTGCAGGGAATCACCAATCTGGATAATATTTTTTTTTAATTTTTTTTAAAAATTAGCGACGGTTTTAGCGACGTTTAGCGACGTTTAGCGACGTTAATTGAAGTCGCTAAATGCGTCGCTAATTAGCGATGCCGTCATACGTCGCTAAATACGTCACTAATGACGTCGCTATACGTCGCCAAATGCTGATATGGCATTATAGCCAGGTCGTCGCTATAGACGTCGCTAATGACGTCGCCAACTGCTGACACGGCAGTATTGCCAGGTCATTAAAGACGTCGGTGTAACGTCGCTATATAAGTCGCTAATTAGCGACGTTTAGCGACTTTACATAACGTCGCTAAATAGTGACGCGGCGTCGCTAAACGTCGCAAACATTTGCGACACATTAACGTCGCTAAAAAACGTCGGTATAGCGACGTTTAGCGACATTTTTTTTTGCGACTTGATTTTTTCCGACAACTTTATAACGTCGCTAATTACGTCGCTAAACTACTTTAGCGACGTTTTTTGCTTATTTTGCGACGTTTTTAGGCGTCGCTAATTTAACTTATTCTGGTAGTGACACCAGAAGACTCCACTAAAGACACCGTAGCTTAACGGTGTAGCAGAGCAGATAAACATGACGCTAATAAAGAGGGTACAATATTTGCTGTCAGAAGCAAACTTGTCAGACAACTATTAGGGTGAGGTACTTTATACAGATGCTTATGTTATTAATTTATCTTCTAGTGCTCCTTTGCAGGATGATGTGCCTGACAAAGTATGGTACGACAAAGAGCCATCATACAATCATCTATGAGTGTTTGGTTGTAAGGCCTTCGTGCATGTATCGAAGGATGAGAGATCCAAACTTGAGCCAAAGACGAGACGGTGCATCTGTGTCGGCTACGGTCGGGATGAGTTTGGCTATAGACTCTATGATCCAGTGGGAAAAAAACTCTACAGAAGTAGGGACATGATATTCATCGAGGATCAGACCATGACTAACACTCAGGATTCTGAGATGCCTTCTGAGGTTGAGGAATTGCCTAAGTTAGAGTCATTTTACTTCTAGCATTTTTCAGAGGACATCGCAGATGATCTAGTTATGGGAGAGCCAGTACATGGAGTTGCTCCCAACCTTGATCATAAGCCTGCTGATGGTGGTCAGGGTGACCCTCAGAAGGATGAGCATGCCAAGAAGGTAGTTCCTGGAGGGGAGGAGGCTATAGATATACAGCCAACACCAGTGGTTCTGTTGAGGAGGAGCGATAGAGAGCGTCGACCATCTACAAGATACTCACCGGGTGAGTATGTGCTACTGACTGACGGGGGAGATCCCAAAAGTTTCACAGAGGCTATGGAAGACGAACACAGGAAGGAGTGAATAGAGGCCATCCAGGAGGAGATGAGTTTCTTGGAGGCCAACTCTACTTATGATCTGGTGCAATTGCCAAAGGGTAAGAAGGCTTTGAAGAATCGATGGGTGTTTAGAGTGAAGAAGACAGATGATTCTACTCTACCTTGATACAAAGCAAGGCTAGTAGTTAAAGGCTACGATCAGCGAAAAGGCATAGATTATAATGAGATCATTTCCCCAATCGTCAAGCAGTCGTCTATTCGGGTGGTGCTAGCTTTGATAGCCAGTTTCGACTTGGAGGTCGAGCAAATGGACTTGAAGATGGCATTCCTCCACGGTGATCTTGAGGAGGAGTTGTACATGGAGCAACCAGAGGGATTCTATGATAAGAACAAGTCACATTTGGTTTGCCGGTTGAGAAAGAGATTGTATGGTCTAAAATAGGCTTCGAGGCAGTGGTACAGGAAGTTTGAGTTATGATAGAAGACAAGGAGTTTCCACATCCTTTGATAGCAGCGTTCTTGGATGTGTTTCGTGAGGAATTGCCAGGATTGCCGCCAGATCAAGATATTGAATTCTCTATAGACTTGGTACCAAGTGTAGAACCAATTTTATAGCATATTTATAGAGTAAACAACAACGAGCTGATAGAGCTGAAGAAGCAAGTGGATGAGTTACAGGATAAGGGGTTTATCAGATCTAGTTCTTCACCGTGGGGAGCCCCGGTATTGTTTGTACCGAAGAAGGATGGATCGGTGCATATGTGCATCGATTATAGGGCATTGAATAATCTCACTATCAAGAATAATACCCGATACCATGGATTGATGACCTGCTCGATCAGTTGAGTGGAGCCAAGGTGTTTTCTAAGATAGACTTGAGATCATGATACCACTAGGTAAAAGTGAAGCCGGAGGACATTTCGAAGACTGCTTTTAGGATTCGGTATGGCCAATATGAGTTTATGGTGATGCCGTTTGGGTTGACTAATGCTCCAACGGTATTTATGAATTTGATGAACAAGGTATTCCACCAGTACCTTTATAAGTTCATGGTGGTGTTCATCGATGATATACTCATATACTCGAAGACACCGGAGGAGCACCAGAAGGATTTGCGGATTGTGTTGGATGTGTTAAGGAAGGAGAAGCTTTATGGAAAGTTGTCCAAGTGTGAGTTCTTCCTGGACAAGGTACAGTTCTTAGGACATGTTGTGATTGGTGATGGAATTTTAGTGGATCCGAAGAAGATCGGAGCAGTGGAATCTTAGAAGACCCCGAGATCAATTACAGACATCAGGAGTTTCTTGGGTCTAGCAGGTTACTACAGGAAGTTTGTGCAAGATTTTTGACGATTGCCGAGCGGATGACTAGACTCACCTGGAAAGTTGCAGATTTTGTTTGGAAGGAGGAGTGCCAGGTTGCTTTTGAGGAATTGAAGAAGAGGTTGGCGTCTTCTCCTATTTTGACGTTGCCATAAGGGTCTGGAGGTTTCACTATTTATAGTAATGCATCGGAGAATGGTCCGGGTTGTGTTCTTCAGCAGAATAGAAAAGTGATTGCCTATGCATCCAGGCAATTGCGTCCTCATGAGAAGAACTATCCTACCCATGATTTAGAGTTGGCAGCAGTCATCTTTGCCCTGAAGTTGTAAAAATACTATTTGTACGGAGAGCATGTGGAGATCTTCACAGACCACAAGAGCTTGAAGTACGTTTTCACTCAGAAGGAGTTGAACACGAGACAGCATCGGTGGCTGATACTGATGAAAGATGTAAACACCCTGATTTTTCAGAATAAATTTTAATATAATTTTCCCCAACTTTACGGTATTTTTCTGGATGAAGAACCAAGGTAATTATGATTGAAAGATTTTTAAATGCTATTAATTGATGCTAAAATATTATGGAAATAATATTTTATGGTGTATAATGGAAAACCGGACATAGGGAAATTTTCGGTGAATTTATTGGACTCCGGAAACGAATTTAAAGTCCTAAAAACTATTGAAAATTTAAACCGAACCAAACCTGACTGAATCGAACCAAACCAAACCAAACCAGCATAATGGGTCCGGTCGGGTCTGATCCGAGTCAAACCCGACCCGGACCCAAAACCCAAATTGAAACCCTAGCCCCCGCCAAATTTACTGTAGCCGCCTATAAATTCTCCTCGACATCCGTACCTAGCCACCGCAGCTTTACTCCAGATCGATCTCCGCCGCACCCCAGCGAACCTCACCGCCGTTCTCCTGATCACCGCCGACCCCGACAACATCCTCCACCCTAGACCCAACTCCGTCATCTGCCCGACCTCGCCGCTGACCCGAACTCCACGACCACCACCGGCTCCCCCATCTTCGCCAGGCTGCCCTCGACCAGACCCCCATCGATATCCTTCCGCCGCCGTCGAGTCTGCCCAGCCTGACTTCCCTACTCCACCATCCGCCACGAGCACAGCAGCTCAACGAACCCGACCACCGCCTCATCTGAAATCCACAGCCGAGCCTCCGCCCCGCGGCTGAACCCGCTCTGGCCAACTGTGTAGAGCCGCCCGCCGCCCTAGCCCGACCTCGCCAACCCCGAGCCCGACTCCCTCCGGCGAAGCCCCGGCCGCTGTCTCGATCAGAACCCTAGAGCAGCAGACACACGGACACAAGAGCTCGACCAGGACACGAGCAGGACACAAGAAATCAGACTTCTTGGAGCCCAGTTCAGGTAACGTTTTCTCTTACCTCGTAACTCTGTTTTCGATTCCATCTGTTGCAACGCGTAGACTGTGTAACCCTCTCGGTGCCCGTACAACCCGTTCGGTGCATCGCGTCCTGTGGTGATCGCAAACTGCGATCCAAAAATAGGAAAAACAACGCCCTGTTTCACCCCGGAACTGAGTGCGCCCCGCCAAACGGGACGACATGGTCGTACGCGGTCTTTACCGAAATATGCGTGTCGTTGATACGGACGTGTGGGATTTCGCAGAAGTCGATTTGGATGTGCGTGCACACCGGAATCAACGCGTATCCGCCGACAACGCACCGTATCCGTCCATTCTAGAACACGATGTAACTTTGTGTACACACGTCGGATCGAGACGAAACTTATGCCATCAGACTCGTAGCAATAAGCTGGTCCTGTGACCCAAGTTTGGTTCGATTCTGAGAACATAGACAAAATCGTGTATTGTGGGCCCCACCGGCTCCACTTGACGGGCAATTTTGTGATCGGCTCATCGGAATTCAATTCTGGAAGTTCCGTTGGGTTCGTATCATTGTTCCTAACTTGTTGACACTAAGTTTGATAAATTTGGAGACGTTTGACCCTGACACCCTTTTCGGTGCAAAGTGGCCCACATGTGGATCCCGCTTTGACCCAGAAATATCATTTCTGCCCTTGTGTCCCAATTTGGACTTAAGGACAGGCGTTTCTAGCTATTTGATATCTTCTGAGACTGTTGGTGATGTTTATTATAGCTTTTGGAGGAGTACCTACAGGATCCACTGATACAGGGACGACTGTTGGTATTCAAACCCCAGGCAAGTGTACCTTGCCAAACTCTGCAGTATTGTTACATATTTTTCTTGCTTCATTTATATTGCTGTGCATGCTTAACCTAGGACCGTGTGACTTACTTAGCGTCTGATTAATAGTCGGTGCCAATACCGTACGCGGCGTTGTGTATTGTCATCTAGAGATGGACATTCGTGATACTTTATATTCTCGTACTTGTCTTACCGAGTACACTATAACCCAGGACACTTGACACTATTCATGAGACAAGATCTTCCTGAGATATTCATGGTGATTCTTATAGGATATAGGACTTGACAGAGATACTATATTCTTAGATACATTATGACTTATTGCATTAGCTATGATCCCGCTTCACATGGACATGAGACGTTATGGTCATGAGATGCGTGGTTACATTGGGTGGGGAGAGACACACAGGTTACAGGCTGTTTCATATATATATCTACTACTATTGTGAGGTCGTAGACTCTCGTAGCAGAGCTAGGCACATTACGTGTTTTTACCGCTACCGGCTCCCCGACACAGAGCTTGTAGTGGCTCAGCCTGAGTACTCGTGATGCTCTCAACTTGCATTTCACATAGATGGTTACATACTTACCCTATTTATTTCATTTACTATCTGCACTGCATTATTTTGGCTTGTATTATCTGTACCTTACTATGTCCCCTGAGGACCTGGATCCGGATTATGTCCCCAGGATTTGCAGACGAGATTTATCCCGAGGTATACGGGACCGCAGTAGGAGCTGATACAGGAGCTGTACCGACACCCGAGGACGAGGTGTTAGCTGAAGACTTTTCCTGAGCATCCATGTTTTCTGCTCAGTATTTACTTTATTTTAGTCATTTATATTTTGGTCTGTTGACCTATTGTATCAGATATTTATCGGGTTGTTCCCCGGAGCACTTTGATCAGACTGGTTGATGATTTACATTCCTTATACTCTGTGGATCATATTTTATATCTTGTGTGGATGAGATTAGTTGTGTCCTGTTATCGTAGACTTGTTTTTACAGCTTAAGTGAGCCTGATGGATCCATTAAATTGGGTTTGTCCATCAGTGTGTGCTGTTGGCCATTGCCACATGTCTGATCCCTCGGTATTTTGGGATTGGGGCGTGATATGGTTTTTGTGGTAGCCCATGCAGGTCTACGACTAAATTGTTCGGTTTCAACTTATGGACTGAACAAGCCTGCCCTAAGGATAGGGTAAGTTATAGGATCTTATCCATTGTTTGAACCATTTTGAACTCTATATCGAACTCAAATTTGTTACTTGATTTGCATCCTGTGTTGATTCCTCTGTGCGTTCTTATAGTTTATCTTTTGGTTGCAGAGTAATGGATCCCAGGAACAGAGATGAGATTCCATTGGATACGCCATACGACACTGTGGTTACTTATATAGACAGAGTGACACCAGGGAACGAAGGACAAACATCGCAGAGCAATCAAACCGGCCAGCCTAATCCAAGGTTCCGGAGAGATGACATCCCATCTCCACCACAGTTCGCTCCACAGATGCCAGTTTTCTTGCCAAGACAAGCCATGGACGGGCAACAGATGTTCCAGATGATGTATGCCATGATGCAAGCCCAGCAGCAGATTCTGCAAGAGGCACATCGTCAGGAGGTAGAGTATCTGAGAACCAGCCTGGTATCCGCATTGGAGCAGGCAAATCCACCAGCGAGGCGATCAGCGATGGGATCTATCACCGATTTTCGTCAGCTCAAGTCTCGTACATTCTCTGGTAAAGAGGGGCCAACAGAAGTTCATGAATGGCTCACGAACATACAGCACCAGTTGGAAGCAGCTGAACTTCCAAGGAAGAAATGGATGACTGCAGTGAGGATGCAGTTGACTGAAAATGCACATCATTGGTGGTTAGCAGAAGAGAGGAGGCTCGGACAGGACCGAGTCACTTGGGAAGAGTTCTCCAAACTCTTCCAAGAGATGTATATTCCAGCAGTAGCACGGTCGGAGCTCAGAGACAAGTTCAACCGCCTTATCTAAGGCAATATGACAGTGGAAGAATACAACGCAGAATTTATTCGCCTAAGTCGCTTCGCCCCAACCTTGATTTCGACGGAGGAAGAGAAAGCTGAGAAGTTCTTTGATGGACTGAAATTCGAGCTCCAGAGATTGATTGGATCGGTCGCACCTACATCATATACCGACGTTCTCGCAGCAGCACGACGCATAGAGCGCGTCGCTAGAAGGGAGTCAAATCTGAAGAGGCCGATCACATCAGCACCATCTAGGACAGCACATGGGGATTCTGTAAAACGATCCTAGAGGAGTATGCCAGATAGAGCAGCACACAGGACCATATCTCTTCCTACTTGTCACTACTGCGGCAAGGTAGGACACATTTAGAGAGAATGCAGGCACAAGTTGGGACTATGCCTGCTTTGCGGATCCGACCAGCATCTATCCAGAGGCTGCACTAAACATAGAGAGGGAGCACCAAGACTAGCTTTACCTGCACCACGACCAGCTTATCCAGCAGTGGGAGCACCACAGACAGGAGCTGGAGGAGTCAGGCCACCAGCTATAGGAGGATACCAACAGAGACCACCACTGGCACCACAGGCAGCCCTATTTTAACAGGCTCAGCAGCAGAGAGATCCACCTCAGGGACGAGGACAGGCATTCACAATGGCTGTTGAGGAGGAAGCTACTGCAGGCGAAGTTATCGCAGGTACTATTTTAGTAGCTTCATTACCAGCTGTAGCTTTATTTGATTCTGGAGCATCGCATTCATTTATAGCAGCTAGCTTTGTAGCCACCCATAGAGTAGCTACCGTACCCCTTCCGAAGATAAAGAGAATTCTTACGGGAGGTGAAATTATCCTAGTTAGTGACGTCTGTAGATCATGTTCTGTAGTAGTCTGTGGAAGAGAGATGCGAGCTCAATTTCTGATCTTTTTCATGCTGGATTATGATGTTGTACTTGGTATGGACTGGTTAAGTCAGTACTATACGACTCTTGATTGCCGACTTGGATGGGTTATATTTAGACCGCCTGGACATCCAGAATTTGAGTTTCTTCGAGGAGCAGTAGAGCAAGGAGCTCAGCCTACTCTTAGGGTACTATCTGTAGAAGGGGAGACATGTTACCCAAGAGTCATATCAGAATTCGTGGATGTATTTCCTGATGATCTTCCAGGTTTACCGCCTGATCGGGAAATAGAATTCACAATAGACTTAACTCCAGGAGCAGAGCCTATCACTTCATCAGTATATCGGCTAGCACCTAAGGAGTTAGTGGAGTTGAAGGAACATGTTGATGATCTTCTGGAGAAGGGTTTTATCCAGCCTAGTATTTCACCTTAGGGGGCACCCATATTATTTGTGCCAAAGAAGGATGGAATAGTACGGTTGTACATTGACTATAGGGTACTAAATGCTGTGACCATCAAGAACAGGTATCCCTTACCACGCATTAATGATCTATTCGATCAATTGAGTGGTGCTAGGGTATTCTCGAAGATTGACCTTAGATCCGGCTATCATCAGATCAAAGTAAAGAAGGAAGACATACCGAAGACAGCTTTCAGGATCATGTATGGATATTATGAGTTCTTGGTAATACCGTTTGGTTTAACCAATGCGCCAACAGTGTTTATGAGTTTGATGAACAGAGTCTTTCATCAGTTCTTGGATAAATTTGTGGTTGTGTTCATTGATGACATTCTAATATATTCCAAGAGCCACGAAGAGCACGAGGAGCATCTCAGAATCGTGTTAGAGACCCTGAGACAGGAGAAGTTATATGCCAAACTCAGTAAGTGTGAGTTTTGTATGGATAAAGTACCTTTCTTGGGACATATCATATCAGGAGAAGGACTTTCAGTTGATCCGGAGAAAGTTGCGGCAATAGAGACTTGGCCTGCACCCACATCAGTTGCAGAGGTGAGAAGTTTTCTCGGACTTGCGGGATATTATCGAAGGTTTGTAGAAAATTTCTCAAGTATTGCAGAACCGATGACGAAGCTGACACGTAAAGACCAGGAGTTTGTATGGACAGAAGACTGCCAGAAGGCTTTCGAAGAATTGAAGAGAAGATTGACAACAACACCTGTCTTGACTCTTCCTTCAGGGTCAGGAGGTTTTGTTGTTTACAGTGATACATCAGGTAGTGGATTAGGATGTGTTTTGATGCAGCATGGCAAAGTTATTGCTTATGCATCGAGACAGTTGAAGGTCCACGAGAAGAACTACCCAACACACGATCTGGAGCTAGCAGCAGTTATATTTGCACTGAAGATTTGGAGGCACTATCTTTATGGAGAGAAGGTAGAAATCTTTACAGATCACAAGAGTCTGAAGTATGTAGATACTCAGAAGGAGCTCAACATGAGGCAGAGACGTTGGCTTGAATTGATGGTAGATTTTGATATAGATCTGCAGTATCATCCGGGAAAGGCGAATGTCGTAGCAGACGCTCTCAGCAGGAAGCCTACGGCTTATTTTTTGATGATGCAGCCCGAGTTATTGAGAGATCTACAGGAGCTTCAGATAGATGTTGTTTTACCAGGACAGAGTGGCTTGCTGGCTAATCTTGAAATTAAGTCGTCACTTGTGGAAAGAATTAAAGAGGTATTGCCCACCGATGCTAGATTCTGAAGACTCAAAGAGAGGACAGAAGCAGGCATGCAGACATGATTTCGCATACATGAAGACGGGACATTAAGGTTTGGGAATCGCCTGTATGTTCCAAATGGAGAATTGAGACATGAGTTAATGACTGAAGCACATAGCTCTATGTACTCTGTTCACCCAGGAGGAACCAAGATGTACTGAGACTTGAGACAGTATTATTGGTGGCATAGAATGAAAAGGGAGATTGCAAGATTTGTGGCTAAATATTTAGTCTGTCAGCAAGTAAAGGCCGAGCATCAGAGGACTGCAGGTATGTTACAGCCGCTTCCTATACCAGAATGGAAGTGGGAACATATCACGATGGATTTTGTCACAGGATTTTCAAGGAGCCCCAGTGGAAGAGATGCAGTATGGGTTATCGTGGATCGACTCACTAAATCGGCACACTTCTTGCCATTTAGAGTTGGACAGTCCACAGAGGTACTAGCCGACATGTATATGCGATAAATCATAAGATTACATGGAGTGCCGGTTAGTATTATATCGGATCGAGATTCGAGATTTATATCTCATTTTTAGCGAAGCATGAAGAGAGTCTTGGAACCAGACTCAAATTCAGCACAGCTTACCACCCACAGACAGATGGTCAATCGGAGCGCACGATTCAGATCTTGGAGGATATGTTGCGATCGTGTATGCTAGACTTTGGAGGATCTTGGAAAGATTATTTGCACTTAGTGGAGTTCTCCTATAATAACAGTTATCAGGCCAGCATTCAGATGGCACCATTCGAGGCATTATACGGAAGGAAGTGCAGATCGCCAATATGCTGGAGTGACGTTGGTGAACGTCAAATACTGGGTCCAGAATTGGTAACACAGACAGTGGAGAAGGTAAAACAAATCCAGAATTATCTTCGAGCAGCTCAGGACAGACAGAAGCATTGGGCTGATACGCACAGGCATCCCCTAGAATTCAAAGAAGGAGAGCACGTATTCTTGAGGATTTCGCCCACTCGTGGTACTATCGAATTTGGGAGCAGAGGCAAGTTGAGCCCAAGGTACATCGGGCCATTTAATATTCTAGAGCGCATTGGTGAGGTGGCTTATCATCTTGCATTACCTCCATCCTTAGAGGGAGTACATGACGTATTCTACGTCTCACAGCTGAGAAGGTACGTGACTGACCCAAGTCATGTAGTCGATCATTCAGAGATCGCAGTGGGCCCTAGCTTGAGATATGAAGAACAACCAGTTGGCATCCTCGACATCAGTGAGAAGACATTGCGAGGACAGACAATCAGACTGGTTCGTGTAGCTTGGAAACATCATTCCCCTGGCGAATCGACCTGGGAACGGGAGGATAGTATGCGCCAGCGTTATCCTCACTTGTTCGCGGATGCAGTTATAACCTAAGCATTCTTGAAATTTCCATAGTTCTTCCTTTAGTAGTTTATTCTTTGATTGCGAGGACGCAATCCTCTTAAGGGGGGTAGATTGTAAACACCCTGATTTTTCAGAATAAATTTTAATATAATTTTTCCCAACTTTACGGTATTTTTCTGGATGAAGAACCAAGGTAATTGTAATTGAAAGATTTTTAAATGCTATTAATTGATGCTAAAATATTATGGAAATAATACTTTATGGTGTATAATGGAAAACCGGACATAGGGTAATTTTTGGTGAATTTATTGGACTCCGGAAACGCATTTAAAGCCCTAAAAACTATTAGAAATTTAAACCAAACCAAACCTGACTGAACCGAACCAAACCAAACCAAACCAGCATAATGGGTCGGGTCGGGTCGGATCCGAGTCAAACCCGACCCGGACTCAAAACCCAAATTGAAACCCTAGCCCCTGTCGGATTTACTGTAGCTGTCATGCCCAGTCCCAAAATACGTAGGACCAGGAATACGTGACACGCCAGCTACGCATTCGACCAGACTCTGGTCTGACTCGAATACGTATAAGCTATAATATAAAGGGCACTATCTAGATATTCCATAAATATAAACCTCTATGTCTCAATCCAAAATGTACATCAGTATACAAGAAAGAGCTATATGTGCTAAGGTCGGCTGCCCAAAAATACACTAACTCGAATAGACTTGAGAAGAATTATGAGTCTACAAAACTAGGCTACAACAACAGATAAAAAATCAATATAGAATAACCATAATGCCGGTAGATATAATGTGAGTACCTGGTACCATGCTCGCAAGATATGCCACTCCATCAGTATCTCCAAGTGCTCCGTAATCGTCTATGCTGCAAAACTGGCAGGGAACCAGGTCCTCAGAGGGACGTAACAAGGTACAAAAATATAGCATACCAAGTAAACAGAAAGTATAAGTGCACGACAGGGTACTCTATCAACCAAACAAGTGTGACACAGTTTAAAGACAATGTTCGACGCGTGGGCTTTCTAAAATAAAACCGTAGCTCCGGACACGGAAACATACGGCACGTACCGCAACTCCGGACAAAGAGTCACAAGGGTGAAACAGCTACATTAGATACAGGTATCACTACAAAATACTACATATATATAAGCGCGTGCAGAGTAGCCCAAACATCTAGTAACTGTCTTTTCCTTCCCAAGCGGTCAACGATTGTGCGTTGAACCTGAACCTCTAACTAAAGTCTTGACACACAGAATTAACTCAACAGAAGCGACCCTAAGGTCGTCCCAGTCTCTGGTCATGATGTCAGTATCAGGATACAGGAATCTGGCAAGATCACAGTGTATGAGTGTGTCCTGGGGTGTCGATATACTCAGGTACGTATATCGGGATGCTACGAAACATCCAACAATCTTTCTAAGACGTTACGACGTACGTCTTTAGCCGGTTGTGAACCGGACGCGAAGTATCGAACGTCAACATAAATACGTGCACAATGTACATAAAGAAACAATAAAATAACTGTAATCTGAAATACAGAGTGGCAAGGTACACTTGCCTGCGTCCGACTACTGAAGACGGGGATCCGGTACCACGTCCAAGTCTTCAGGTCCCACAGTACCTAGAGATGAGATACAAACTCAATCAATAGACTATCACGCGACTAAAATAAGATGCGACACATGTCTAGCATATGTTCAAACTTAGTTATAACCTACAGGGATACGAAACTAGAGGGTTGACCAGGGTTGACTCAGGGTATATTACATCTAATCTAGTTAATCATTCGTTTCATATCATCAAACCAAACCTCGATCTCACTACATTCATCACGACATTCAGTAGTTTAAACCATGATCATATCCTCGGTTTTTCCCTGATGTTCACAGACATTCACATATACAATTAATTATCATCCTCGAAATAAATAATTATTTATCTAAACCCCCAATTATATACAACCTTTACCATTTCACAATAAAACTACTACTCCATTAAGTTCATCATTATTTATCAATTCTCAAAGGGTGACTAATGGTTTGATATTTCACAATATTTTAAAATCAATTATCTGCTCCTCAATGTCCATCAATTTGCTTGGAACGATTATATCAAACCTTAAACTTGATGCGTTCATAAACCCTACACTTAATCTAAATCATCCCCAACCATCAAGTGCATATTACAACCTGAAATAAACCTAAATATCTACCTTGCATTTAACCATCAATTTCTTATATATTAAAAGATAATAAATTCTAAAACTCATGCTTTCAACACTCTAAGCTCATCTAGAGCATTCCCAACAATTACACCTGCTCCGCCACACCCTTCAACGCATATTTTATATAACCTCAAACTGTAAAGATCAATGCATTAAACATACCATCAATGCTAACTCAACGTATATAACCCTCCCCCCACACGATAATACTAAACTAACATAACAAACCTAACATAATAAACCACACAAATAGAGGGGAAGTGCTCACCTTGGCGTTGGCATGGGGGCATGCCGGGGTAGTTGTTGGCCGGAGGGGTGTCGATAACTATGGTGAAGATGATGGATAATGTTGATGATGAAGATGACGAGGAGAGGCGGGGTGGTCACGGGCTGAGGTGGCCGGTGCCTAAGGGTCTGGCCGGAGTTGGCACTGCGGGTGGAAGTCGGCCGGGGGACTCGGCCGGGGTGAAGCTCGGGAGGATGGGGTCGTGGTGACGTGCGGGTGGTGGTATTGCACAGGAGGTGGTGGTGGCGTGAAGCTGGATAGGTGGTGATGGTGGTGGCGAAAACGGACGAGGAGGAGATGGTGAAGATAATCGGACCATCGCCGGAGTGCAGGGGATCACACGGCCGACGGAGGAAAGTCAGGTCGGTCGGGAATGCCGGAGTGCGGATGCAGTCGGCCGAAGCACTGCATAGCCGATCGGCGCTGCAGCTCAGTCTGTACGGGAAGTGCACTGCCGGTCGACGGGGAGAACACAGCCGCTGGAGGGCTGTCTGGTCGGACCGATGCACAGCGGTCGGCGACTGCTCTGTCCAGTCAGCGGAGCACGTATAGTCGGTCGGCGGAACGTAGCCGGAGCGGCCGGTCGGGCGAGGAGCTGAAGCTGGAGTCGGGTGAACACAGTGAGGAGGAGAGGAAATGAAGGAAGAAGAAGAAAAAATGCAATGGAGAGTGGAGGAAGAAGTTTGCATGGGGGCTTTAAATGAAGGAGTGAGGAGAGAGAGAGGAGTTTTCCCCTTGGAATTAGGGCCGGTTGGAATATGTGTTGAGGGTGGGGTGAGGAGTTACTTTATAGGGGTTGATGAAAGGGGATGGATGGTTGTGATCAATCTATTCAAAATGGATGGATGTGATTGATCATGAAGAGGAGAGGGTTTCTTCATGAGGGGTGAATGGATGGGTGAGAATGGGACCCCATTTTGGGATCCTCTCATTTGTTCATGGCCAATAGGGTGGTGCCACATAATTTAATAATTGCAACTTAGCCCCGTAAATTCGGAAAATTGCATGGACACATAAAATGACACAAAAATTGCGGAGAAAAATATGTTTAGTAATTTTAATGGTGAGGGAGGGGGGGGGTTGTGCGTTAGGCACGGGTTTAATTAGAAGGCATTGGGATTAATTTAGGATAAAAATGGGATTTACAAAGTTGGTATCCCCGATTTAAATAGAAATAAAGTATCCCGCTAATTTAATTTAATTGGGGCACTTGGGGTCAAAATCCGAAAATGACGCAAAGGCCAAAAATGGTGGGGGCTTGGAGTCAGTCTTGGACCCTTTAGTTGGTCCGGCTCAACGGGTTAAGTTGGTATCCCAAAATTTAGGGTAACAACACAGGTGTCCGACACGGAATTAAATATGGGTTACGATTTTCGAAATATTGCACAATTAATTTAGAGCACACAAAAATTGATTTTAAAAGACTAAAAAGTCCGGTGCCTAATTTGGCGAGTCAAGACGAAAGTATAATAGCCCGATTAAATTTATGGGCTGATATTGGGCTCCAGAAAATTAGACAATGATAGGGCACGCCAAGGATTTTAATTAATTGAATTAAATACCAGATAAGTTATCTCTACTCTAAACCTCGACATCTGCTACCAAATTTTTTCCAAATCCACTCTAACTATCTACAGAATAAATCGAGGAGATTTACATTCTTCCCAACTTAGAAAAAATTTGTCCCCGAAGTTAAAAGTGAAGCACGATAATATCTAACAATTTTTTTTTAAACACTAGTAATCAAATGCCGTACGTAAATTCGTACCTTGCTCCTCAAACAAGTGTGGAAATCGCTGCCGAATAGAATCATCGCGCTCCCAAGTAGACTCGTCTGGTGAATGGTGCTTCCATGCCACTCTGACCAGTCGAATCGTCTGCCCTCTCAAAGTCTTCTCGCTGTGATCGAGGATCTCAACTGGCTGCTCTACGTAAGACAGACTAGGCCCGACTGTAATCTCCGAATGATCAAGCACGTGTCTAGGGTCTGCGACATATCTCCTCAGCTGCGATATGTGAAATACGTCATGTATTCCCTCTAATGATGGAGGTAATGCAAGACGGTAAGCCACTTCGCCAACTTGTTCCAAAATATTAAAAGGTCCGATGTACCTCAGACTCAGCTTGCTCTGTCTCCGAATCTGATGGTACCGCGGGTAGGCGATATTCTCAAAAATACATGGTCACCCTCCTTGAAATCCAATGGTCTGCGGTGCGCATCTACCCAGTATTTCTGTCTGACATGTGCTGCGCGCAGGTGGCTCTGAATCTGCTTGACCTTCTCCATTGTCTGTGTCACCAACTCTGGACCAAGTATCTGACGCTCTCCTACGTCACTCCAACAAACTAGCGACCTACATTTCCTGCCGTACATTGCCTCATAAGGTGCCATCTGTATGCTGGCCTGGTAAATATTATTGTAGGAGAATTCTACCAAGTTTAGGTGGTCTTTCGAAGATCCTCCAAAATCCATCATGCACGCTCTCAACATATCCTCTAATATCTGTATCGTGCGCTCTGACTGACCATCAGTCTGTGGATGATATGCAGTGCTGAACTTGAGTCGAGTTCCTAGGCTCTCCTGCATACTCCGCCATAAATATGACGTGAATCTGGAGTCACGATCCGATACGATGCTGACAGGCACGCCATGTAATCGTACTATCTGCCTCATATACATGTCAGCTAGTATCTCTGTGGATTGCCCAACTCTGAAGGCAAGAAATGTGCAGACTTGGTGAGTCTGTCTACGACAACCCAAACTGCATCCTTCCCGCTAGGGCTCCGCAGAAATCCTATGACGAAGTCCATGGTAATGTGTTCCCATTTCCACTCGGGAATGGAAAGTGGCTGCAATAATCCTGCAGTCCTCTGATGTTCAGCCTTGACTTGCTGACAAACTAAACACTTCGCCACAAATCTTGCAATTTCCCTCTTCATCCCATGCCACCAGAAATGCTGTCTCAAGTCTCGGTACATCTTCGTACCCCCGGGATGAATAGAATAAATCGAGCTATGTGCCTCGGTCATCAACTCTTGGCATAGCTCGCCACTCGGAACATATAGGCGATCTCCACACCTCAATGTTCCGTCTTCATGAATCCTGAGCCCTGTCTGCATGCCGGCCTCTGTTCTCTCTCGTAGACGTCAAAATCTCGTATCTGTTAGCAATGCTGCCTTGATCCTCTCAATGAACCTCGAGACTGGCCATCTGTCCATCCATGCTTGGCAATACATTCTCAATCCTGAGTTCCTAAAAATCCTCTAACATCTGGCGACGAGTCGTAAGCTACATTCGCCTTGCCAGGATGGTACTGCGACTAGATTTCATAATCTGTCATCAATTCCAGCCAGTGTCTCTGTCCCATGTTGAGCTCCTTCTTTGTGTAGGTGTACTTCAGACCTTTGTGTTCTATATAAATCTCAACACGCTCTCTATAAGGGTAGTATCGTCATAGCTTTAGTGCAATATCACTGCAGCTAGCTCTAGACTATGCATCGGATAGTCCTTGTCATGAACTCTCAGCTGTCCTGATGCGTAGACTATCTATTCCATCTGAACATATCTCATATTTGCGGAGCATGGCGTACTGCCTTTCTGTCTCAACATCTCCAATACGATCCTGAGATGTCTCTCATGCTCCTCCTGACTCTTGGAACATACCAATATGCCATCGATAATTATCACCATGAACTTATCTAAGTACTGGTGGAAAATACTGTTCATTAGGCTCATACTTACTGCTGGCACGTTGGTTAAACCAAACGGCACGACTACAAACTCATAGTGGCTATACTTTGTCCAAAAGGCCGTCTTCGGGATGTCCTCTCTCCGTACCTTAATCTGATGATAACTGGATCTGAGATCGATCTTCAAAATATATATGCGCCACTTAGCTGATTCAAATTAATCTTCGATGCGCGTCAAGGATACTTGCTTTTTATCGCTACGGTATTTAATGCCCTATAATCGTTATGCAACGTACCTTCCCGTCCTTCTTTGGTACAATAAGATGGTTGCTTCTCATGGAAAACACTAGCCCGACAGAAACCCTTGTCTAAAAGATCCTCTACTATGGATCTTCAACTCGATCAACTATAATGGTGCTAGTCTGAAGACGAGAGAATTACTGGCTCGACTCTGGGAGTCATCTCTTTAACAAACTCCATCTCTCTGTCAGGTGGCAGGCCTAGAATATCCTCTAGAAAAACATCCTCAACTCTGATATAACATGGTGGTACACTGGTTCACCTCCTGCATTGTATACCCCTAAGGTAGATGGGCACCATACTCCTGGGCTCCCTGAACTCAAATCAGGGTAACCTGGTGGCCTAAAAATATAAATACAACTACGTCGACAATCTAGTATCGCGTGGTATTGGCTCAATCAACTCATGCTAGGACGGTGTCATCGTCCAGACTTAACCTCAAAATAAATTCTCCTGGTCTGTTTACCACACTAATCCTTTAAAAGAAAATTTTCTCCCCTGCCTAAAGTATAATTTCTCTTCTCCTCCATTTTCCCTAAAAATTTTATTCCTCAAGTTTCTTCTTTTCGTTATTTATCTCTCCAAGTCGCATAGTACAATAATGGTATCACTCAAGCACATACTAGAATTTCCTGGAATCCGATTATCATCTCCCAAGTGAGATCCTAAAATTTTTATCTCCTCTAGCTCATAATCATCGTTCCTAGCATTGCTATCATATGCAACCACTAGTTTCCATCATCAGGCTATGCATTTCCCTAAATTATTCTAATCATGATCAACAATCCTTCCAGCTCTTAGTACTTCCAAGATCACTGCTACCTCAAGCACGGGCAGGGTACTACTGGGTCCAACTCTCTTGCCAACCTTCCTCACTAGTTCTAGAATCCAAAGAACCCATCAATCTATCCTGGTAAGGTAACAATCTTCTCCGAGAAAGGTATACGAATTCTGTCTTCTGTCATCTGGTCTTCGATCTTCTTCTGGAGGGAAATCATCAGTCACAAGCATTCGTCTCCCCGAACAATAGGGGACGAGAAACAAGGATAGCGATATTGACGAAGATTGAACGAATGCAAAGTGGAAGTCCAAGGGCGATAATCACATACAAAGAGTTTTAAAATCGATTATGGATTGAGATCATATTCAACAATCATAACATCTATTCCTAATTTGCAGGCTCGCTTGGCACAGTCAGGTGACCAAGACGATTTAAATCGGACCTGCATGGGCCACCACAAAAACATGTCACGCCCCAGTCCCAAAATACGTAAGACCAGGAATACGTGACACGCCAGCTACGCATTCGACCAGACTCTGGTCTGACTCGAATACGTATAAGCTGTAATATAAAGGGCATTATCTAGATATTCCATAAATGTAAACCTCTATGTCTCAATCCATAATGTACATCAGTATACAAGAAAGAGCTATATGTGCTAAGGTCGGCCGCCCAAAAATACACTAACTCGAATAGACTCGAGAAGAAGTATGAGTCTACAAAACTAGGCTACAACAGCAGATGAAAAATTAATGTAGAATAACCATAATGCTGGTAGATATAATGTGAGTACCTGGTACCATGCTCGCAAGATATGCCACTCCATCAGTATCTCCAAGTGCTCCGTAATCGTTTATGCTGCAAAACTGGCAGGGAACCAGGTCCTCAGAGGGACGTAACAAGGTACAGAAATATAGCATGCCAAGTAAACAGAAAGTACAAGTGCACGACAGGGTACTCTATCAACCAAACAAGTGTGACACAGTTTAAAGACAATGTTCGACGCATGGGCTTTCTAAAATAAAACCGTAGCTCCGGACACGAAAACACACGGCACGTACCGCAGCTCCGGGCAAAGAGTAACACGGGTGAAACAGCTACACTAGATACAGGTATCACTACAAAATACTACATATATATATAAGCGCGTGCAGAGTAGCCCAAACATCTAGTAACTGTCTTCCCCTTCCCAAGCGGTCAACGATTGTGCGTTAAACCTGAACCTCTAACTAAAGTCTCGACACACAGAATTAACTCAACAAACGTGACCCTAAGGTCGTCCCAGTCTCTGGTCATGATGTCAGTATCAGGATACAGGAATCTGGCATGATCACAGTGTATGAGTGTGTCCTGGGGTGTCGATATACTCAGGTACGCATATCGGGATGCTACGAAACATCCAACAATCTTTCTAAGACGTTACGACGTACGTCTTCACCCAGTTTGAACCGGACGCGAAGTATCGAACGTCAACATAAATATACACAATGTACATAAAGAAATAATAAAATAACTGTAATCTAAAATACAGAGTGGCAAGGTACACTTGCCTGCGTCCGACTGTTGAAGACGGGGATCCGGTACCATGTCCAAGTCTTCAGGTCCCACAGTACCTAGAGATGAGATACAAACTCAATCAATAGACTATCATGCGACTAAAGTAAGATATGACACACGTCTAGCATATGTTCAAACTTAGTTATAACCTACAGGGATACGAAACTAGAGGGTTGACCAGGGTTGACTCAGGGTATATTACATCTAATCTAGTTAATCATTCGTTTCATATCATCAAACCAAACCTTGATCTCACTACATTCATCACGACATTCAGTAGTTTAAACCATGATCATATCCTCGGTTTTTCCCCGGTGTTCACAGATATTCACATATACAATTAATTATCATCCTCGAAATAAATAATTATTTATCTAAACCCCCAATTATATACAACCTTTACCATTTCACAATAAAACTACTACTCCATTAAGTTCATCATTATTTATCAATTCTCAAAGGGTGACTAATGGTTTTATATTTCATAATATTTCAAAATCAATTATCTGCTCCTCAATGTCCATCAATTTGCTTGGAACGATTATATCAAACCTTAAACTTGATGCGTTCATAAACCCTACACTTAATCTAAATCATCCCCAACCATCAATTGCATATTACAACCTGAAATAAACCTAAATATCTACCGTACATTTAACCATCAATTTCTTATATATTAAAAGATAATAAATTCTAAAACTCATGCTTTCAACACTCTAAGCTCATCTAGAGCATTCCCAACAATTACACCTGCTCCGCCACACCCTTCAACGCATATTTTATATAACCTCAAACCGTAAAGATCAATGCATTAAACATACCATCAATGCTAACTCAACGTATATAACCCCCCCCCCACACGATAATACTAAACTAACATAACAAACCTAACATAATAAACCACACAAATAGAGGGGAAGTGCTCACCTTGGCGTTGGCATGGGGGCACGCCGGGGTAGTTGTTGGCCGGAGGGGTGTCGATAACTATGGTGAAGATGATGGATGATGTTGATGATGAAGATGACGAGGAGAGGCGGGGTGGTCACAGGCTGAGGTGGCCGGTGCCTAAGGGTCTGGCCGGAGTTGGCACTGCGGGTGGAAGTCGGCCGGGGGACTCGGCCGGGGTGAAGCTCGGGAGGATGGGGTCGTGGTGACGTACGGGTGGTGGTATTGCACAGGAGGTGGTGGTGGCGTAAAGCTGGATAGGTGGTGATGGTGGTGGCAAAAATGGACGAGGAGGAGATGATGAAGATGACCGGACCGTCGCCGGAGTGCGGGGGATCACACGGCCGGCGGGGGAAAGTTAGGTCGGTTGGGAACGCCGGAGTGCAGATGCAGTCGGCCGGAGCACTGGATAGTCGGTCGGCGCTGTAGCTCAGTCTGTGTGGGAAGTGCAATGCCGGTCGGCGGAGAGAACACACCGCTCCGTCCAGTCAGCGGAGCACGTACAGTCGGTCGGCGGACCATAGCCGGAGCGGCCGGTCGGGCGGGGAGCTGAAGCTGGAGTCGGGTGAACACAGTGAGGAGGAGAGGAAATGAAGGAAGAAGAAGAAGAAAAAATACAATGGAGAGTGGAGGAAGAAGTTTGCATGGGGGCTGTAAATGAAGGAGTGAGGAGAGAGAGAGGAGTTTTCCCCTTGGGATTAGGGCCGGTTGGAATGTGTGATGAGGGTGGGGTGAGGAGTTACTTTATAGGGGTTGATGAAAGGGGATGGATGGTTGTGATCAATCTATTCAAAATGGATGGGTGTGATTGATCATGAAGAGGAGAGGGTTTCTTTATGAGGGGTGAATGGATGGGTGAGAATGGGACCCCATTTTGGGACCCTCTTATTTGTTCATGGCCAATAGGGTGGTGCCACATAATTTAATAATTGCAACTTAGCCCCGTAAATTCGGGAAATTGCATGGACACATAAAATGACACAAAAATTACGGAGAAAAATATGTTTAGTAATTTTTATGGTGAGGGGGGGGGGTTGTGCGTTAGGCACGGGTTTAATTAGAAAGGCATTGGGATTAATTTAGGATAAAAATAGGATTTACAAAGTTGGTATCCCCGATTTAAATAGAAATAAAGTATCCCGCGAATTTAATTTAATTGGGGCACTTGGGGTCAAAATCCAGAAATGACGCAAAGGCCAAAAATGGTGGGGGCTTGGAGTCAGTCTTGGACCCTTTAGTTGGTCCGGCTCAACGGATTAAGTTGGTATCCCAAAATTTAGGGTAACAACACAGGTGTCCGACACGAAATTAAATATGGGTTACGATTTTTGGAATGTTGTGCAAATAATTTAGAGCACACAAAATTTAATTTTAAAAGACGGAAAAGTTTGTGCCTAATTTGGCGAGTCAAGACGAAAGTACAATAGCCCGATTAAATTTATGAGCTGATATTGGGCTCCGAAAAATTAGACAATGATAGGGCGCGCCAAGGGTTTTAATTAATTGAATTAAATACCAGATAAATTATCTCTACTCTAAACCTCGACATCTGCTACCAAAATTTTTCCAAATCTACTCTAACTATCTATAAAATAAATCGAGGGGGTTTACAGTAGCCGCCTATAAATTCTTCTCGACATCCGTGCCTAGCCACCGCCGCTTTACTCCAGATCGACCTCCGCCGCACCCCAGCGAACCTCGCCGCCGTTCTCCTGATCACCGCCGACCCCGACAACATCCTCCGCCCTAGACCCAACTCCGTCATCTGCCCGACCTCGCCGCTGACCCGAACTCCACGACCACCACCGGCTCCCCCATCTCCGCCAGGCCGCCCTCGTCCAGACCCCCGTCGATATCCTTCCGCCGTCGCCGAGTCTGCCCAGCCCGACTTCCCTACTCCGCCATCCGCCACGAGCACAGCAGCTCAACGAACCCGACCACCGCCTCATCTGAAATCCACAGCCGAGCCTCCGCCCCGCGACTGAACCCGCTCCGGCCAACTGTGCAGAGCCGCCCGCCGCCCTAGCCCGACCTCGCCAACCCCAAGCCCGACTCCCTCCGACGAATCCCCCGCCGCTGTCTCGATCAGAACCCTAGAGCAGCAGACACACGGACACAAGAGCTCGACCAGGACACGAGCAGGACACAAGAATTCAGACTTCTCGGAGCCCAGTTCAGGTAACGTTTCCTCTCACCTCGTAACTCCGTTTTCGATTTCGTTTGTTGCAACGAGTAGACTGTGTAACCCTCTCGGTGCCCGTGCAAGCCGCTCGGTGCATCGCGTCCTGTGGTGATCGCAAATCGCGATCCAAAAACAGGAAAAACAATGCCCTATTTTATCCCGGAACTGAGTGTGCCCCGCCAAACGGAACGACTTGGTCGCACGCGGTCTTTACCGAAACGTGCGCGTCGTTGATACGGACGTGTAGGATTTTGCAGAAGTTAATTTGGATGTGCGTGCACACCGAAATCAATGCGTATCCGTCGACAATGCCCCGTATCCGTCCATTCTGGAACACGATGTAACTTTGTGTACACACGTTGGATCGAGACGTAACTTACGCCATCGGACTCGTAGCAATACGCTGGTCCTGTGACCCAAGTTTGGTTCGATTCTGAGAACGTTGACAAAATCGTATATCGTGGGCCCCACCGGCTCCACTCGACGGGCGATTTTGTGATCGGCTCATCGGAATACAATTCTGGAAGTTCCGTTGGGTTCGTATCATCGTTCCTGACTTGTTGACACTAAGTTTGACGAATTTGGAGACCTTTGACCCTGACATACTTTTCGGTGCAAAGTGGCCCACATGTGGACCCCGCTTTGACCCAGAAATGTCATTTCTGTCCTTGTGTCCTAATTTGGACTTAAGAATAGGCATTTCTAGCTATTTAATATCTTCTGAGACTGTTGGTGATGTTTATTACAGCTTTTGGAGGAGTACCTACGGGATCCACTGATACATGGACGACTGTTGGTATTCAAACCCCAGACAAGTATACCTTGCCAAACTCTGCAGTATTGTTACATATTTTCCTTGCTTCATTTATATTGCTGTGCATGCTTAACCTAGGACCGTGTGACTTACTTAGCGTCCGATTAATAGTCCGGTGCCAACACCGTACGCGGCGTTGTGTATTGTCATCTAGAGATGGACATTCGTGACACTTTATGTTCTCGTACTTGTCTTACCGAGTACACTATGACCCAGGATACTTGATACTATTCATGAGACAGGATCTTCCTGAGATATTCATGGTGATTCTGTATAGGATACAGGACTTGACAGAGATACTATATTTTTAGATACATTATGACTTGTTGCATTAGCTATGATCCCGCTTGACATGGACATGAGACGTTATGGTCATGAGATGCGTGGTTACATTGGGTGGGTAGAGACATACAGGCTACAGGCTGTTTCATATATATATCTACTACTATTGTGAGGTCGTAGACTCTCGTAGCAGAGCTAGGCACATTACGTGTTATTACCGCTACCGGCTCCCCGACACAGAGCTTGTAGTGGCTCAGCCTGAGTACTCGTGATGCTCTCAACTTACATTTCACATAGATGGTTACATACTTACCCTGTTTATTTCATTTACTATCTGCACTGCATTATTTTGGCTTGTATTATCTGTACCTTGCTATGTCCCCTGAGTACCTGGATCCGAATTATGTCCCCAGGATTTGCAGACGAGATTTATCCCGAGGTATACGGGACCGCAGCAGGAGCTGATACAGGAGCTGTACCGACACCTGAGGACGAGGTGTTAGCTGAAGACTTTTCCTGAGCATCCATGTTTCATGCTCAGTATTTACTTTATTTCAGTCATTTATATTTTGGTCTGTTGACCCATTGTATCAGATATTTATCGGGTTGTTCCCCGGAGCACTTTGATCAGACTGGTTGATGATTTACATTCCTTATACTCTGTGGATCATATTTTATATCTTGTGTGGATGAGATTAGTTGTGCCCTGTTGTCGTAGACTTGTTTTTACAGCTTAAGTGCGCCTGATGGATCCAATAAATTGGGTTTGTCCATCAGTGTGTGCTGCTGGCCATTGCCACGTGTCTGGTCCCTCGATATTTTGGGACTGGGGCGTGACAAAAGATTTTGACATATCTTTACAGTATCATCCTGGAAAAGCTAATATAGTTGTCGATGCCTTGAGCAGGTATCCAGTAGCTATGTTGTTGACACAGGATCGGTATTTGTTGGAGGACTTGGAGAGCTTGGGCATGGAAGTGATAGTTCCTGGTTTTGCTATACAGATGTGGGGGTTGCAGATACCTCATAGTTGATGGACATGATCAAGGAAGCCCAGTATGAGAATGTATCTCTGAGGAGCATCAGAGCTCAGGTGAGAGCAGGATTGGAGGATGATTTCACCATTGCTGATGATGGTTCTTTGCGACATGGTGCTAGACTATGCGTGCCTAGTGGAAAGCTATATGAGGAGGTATTACATGAAGCATATCGGTCTAAGTATTCATACATCCAGTTGCCAACAAGATGTATCAGGATATGAGAGAGAGAGAGAGTGTGTGGTGGTATGGCATAAAGAGAGAAGTGGCACAGTTTATATCCAGATGCTTAGTGTGCCAGCAGGTGAAAGCTGAGAGGCAGAGGCCAGGTGGTATACTTTAGCTATTATCTATTACAGAGTGGAAGTGGGAGCACATTACTATAGATTTTGTGTTCGGAGTTCCACGATCTTTAGGAGGGAAAGACGCGAATTAGGTCATCGTTGACAGGTTGACCAAGTCAGCCCACTTTTTGTCTTTCAAGGTGGGTTTGTCTACGGAGAAGCTGGCAGAGACGTATGTGAGGCAGATCGTCAGGATACATGGGGTTCCCGTTAGCATAGTCTCGGAACGGGATAGTCATTTTACTTCTCATTTCTGGAGGAGTTTGCAGGCGAGTTTGGGCACCCAGCTCAAGTTCAGTACTACATATCACCCTCAGGAAGATGGACAGTCAGAGAGGACTATTCAGACTCTCGAGGATATGCTGTGCACCCGCGTACTAGATTTTGGAGGATCTTGGGAGGACCATCTCCATTTGGTAGAGTTTGCTTACAACAACAGCTACCAGGCTAGTATAAAAATGTCACCATTTGAGGCTCTATACGGTCGAAGATGTCGTACTCCCTTGTCATGGGACGATGTTGGAGAGAGAGTTTTACTTGGGTCAGAGATATTTGTGGATGCAGCGGAGAAGGTTAAGCTGATCAGAGACAGACTTCGGTGGCACAAGACAGACATCGGCATTGGGCCGATAGCCACCGGAGACCTTTGGAGTTTGAGGTATAGTTTTAGATTTTTTTTTGTTCTTGAGATTGGTTGTTTGTTATAGATTAAGTTATTAAGGTTGTATTTTGTTCTAGGTTGGTGGTTTGGTATTTCTGAGGATTTCTCCGATACGAGGCACAATTTATTTCGGTGGAGGCGGGAAGCTTAGTCCGTGATTCATCGGACCTTTCAGTATTCTCGAGAGGGTCGGTGCAGTTGCTTAAAAACTAGACTTGCTACCTACATTGGAGGGAGTGCACAAAGTATTCCATGTGTCGCAATTAATACGGTATGTGGCGGATCCTAGTCACGTATTGGATCACTCGGAGATAGAGGTGGGCCCTCCTCTTAGCTATCCAGAGCAGTTAATTTAGATTCTGGATCATAGAGAGAAGATACTGAGAAACCAGACTATTCCCTTGATATGCGTCGCATGGAGGCATCACTCTCCGGGGGAGTCTACCTAGGAGAGAGAGAATAAAATGCGAGAGCATTACCCATATTTGTTTGTGCCTTGAGGTATGTTCTTTCCTGATTCTGTTTTATTTTCTGGGGGTAGTTTCATCTTGGAATTTCGAGAAAAAAATTATTTTAAGGGGGGTAGACTTGTCACTACCATATTTTCTAGGAAAGAATATTTTGGTCATTTTATAATTAATTAAATATTGTACATATAGTATATTATTTATTATATTATTTAATTATTTTTAGATGTTAGTTTATTATTTTGGATTTGTTTTAGTGGACCTAACTAGTTTAGATTAGATACATGGACCAACATTTAATTCTAATTAGATTTGAGCCCAATTAGAAGCTCATTCATTAGGAGGATGATTAATTAAGTTAAACCCATTAGACTAGAACCTTCCTTCCTTAATTATTTCTTCGTGAGAGGCCCCAAGGGATATTTTAGACATTACATAGTAGCTTGGAGAGGGGAAAATGTGGCCGGCCATGTATATAGGGAGGGAGAGTTTTTCTCTCTTCATTTTTCCATTTCAAATATAGATCTAGAATTTTCTCTTCCAAATTTTTTCATTCCCACATCAAATTTTACCCAAATATTTTTCCAAATCATCATTGAAGACTATTGAAGTAAGGATCTACAAGGAGTAAGCAATAATCTATAAGGAGGAGTAAGGATCTACAAGTTGGAGGCTCTTTTCACTCAATTTAGAGATTTTATTGAGAATTCATCTCCCAATATATACAATTTTATTTCCCCCCTTTAATTAGACTCTAAGTCTATGTTTTAATCATTATAAACTACCCCATATGCTAAGACTACACATAGGGATTGAAATTAGGTTCATAGGAGGCCTATGGAGAAAGTTATGTGTTGTTTTGTGTAAATTTTGGAAAAATTTTAAGATTGACACCACTTGTGTTTGTCAATTAGACCCAATTAACATGTGTTTGATTTTGTGTGGCTAGTGTCGTGTCAACAATTGGATATGTGTAGGCCGTATCCCGACAATTTGGAGATACAGATTGATTTGAGAGTTTTTCTCCGACACGGGGGTTTGAGCATGTCATATTTTGACATGGACAAGTAGATATGTAGTTAGCTCTTCGTATTGTTCATAATTATGATTTTAAACTTGCTCCTATCCTTCGGGGTATGTTTGGTGGTGTGGTGGACTCGTATCGCAAGCGTATCATAGATCTAGTGTGATACGGGTGCGATGCACTCCACGTGTTTGCTTCCTTGCACTTCAATTTAATACAACTTGTTTATAGCTATTAGAGTGTTATAATGGTATGGTTTTGTGTATATATATATATATATATAGTGATATTGTTTTTAGATATGTATATATAGATATGTATGTGTATCTCTAGTGTTATGTATATATGTATGTATATATAGATATGTGTGTGTGTGATATGTATAGATATGTGTATGTATCTAGTGTTATATATATATATATATATATATATATATATATATATATATATATATATATATATATATATATATATATATATATATGTGTGTGTGTGTGTGTGTGTGTGTGTGTGTGTGTTTTAGTTGAGGGTGTGTGTGTGCGTGTGTGTGTGTGTACGTGTGTGTGGTGTGCTAGAGGGGGTCGGGTTGCTGCACAACATGAACAGATGCAACAACAGCAGTTCGAGCAGCAATGCAACAGCTAGAGGAGAGCAGAAACAACATGGACAACAACAGCAAAGCATCAACAACATTAGCAGCAGCAGTAATGCAACAACAGTATGAGCAGTAGCAACAATACAATAACTGTATTGGCAGCAAGCAGCAACAGCAACTACAGTAGCAACAACAACAGTTAGAGGAGGGCAGCAGCTGCAGCAAGAGCAGCAACAACTCCAGCAGCAACATCAACTGCAGCATCTAGACAAGGGCAACAGCAAGGTAAGGGGATTAGCCTTGATCTATAACTCTAGTTAGTTAGTTAGTTTTGTTGATAGACTAGCCAGTTAAGTTATATGTACATATATATGTATTGATTACTAGTTAGTTATATGTATATACATATTGTTAACTAGTTATATATATATATATATATATATATATATATATATATTGGTGTTTAGTAAGTTATAATATATAAATAAGAGATATATATATGTAAATAGGTACTAGTTAGCATTGGTTAGTGGTATTTCTAGATTACCTTGAGATACACTAAGGTAATGAGAGTGAGGTATCTTGGGTACGGGTATTGAATATCTGAAGGGGCAAGTTAGTATAATATTGTCATAAGTTAAATACATATTAGTATATAGTTAGGTGTTTGGGTAGCTAAAAATGTTAGATATTGAATTACCTTGAGATACCAAGGTAATGTCAAGGTATTGGATTTTATTCAAGGTATTGGATTTGAACATCAAGATGAGTGTGTAGGTGGTGTGATACCGCTTTTGGTTCAAAGTCAAGGTATCCACTTAGTGTTAGTTCAGTTAGGAATATTATATATTGTTGATTGTATATACATATTATAATATTTTTATATCTAATCAATTGCGTATCTTATGATACGTTATCTTATTGGTTTTCTAGTATCCTAATATAGCTAGTATGGCCTAGTTACATAGTGTATGGACCCGATATCCTAGAGATAGACTTATACAACATAAAAATAGCTAGTTTGACTAGTTTGACCTAGAGTTGACCTCATTTGACTATTTTTACTTAGAAATAGCTTTATGACCTACAAGTTGACTAGTTTAATTTATTTTCATTCCAGAACCTTGTATTGATATAATATTCTATTTTTAGGTCTTCGAGGCACCATACCAGACATCTTTGATACTGTTCACGAAATTTCAGACGAGTACATTCTCTGATAGTTTTTTATTTATGATATACTTTATGTTCTTTGTATTTAGTATAGATATCCTTAATTTCTTAACACGATGGTTACACGGATTGGTATATCAGATCTTGTCATGAGATATTATTTTTTTGTATATATGGTGTATCTTGTGTAAGCCTTGTTTCCTTTTTTTTTTCTTGTACATGTACATACATTGATTCTTGGGGAGACTAGCTACCTGTCCAGAGAATTCCGTGTCATAACGTACCATAGTTGGATCCACTATACCAGTCGGGGGCAAAGAGTATTTAGCAGGCGGGGGATGATCAGAAGGAGACGCTGTTTCCTCCACGGTCGACGGTTCCAGCTCTACGATCAGAGGTCTGGCTACCCCTTGCCCTTCTTGGGCATCCTATGCACTTTTGTATCTGGAGGCATCATTATGGTTCCTTTGATATAACTTCTCTCTGGGTCGAAGTTAGCCGGCAGAGCATTCGTCGTGTAATAACACTTCGTTGCTGTGTACATTAGTTTCGGCACGACCCCGGCTGTTGGCAATTAAATTCGGATCTTGGTGCCAGTAGCGTTATAGTGACTCCATGCTCGGGCCCCATCAAGCCAACTTTTACTGTATCCGAGAAAAGCACTCATATGATGCAACAAGAGCTAAGTGTAGCCGAACTGACGAGCGACCCGGCTTAGTAGGTATGGTTCCACAAAAATAGCTACCTTATTCTGATACACTAGATGAGAGGGACGGATGGCTTGGAGCCAGCGAAAGAGCCTGCTAGACAAACTTTGAGGTGCTTCCCCGTCATCGTAGTGAACAATGTTTCTTTTATTGTTAGTAAACTCTGGCTAGGACATGAAGAAGGTCTAGCCAGTCATGAAGGAGAGCTCCCTCCTACCAGTGGGGGACCGTATCACACTTCCACTTCATTCTTCGATACCTGCGGATCAGGTCATCTGCGACCAACATGTCCTTACCAGTCCCAAGGCTCATCAAGGACCCATGATGCAGGAGAAGACAACCCAACAAATAATGTTAAGGGAGCTCGATAGTGTTAAAATGCCCCTTACCAGGATGGTCCTCCACCTTCTCGGCAATTTTTTGAAGACCACGATGGATGCAACACAACATGGCTGATATAAGGGCCAGTTTGTGGCCGAAAGCCAACTTTACAGCAGGTAGAATGAGGGTACGGCTGATCCTTTCTATCGCTCCAAACCCACCCGAGACTTTTAGTTGCAAAATCAAAGCATTAGGTATTCTGCCAATACAGCCTTAGGGGACAATTTGTGCGTATCCATATAATGGTAGCTGAGATCCCCTTCGAGACCACTCAGCTCATCAAGGGGTTAATCCTCTTCCTCTGAGGAGCCCTCAATTTTCTTACCCTGGGCAGCCAGTTCCTTCTGCGCCTAGGTGGAATCAGCCACTTCCTGTTGGGACCGTGGCACCCGAACATGAACTCTATTCGACTCCTTCGGCTCCGAGAAGAGTTAGCGAGTCCAAGTCATGATGTGAGAAAGAAATCCCTAAGTAGACTTCTTTTTCTTCTTCTTCGAAGAACTCTACCAAATATTGTGATGGCATAGCAACTATTGGTACACTGCCAAGATCTCGGGGTTCTCTGTTTCCAACTACCAAAAATTTTTAATGCTCGGGGTATACTTTTTTGTAAGGTTCTTCACCCCAATGGAGTTTTGAGAGACATGCTTCTCATGTAGGACCAGTCCTATCTCGCTGCCAGGTATAAAAAAGGTCCCCGTACGAAGGTTATGTTTGCTATTAAATTTGAAAGTTTGAGAAGAAACTTGATTTAATTAAACAAACTAAAGAGAGTACAGAGAGGAATCCTAAACAGACAGTCTAAGTACAAATTTTGTGTTCTGGGGGTGACGATGGAGGTTAGGAGTGTAACAACTCTCTTTATTCCGTGTATGATCCGATGCAGAAGCTCTTCTCTCCTGCTCGAGTGTAGATTCACAGATAGCCAGCCCACCTTTTATTCGGGTGTGGTACCCTAATATTTATAGTCATCCTGGACGCGCATATATTGGGCCGCATGGATGCTAGTGGGTGCCACGTTCCCCTTCTTGATAGGGTACAGCTGTAACCGTGAGCAAGCCGAGCTACCACGTAGGCACTTGTTAGAATTTTTTGTTGTTGAAGATTTGGGTGGTTCTCGTCCTTTGTGGGCGTGACTTGGTCAGCTTGACACATAGTCCACACTTTGTTGGAGAGAATCACTCTTATCGTAAAGTCAAGATTTGGTCTTCATAGAGTCTGAAACATATGTGGCCAAAGACGCATAAGATGCATGGAGTCTGGGATGTGTGGAGCCAGAGACGCATGGACTGCATGGAGTTTGGGATGCGTGGAGCCAGAGATGCATGGACCGCATAGAGTCTGGGATGCATAGGGATAGAGATGCACGGGACCAAATAGAGTCTGGGATACATGGGGCCAGAGACACACGGGACCGCATGGAGTCACATGAGGTCGGTTGTGCTGTACACGCAGCACTGCACATCCTTCGAGAGTGAAGTTCTGTGCTGACGTGAGACTTTTGTTGTTTAGTGTGTTCATATCTTTTGAGGAAATCAGAAAATCTTCTTTGTTAGGATTCTGTGTCTGTAATCCCCCTGATTTTTAAAGAATTTTAATTTTTGGATTTTTTACATTTTCTGGAATTTCTGGAATTTTTTGAGGATTTTCTCTAATTAAATTAAGGTGTTTCAATTATTAAAGGATTTTTAACTGTTATTAAATAATATTAAAATATTATAAAAATAATATTTTATGGTGTAAAATAGAAAACCAGACATAGGGTAATTTTCTGGGAATTTATTGGACCCCGGATGGATTTTTAAAGCCCTAAATACTAATTTAATTAATTAAACCAAAATAAACCGGGTTTTTATTAAATAAACCAAATCAAATCAAGTTGAACCAAACCGGGTTTATTTTTAAACCAAATTTCTTATCGGGTCGGATCCGGGTCCAACCCAGACCCGACCCATTAACCCGACCCGCCTATTTGGTTTCGGATCGGGCCGGATCCGCTAGCACCCGACCCGTCCACCCGACCCGACCCGCATCTTCTTCTCTCCCCAACCGCAGCCGCCCGACGCTTCCCCTCCCGCCGCCGGAAATGCCCGCCGCCGCCGCCCGTTCACTGCCCAGCGCCGCTCCGGCTCCCCTGTCCGGCCGCCTCCCCCGTTCAACCGCCGCCGCTCCACCTCCTTCAACCCCTCTATAAAACCCTAACCCGGCCACCGGATTTTCTCCCTCCTCCGGTGACCCTAGCCACCTGAAACCCTCCGACCACCTCGCTGATCTCCGACCTCGCCGTGCCCGCTGCCCCGCTGCCCCCGGCTTCCCTCCACCCAGATCCGGCCGTCGAGCTCAGCTGTCGACTCCCCAGCACCCCGCTCGAGCGTCGCCAACCTCCAGCCGGCCGTCCTCGAGCCCAGCACCGCACCTCTCCGGCCGCCCCACTGTTCGACGACCCACCTCCGGCCAACCCAGCCCTGAGCCGCCTCTGCTGTGTCCGCCAACAGTAGACACGGACACAGGACCCTCAGACCCGGACACAGGAACCCTAAACCCTAGTTCTCGGACACAGTGTATCGCGTGTCGGACACGATTTAAACTTGGTTTTTTGGAACACTTCAGGTACTTGTAACTTTTTGCTCGTAGCTCGGATTTTGATTCCGTAAATTTTATCGCGTAGCCTGTATGACCCTCTCGGTGCCCGGACAAACTGCTCGGGGCATCGCGTCCTGTGGTGATCGCACACCGCGATCCAAAAACAGGAAAACCAACACCCTATTTTATCCCGAAACCGAGTACGTCCCGCCAAACGGGACGACTTGGTCGCGTGCGGTCTTCACAGATACGTGCGCGTCGTTGATACGGACGTACGGAATTTCGCAGAAGCTGATTCGGATGTGCGTGCACACCGGAATCAGTACGTATCCGCAGACATCGCCCCATATCCGACCATTCTGATTCTCGCTGTAACTTAGTGTACGCTGGTCCTGTGAGCCAAGTTTGGTTCAATTCTGAGAACGTTGACAAAATCGTATGTCGTGGGTCCCACAGGTTCCACCCGACGGGCGATTTTGAGAACGGTTCATCGGAATCCAATTCTGGAAGTTCCGTTGGGTTCGTATCATCGTTCCTGACCTGTTGACACTAAGTTAGACTGATTTGGAGACCTTTGACCCTGACGTATTTTTTGGTGCAAAGCGGCCCACATCTGGACCCCGCCTTGACCCGAAAATGACGTTTTTGCCCTTGTCTCCAAATTGGACTCAAGGACAGGCATTCCTAGCTGATTAACATTTTCTAGATCTGATGGTGATATTTGTTTCAGCAGCCGGAGTACTGTCACGCCCCGATTCTGTGGAATCGTTAGTCGTCCCCCGGGCGTGACCGCCGTGCGGGCCTAGGTTGCGTACCGCACAAGGCTAAGTATTTTTGTTTCGCATAGCGAGCACATATTCAGAGTACGCAAATAATTCAACACAGATTAAAACATGGAAAAGTTCTCTTTTATTGATAATATGAACATCTATTACAAAATCCTTGAACTGAGTCGTAAAGATTGCCTCTGTGGGCTTACAAAAGTGTTGACACAAAATGAGATAGCAGTCCCGTACATTACATCCTTTACTACATCTCAAAATATAAGACCTTGGGTCGGAACGACTGCCTTGCCACGAAGCTGCATGGTTGCTTTGGTGGCTAGCTTCTTCTTTAAAAGACTTCTTCTTCAAAATGCGTCAAAGGTGGCACGGTCGAGGCGTGCCTACAGCTGGACTGGATTGGGGGTTTGTCTCCTGCTCCTCGCTTGGTTCTCCTAGCGCGGGGAACCTGTTTCAACGAGGGTCAGTACATCGAAACGTACTGGTGAAGGCAAGCTAACCCAACTATACCAATCAACACGTTGTTTTAATGAAGCATGCATATTTATCGTGGGTTTCTATCTTGCCTTAGTTCATTTTACAACAAGACATAGATATAGAATTATTGAAATAACCCGCCACCGTTCGGTGACATTTACCTGTCCGTCTGAACCACCTGCACAATACTTACCTTGCCTTTCCTGTCAAGAAGACACAAGTTAGTTTCGACAGGTTTAAATATACGAGGGGATCACTGGCTTTGATGCCATAATGGACGGTCTTAGTCTCAGGCTAAGGTGACGGAGGCACATGTATCGCTGCACGCCATCCCGCCTATGGGAGAGACTAATCTTGAGGTTCCGTCCGGATCGGATCGGTGCCAGTGCCCCAGCGACCGTCCGCAGAAACCGAGAGGCCTTGTGCACAAGTTGTCCGTGATCAACGACGTTTGTGTTAAGTTTGCATTTATGTAGCTGAGGCAATGAATTCAAGGGATATGTAGCATTATGTGATATATTTTGCATAGTCTCCCTGAATAATTATTGCATGACAAAGGGTGTTCTACATATAGCATATTTATAGAAGAAGAAGTAAGCATTCTAACTTGTATATATGCATATGGTAAACATTTTGAATAAGCAAGCATGTAGTAAGTAACCGTTCACAAGTTTCAATGACAAGCATACAGATCCAAGTCTATTCCCTTATTATCTTGATATCTTTTTAGTTATTACTTGGTATCGTTTGATCGGGGCAAGCACGAACACAAGAATTAGATGTGAAGACTAGCAAGAAGGGCTAGCTAATCGGGTTGGTAGCCACTCACTTTAGTGGTTGGAAGGAGGAAGGAAGGAAGTGATTTAGGAGTCCGCTTGAGCGACGCCTACTGCTGGATCACCTGTATTGACACGAACAGCTGATCAGTACTTCTTCCTCTCTTTCCATTATCGGAATTGAAGTACAGTCCTAAGAACGAAAGCAATGAAATCCATCGAAACAGTTCAAGAAAACCTAAGCAAATCCGAAATCCAACTCAAGGTACGAAAGCAACAAGCGACAGTGAAAACTAGGCAACAAAAGAATGCAGCGGAGAGGTCCCTCCTGACTCTGCCGCTAAGTCGATCCCGGGGGCACGGTCCACTGAATATGGGAATTGATTCCGAAGAAACAAATCCATAACGAGGACGAGTTCTTAATTCAATCTATCCCGATCGAACGATACCGTCTTGTATTTCTTAGCCGCGCTCCCCGAATAGGGGGAACGGGGCACCACATCCTACCCAACTAATTGGAAGTTTCGTCCCGAAACTTAAAGAATAGAACCTACCACTAGGAAATAGTGAGGGAAACCTTTCCCTCATTTCGGATTCAAGCTCCCAAGTAAATTCTTCGACGGAGTGATTCCGCCAAAGCATGCGCACGAGAGGAACCGAGCGAGTCCGAAGCAGCTTTTCTTTTCTATCCAAAATTTGCACAGGCTGTTCTACATACGTTAAGTCGGCTTGAAGGTTCAGTTGGTCCAGGTCTACCACATGGCTTGGGTCGTACACATATTTCCTAAGCTGTGAAACATGGAATATATCGTGTACGTCGGATAGGGATGGTGGTAGAGCAATCTGATACGCAACTGAGGCAACCCGCTTTAGTATTTCGAACGGGCCGACAAATCTCGGACTTAGCTTTCCTCTTGCCCCGAACCTGCTGACTCCTCGTATGGGCGAGACCTTGAGGAATACTCGGTCGCCTACTTGGAACTCTAGCGGTCTTCGATGTGTGTCCGCGTAGCTCTTTTGACGGCTTTGAGCTACCTTTAATCTATCCCGAATCAGCCGGACTTTCTGGACGGTCTGCTCCACGAGCTCAGGGCCAAGTACTTGCCGTTCTCCAACTTCGTCCCAGCAGATAGGAGATCTACACTTTCGCCCGTATAACTCCTCATACGGTGCCATTTGAATGCTTGATTGATAACTATTGTTGTAAGCAAATTCAGCTAAAGGTAAATGAAGGTCCCAACTCGTCTTCAAGTCCAAGGCGCAGAGTCGCAACATGTCTTCGAGGATCTGGTTGATACGTTCGGTTTGGCCGTCGGTCTGTGGATGGTAGGCGGAGCTAAACTTTAACTTCGTCCCCATTGCTGACTGCAGGCTTCCCCAGAAACGTGATATGAATCGACCATCTCGATCGGAGACTATGGTTACTGGCACGCCATGGAGTCGAACGATTTCGTTGAGATATATCTGAGCCAGGCGGTCGGCACTCCAAGTAGATTTGATAGGCAGAAAGTGAGCTGACTTGGTGAGTCGATCGACGAAAACCCAGACTGCATCATGTCCCCGTTGCGTCCTCGGCAAGCCAACAATAAAATCCATCGTTATATCATCCCATTTCCACTCCGGAATAGCAAGGCTCTGTAGTTCTCCGCCTGGTTTCTGGTGTTCGGCCTTTACTCGTTGACAAGCCATGCAATGCGACACAAACTGCGCCACATCCTTTTTCAAGCCGTGCCACCAAAACGTCGTGCGAAGATCCCGATACATCTTTGTTCTACCCGGATGAGAAGTATAGCTAGCATAGTGGGCTTCCGTGAGTATCTCTTCCCTGAGGGCCGCGTCGCTTGGAACGCACAGTCTTTCCTTCACTCGAAGCATCCCATCCGTGCTTACCGCAAAGTCGGACGCCTTCCCTGCTGAGATAAGGGCATGAATCTTTTGCAGGAACGGGTCGTCCTTCTGAGCGGTCTTTACTCGTTGTAACAAGTCGGGTTCGAGGCGCAGTTGTGATACTTGCGCCCACTTTGTGTATCTGATTTTTAAGGTAATGCCCAGTGATTCAAGATCTCGGCGCAGCCTATCATCAATAGCCAAACTTCCTGCAAACACTCGACTCAGTGCGTCAGCTACGACGTTTCCCTTACCAGGCGTGTATCTGATCATGAGATCGAAGTCGCTTAGGAGTTCAAGCCATCGCCGCTGCCGAAGATTCAAATCTTTTTGTGTGTACAAATATTTCAAACTTTTGTGGTCCATATAGATTTCACACGGCACGCCATAAAGATAGTGGCGCCACAGCTTTAATGCAAACACTACCGCGGCAAGCTCGAGGTCATGCGTTGGGTAGTTCTTCTCGTGAGGCTTTAGCTGTCTAGACGCGTAGGCTATCACCTTATCGCGCTGCATCAGGACACATCCTAGTCCCCTTTCTGATGCATCGCTATATATTTTGAAGTCATCTGGTCCGTTTGGAAAAGTGAGGACCGGGGCGGAGACGAGGCGCTGCTTTAACTCCGTAAACGAAGCTTCACAGTCGTCCGTCCAAGTAAACTTTGCACCCTTCCGTGTGAGCTGCGTCAAGGGCGAAGCAATTTTAGCAAAGTTCTGTATGAACCGACGGTAGTATCCTGCCAGTCCAAGAAAGCTTCGGATGTCGCTAGCTGATTCCGGATGTTTCCACTGTGTAATGGCTTCCACCTTTTTTGGATCAACTGAGATGCCTTGAGACGAGATAACATGGCCCAAAAAGGATATACTGTCTAGCCAAAACTCACATTTACTCAGTTTGGCATACAGCTGATTGTCTCGAAGGGTTTGCAACACCATCCGCAGGTGTCCTGCGTGCTCATCCCTAGTCTTCGAGTACACCAAGATGTCATCGATAAAAACCACCACAAATTTATCGATGAAAGGTCTAAATACCCGATTCATAACGTCCATGAATGCTGCAGGCGCATTCATCAGTCCGAACGGCATCACGGAAAACTCGTAATGACCGTACCGGGTTCGAAAAGCAGTTTTGGGGGTGTCCTCTGGCCTAATCTTCAGCTGGTGATAGCCCGAGCGAAGATCTATTTTTGAAAACACTGCTGCTCCTTGTAGTTGATCGAACAAGTCATCAATCCGTGGCAGAGGATATTTGTTTCTGATTGTGATCTTATTCAATTCTCTGTAGTCGATGCATAGGCGTAGAGTTCCGTCCTTCTTCTTCACGAAGAGCACCGGCGCACCCCAAGGAGACACGCTCGGACGGATGAACCCACGGTTTAGTAATCCTTGGAGTTGGCACTTTAATTCCTTCAGCTCTGCAGGGGCCATTCTGTATGGGGGTTTGGAGATCGACTGCGTGTTCGAAAATGTGTCAACAGTGAATTCAATCTCTCGATCGGGCGACATGCCGGGTAGTTCGCTCGGAAACACGTCGGGGAACTCCGCCTCAACGGAATTAGGCTCGACGTTTGCGTAGTCCTGCCGCGCGTCCCGAACTGATGCTAGAAATCCCTCGCAGCCTGTGTAGAGCATTCGCCGAGTAGATTTTGCCGAAATCACCATGCAGGCCTTGGTCGCATCGTTCGCTGAACTACTGGTGTAACAGAACACGGCTTCTCCGGGCAGACGGAAAATGACTCGCTTCTCTGCACACTCGATAGTTGCTGCGCATGCGCCTAGCCAGTCCATTCCCAAGATGATATCATAGTCCCTAACATCTAGAACTAAGACATCGAGCGACAGCTTCTTCTCCCCAATACAAATGTAACCACCTAGGCATACTGAACGAACAGGGATTTTTGTACCAGAGGGGGTGCTAACATTTAAATCTAAGTGCAACGGAGTCATTTTTACATTGTTTTCCACGGCAAAATTTATGGAAATAAAACTATGCGTTGCACCTGAATCAAATAGAACACGAGCAGGTATATTATTAAAAAGTAAGGTACCTGACACGACGGTATCCGAAGCTAATGCTTCTTCCCGTGTCATGGTGTAGACTCGGCCTTGAGCTTGATTACGCCCTTGTTGAGGCGCCGCTCGATTTGCCTGAGGTGCCGGAGTCTAATTTTGTTGGGGAGGATGGCGCTCGGTGAACTTTGGACAGTTGGGAAGGGCGTGATCGGAAGCTCCACAAATGAGACATAACCCATGCTTCCGACGACATTCACTTTCGACGTGCCCTATCCTTCTACAGAAATCACATCGTTGCCCCGAGTTTCCCTTTTTCGAACCGCCGTTGTTAGGGCGCTTTGCAGCTGTGTTTCCTCTATCGTTGCCTTGGCGTTTGTGATTGGGGGTTTGCACAGCGCCGGTGGCAACGTGAGGATACTGCGGTTCGAGGGAGAGGGCATGGTTTAAAACTTCCCTCATCGTCTGATACTGTGGAACGGATACGTGCCCGTGGATGCCAGGACGTAGCCCTCCTTCGAATCGTCTGGCACGACTCGCTGCATCCGGTAGGTAAGCGGTAGCAAATTTGGCCAGTTTGTTGAATTCTGCCGAGTATTGCTTCACCGTCATACTGCCCTGCCGGAGCTGAACGAACTCATTTTCCCGTTGACGTCGTAGAGGCGGGGGTATAAACTCCTCCTCAAACGCGGCACGAAAGGTCGTCCACGCGATCGCCTCATCTCCATGGCCAAGTTGAAGAGATCGTCGATGCACGTCCCACCAGTCGTGCGCATTGAAGCGAAGCAGTAGTTTGGCACAAGTGACGCGCTTGTCTTCCGGCACATCCAGGAGAGAAAAATGATCTTCAAGCTCGGCGAGCCAATCTAGGGCCACGATTGGGTCCTCAGTCCCCTTAAATAGCGTGTTGCAGACCTTCTTAAAGTTTGTAAAGGTGAAGGTAGTCACTTCCCTCGTCCTTGGCACGGGCGGTAGTTCAACTTTAAGCACTGGCTGCTCCACTGGCGTAGCTGTGGTCGCGGCAGAATGGTTGGAGGCCAGGGTCTGAACAAGCTGCTGCAGGGTATCTACCTGCTTTTGTTGGACTGAGAGTCGAGCCTCTAGATTGCTCTCGAACTTGGCTTGGCGGGCATCATCCCTCTGTCGTTGCTCGGTTAACATTTGCACCACTTGTTGAATCGAATCTGTCTAAGACATGCCCCGTTGGCTCCGAGAGCTTCCTGATGTTCCGGAGCTGCTCTCCTGAGTCCTTGTCTCGCCTGGCGCCAGCGCTGATGGTTGCGCTTGCGTCGTTCCTTGAAAGGAAGGTAAATTACATCAGGATCATAATATATTATGGACTTATTGCGTGAACGTATCTCATTTTGGCCTTAACGAGTTCAGGAGTTCGCATAGGCGAGTTATCGCTTAGGGAACTTTTCCAGTTCATGAATCAAAGGAACTTTGAAGCTGTGCTCTGATACCAACATGTCACGCCCCGATTCTGTGGAATCGTTAGTCGTCCCCCGGGCGTGACCGCCGTGCGGGCCTAGGTTGCGCACCGCACAAGGCTAAGTATTTTTGTTTCGCATAGCGAGCACATATTCAGAGTACGCAGATAATTGAACACAGATTGAAACATGGAAAAGTTCTCTTTTATTGATAATATGAACATCTATTACAAAATCCTTGAACTGAGTCGTAAAGATTGCCTCTGTGGGCTTACAAAAGTGTTGACACAAAATGAGATAGCAGTCCCGTACATTACATCCTTTACTACATCTCAAAATATAAGACCTTGGGTCGGAACGACTGCCTTGCCACGAAGCTGCATGGTTGCTTTGGTGGCTAGCTTCTTCTTCAAAAGACTTCTTCTTCAAAATGCGTCAAAGGTGGCACGGTCGAGGCGTGCCTACAGCTGGACTGGATTGGGGGTTTGTCTCCTGCTCCTCGCTTGGTTCTCCTAGCGCGGGGAACCTGTTTCAACGAGGGTCAGTACATCGAAACGTACTGGTGAAGGCAAGCTAACCCAACTATACCAATCAACACGTTGTTTTAATGAAGCATGCATATTTATCGTGGGTTTCTATCTTGCCTTAGTTCATTTTACAACAAGACATAGATATAGAATTATTGAAATAACCCGCCATCGTTCGGTGACATTTACCTGTCCGTCTGAACCACCTGCACAATACTTACCTTGCCTTCCCTGTCAAGAAGACACAAGTTAGTTTCGACAGGTTTAAATATACGAGGGGATCACTGGCTTTGATGCCATAATGGACGGTCTTAGTCTCAGGCTAAGGTGACGGAGGCACATGTATCGCTGCACGCCATCCCGCCTATGGGAGAGACTAATCTTGAGGTTCTGTCCGGATCGGATCGGTGCCAGTGCCCCAGCGACCGTCCGCAGGAACCGAGAGGCCTTGTGCACAAGTTGTCCGTGATCAACGGCGTTTGTGTTAAGTTTGCATTTATGTAGCTGAGGCAATGAATTCAAGGGATATGTAGCATTGTGTGATGTATTTTGCATAATCTCCCTGAATAATTGTTGCATGACAAAGGGTGTTCTACATATAGCATATTTATAGAAGAAGAAGTAAGCATTCTAACTTGTATATATGCATATGGTAAACATTTTGAATAAGCAAGCATGTAGTAAGTAACCGTTCACAAGTTTCAATGACAAGCATACAGATCCAAGTCTATTCCCTTATTATCTTGATATCTTTTTAGTTATTACTTGGTATCGTTTGATCGGGGCAAGCACGAACACAAGAATTAGATGTGAAGACTAGCAAGAAGGGCTAGCTAATCGGATTGGTAGCCACTCACTTTAGTGGTTGGAAGGAGGAAGGAAGGAAGTGATTTAGGAGTCCGCTTGAGCGACGCCTACTGCTGGATCACCTGTATTGACACGAACAGCTGATCAGTACTTCTTCCTCTCTTTTCATTATCGGAATTGAAGTGCAGTCCTAAGAACGAAAGCAATGAAATCCATCAAAACCGTTCAAGAAAACCCAAGCAAATCCGAAATCCAACTCAAGGCACGAAAGCAACAAGCGACAGCGAAAACTAGGCAACAAAAGAATGCAGCGGAGAGGTCCCTCCTGACTCTGCCGCTAAGTCGATCCCGGGGGCACGGTCCACTGAATATGGAAATCGATTCCGAAGAAACAAATCCATAACGAAGACGAGTTCTTAATTCAATCTATCCCGATCGAACGATACCGTCTTGTATTTCTTACCCGCGCTCCCCGAATAGGGGGAACGGGGCACCACAAGTACTGCCTGCAAATCCAGCTATAGCCCGAGCTACAACTGAAACAGGAAACCCAGGCAAGTGTACCTTGCCATAAAATGCAGTTATTGATTCATTTTGATTCTCTTGCTTTAATTTCTGTGACTGTTGTACTTGCCCTATCCAGTACTTTATACCCAGGACACCTGACACAAAGCATGATACAGAATCTTCCTGATTTTTCAAGGGGGTTTTGTATAGGTTATAGATTCATGACTTAAGCTTTATTTTCTTAGAACATGTCTTACTGCATTAGTTTTAATCTTGCATAACATGAACATTGAGAACTGTGACGTGAGATTACATTGGGTGGGGAGAGTATTACCATATCAAGGCTGATTATATATATGATATATTGTTATCTGGATGTGTCCTAGTCTCTGACATAGAGCTTTGGCACCTGTACTGGCCCTTCGAGAAAATCACTGCTATAGTTTCTTGTCACTGATCCTGTAGTAGTCTCACCCTGAAGTATGATTAATAACTCTCATCTTGCATGATCACTTAGCTGGTTTAGTTACTTACCCTGTTGTTCCTTTATTTCTGCACTGCATTATATTTGGCTTGTGTTTTCTGTAGCGCCCCGTTCTTCCGGTGTGGAGAGCGCGGCTAAGAAACACAAGACGGTATCGTTCGATCGGGATAGATTGAATTAAGAACTCGTCCTCGTTATGGATTTGTTTCTTCGGAATTGATTCCCATATTCAGTGGACCGCGCCCCAAGGATTGGCTTAGCGGCAGAGTCAGGAGGGACCTCTCCGCTGCTATCTTTTATTGTCTCGGTTTTCGATGTCGCTTGTTGCTTTCGTGCTTTGAGTTGGTTTTGGGATTTGCTTGTTTCCTTGAACGGTTTCGATGGTTTTCATTGTTTTCGTTCATTGACTTGCACTTCTATTTCGAGATTGGAAAGAGAGGAAGAAGTATTAATCGAGCTGTTCGTGTGCAGGTGAACGAGCAGTAGGCGGCTTGCGAGCGGAGTCGTGAAGCGCCTCTTTCCTTCTTCCTTCCAAATCTAAGTGAGTGGCTACCAACCCGATTAGCTAGCCCTGCTTCCAGCCTCACATCTATAAAAATCTGCACTCTTCTTTGCCCCGATCAAACGATACCAAGTAATAATAAAAGAAACCAAGATAAAAGAGAATAAACTTGGTTATTATGCTTGTCAACCAACTGTGAACCGTTATCATACTGTATGCTAGTTCGTCTATAACTGTTCTATGAATCGTCCTAAGTATAGAACACCTTGTATGCATTAAACTGTTCAATGAGGCTATGTTAAATGAATTATGCAATACCGACTGTCCCGTACTACTGTTCGCCTCAACTGCATGAACAGTTAACTTAGCAAACGTACTGTTCGATCACGGACAACTTGTGCACAAGGTAACTGGTTTTTGCGGACGGTCGCTGGGGCACTGGCGCTGGCACCGATCCGGTCCGGACGAAACCTACTGTATAGTCAACTGTACTAGACAAAATGGCTTGTAGCACCACTGTACTTTCGTTGCAAACCATTCTCGTCTATGACTAGTGTCCTTTATGGCAACGCCAGTGATCCACTATATATTTAAACCTGTTGCATACTAACTTGTGTCTCCGTGGCAGGGAAGGCATGGTAAGTATTGTGCAGGTAATTCAGTCGGCAGGTAAAAAATCCACCGCACGGTGGCACATTCATTTCAGTAAATTCTATATGCTGCTTACTTGTAAATGAACTAAGGCAAGATAGAAACCCACAAATATGCATGCTTCATTAAAATAACGTGTTGATTGGTATAGTCAGGCTAGCTCGCCTTCACCAGCATGTTTCGATATGCTGACCCTCGTTGAAACAGGTTCTCCGCACTAAGGCGAACCGAGCGAGGAGCCGAAGTCGTCTTCCCGATCCAGTCCAGCTGTTGGCGCATCTTCACCGCGCCCTTTAGAAGCATTTTGAACCAGGAGCTTGTACTCTTCATACACAATGTAGCTCCGTGGCAAAGCCGTCCTCCAGCCCGAAGGTCTATACATTTTGAAGTTATAAAGGGATGTAATGTACAGAACTGCTATCTCATTTTGAGTCATCTCTTTTGTAAGCCGTTCGGCATAATAGCTAACTCGTTCAAGAGTTTGTAATAGATATTCATTATCAATAAAGAGAACTTTTCCATGTTTCAAATCTGTGTTTTAATTTATCTGCGTACTCTGAATATGTGCTTGCTATGCAAATCATTAAAGCCTTGTGCGGGCGCAACCCCAGGCCCGCACGGCGGTCACGACTCGGGGGACGCCTCGGGGCGTGACATAGTGGTATCAGAGCACAGATTCAAGTTCCTTAGACTTCTTGCTGGAAAAGTTCCTTTAACGATCAAATTCTTGTGCGAACTCTTGAACTCGGTAGGCCAAAATGAGATACATTCATGCAATAATTCCATAATACATTATGATCCTAATGTAATTTACCTTCTTTTGAAGGAATGAATCTTGCACAATCTGCAGCGCAAACACCGGACAAAATACAACACCAAGGAAGTAGTTCGTGCACTTCGGGAAGTTTAGAGAGCCAGCGAGCCATGCCAAGCTTCGATCCCGTTCAGCAAATATTGCGGATGTTGGGGGAAAACCAACAAAAGGACGAGGCTCGCCATGAACGGGCCGAGAAGCGAGCGGAAGAGAGTCAGCTCAAGTTTCAAGATAATATAGAAGCACGATTCTCAGTCCAACAGAAGCAGGTAGATACCCTACAGCAGATCGTTCAGACTTTGGCTGCCAACCATTCTGCCGCAACAACAACGACTCCGGTGGAACAGCCCGTGCTTGAAGTAGAGACGCCGCAAATTCCAAAGACGAGGGACGTGACTGCCTTCGACTTTGGCCACTTCAAGAAAGTCTGCAACACCCCATTCAACGGGACTGAGGACCCAGTCGTAGCTCTAGATTGGTTGGCCGAACTTGAAGATCACTTCGCTCTGCTAGAGGTCCCCGAAGAGAAGTGCGTCGCCTGCGCGCAACTACAGCTCTGCCTCAACGCACACGATTGGTGGGACGTGCATCGACGATCTCTCCAATTTGATCACGGAGAGGAGACGATCTCGTGGACGACTTTTCGTGTCACGTTCGAAGAGGAGTATCTACCCCCTCCAGTCCAACGCCAGATGGAGAACGAGTTCGTGCAGCTGCGGCAAGGCAGCATGACAGTTAAAGAGTACTCCGCCGAGTTCAACCGACTCTCAAAATTCGCTAGGGCCTATTTACCTGATGTAGCGAGTCGAGCAAGAAGGTTTGAAGGTGGACTACGCCCTGCCATCCATTCGCACGTAGCCGTTCCTCAGTATCGTACAATGCGTGAAGTAATGAATCACGCCCTATCTCTCGAACCACTTTATCCTCACGTTCCTGCCGGCGCTGTGCATACCTACAATCACAAACACGAAAGCAACGATAGAGGAAACAACACTGCAAAGCGTCCGTACAACGGTGGCAAGCATGGAGAAAAGTTAGACAAAGTATGCCACTTCTGCAGGCGGCCGGGGCACGCAATAGATAAGTGCCGCCTGAAACTTGGGTTATGTTTAGTTTGCGGTAAAGCAAACCATACCGTTCGTGACTGTCCACTGAGCTGTCTCAATAAACGTCGCCCCCAACAGAATAACCACTAACGGTAGGTCCTATCCTAAGTTTCGGGACGAAACTTCCAATTAGTTGGGTAGGATGTAGCGCCCCGTTCTCCCGGTGTGGAGAGCGCGGCTAAGAAACACAAGACGGTATCGTTCGATCGAGATAGATTGAATTAAGAACTCGTCCTCGTTATGGATTTGTTTCTTCGGAATCGATTCCCATATTCAGTGGACCGCGCCCCAAGGATCGGCTTAGCGGCAGAGTCAGGAGGGACCTCTCCGCTGCTATCTTTTATTGCCTCGGTTTTCGATGTCGCTTGTTGCTTTCGTGCTTTGAGTTGGTTTTGGGATTTGCTTGTTTCCTTGAACGGTTTCGATGGTTTTCATTGTTTTCGTTCATTGACTTGCACTTCTATTTCGAGATTGAAAAGAGAGGAAGAAGTATTAATCGAGCTGTTCGTGTGCAGGTGAACGAGCAGTAGGCGGCTTGCGAGCGGAGTCGTGAAGCACCTCTTTCCTTCTCTTTTCCAAATCTAAGTGAGTGGCTACCAACCCGATTAGCTAGCCCTGCTTCCAGCCTCACATCTATAAAAATCTACACTCTTCTTTGCCCCGATCAAACGATACCAAGTAATAATAAAAGAAACCAAGATAAAAGAGAATAAACTTGGTTATTATGCTTGTCAACCAACTGTGAACCGTTATCATACTGTATGCTAGTTCGTCTATAACTGTTCTATGAATCGTGCTAAGTATAGAACACCTTGTATGCATTAAACTGTTCAATGAGGCTATGTTAAATGAATCATGCAATACCGACTGTCCCGTACTACTGTTTGCCTCAACTGCATGAACTGTTAACTTAGCAAACGTACTGTTCGATCATGAACAACTTGTGCACAAGGTAACTGGTTTCTGCGTACGGTCGCTGGGGCACTGGCACCGATCCGGTCCGGACGGAACCTACTGTATAGTCAACTGTACTAGACGGAATGGCTTGTAGCACCACTGTACTTTCGCTGCAAACCATTCTCGTCTATGACTAGTGTCCTTTATGGCAACGCCAGTGATCCACTGTATATTTAAACCTGTTGCATACTAACTTGTGTCTCCGTGGCAGGGAAGGCATGGTAAGTATTGTGCAGGTAATTCAGTCGGCAGGTAAAAATTCCACCGCACGGTGGCACATTTATTTCAGTAAATTCTATATGCTGCTTACTTGTAAATGAACTAAGGCAAGATAGAAAACCACAAATATGCATGCTTCATTAAAACAACGTGTTGATTGGTATAGTCAGGCTAGCTCGCCTTCACCAGCATATTTCGATATGCTGACCCTCGTTGAAATAGGTTCTCCGCACTAAGGCGAACCGAGCGAGGAGCCGAAGTCGTCTTCCCGATCCAGTCCAGCTGTTGGCGCATCTTTACCGCGCCCTTTAGAAGCATTTTGAACCAGGAGCTTGTACTCTTCATACACAATGCAGCTCCGTGGCAAAGCCGTCCTCCAGCCCGGAGGTCTATACATTTTAAAGTTATAAAGGGATGTAATGTACAGGACTGCTATCTCATTTTAAGTCATCTCTTTTGTAAGCCGTTCGGCATAATAGCTAACTCGTTCAAGAGTTTGTAATAGATATTCATTATCAATAAAGAGAACTTTTCCATGTTTCAAATCTGTGTTTCAATTTATCTGCGTACTCTGAATATGTGCTTGCTATGCAAATCATTAAAGCCTTGTGCGGGCGCAACCCCAGGCCCGCACGGCGGTCATGACTCGGGGGACGCCTCGGGGCATAACATTTTCTGTACCTTGCTATGTCCCCTGAGGACCTGGAATGGATTATGTCCCCAGATTTAGCAGACGAGATCTACCCAGAGGTGTACGGAACAGGGGCACTACTCGGAGCAGTACCTGAACCTGAAGATGAGGTGATCGCTGAGGACTTCTCATGAACAATTGCTTCGCCATACTCAGTCTTATGGCAAATAGACTTTATTTCCTGTTAATTGAACTCTTTATTTCCTGTCTTTGAGAACTTGTGTAAACAGACTTAATATCGGATTGTTCTCCGATTTTATTTACTTTGACTGTTGTTGTTTATATTTCTTTGCTAATGTTGCTATCTTATATCTGTGGATGAGAATAATAAAACCCTGACTGATGTAATACAGCTTAAGTATGCCCGATGGATCCATTAAATTGGGTTTGTCCATCGGTGTATGCTGCTGGCCATTATCACGCGTCCAGTCCCTCGATATTTTGGGACTGGGGCATGACATGGTTTTTGTGGTGGCCCATGCAGGTCAACGACTAAATTGTTCAGTTTCAACTTAGGGACCGAACAGGCCTGCAATAAGAATAGGATAAGTTTTTAGGATCTCATCCACTTGCTTGAATCATTTTTGATATATGTATCGTATTCGAACTAATTTTGACTTGCATCTTGCCTTGATTCCTGTACGCCTCTTATTGTTTATTTTGGATGCAGAGATATGGATTCACGAGCAAACGACGAGACTCCTGCAAGAACACCAATAGGTGCTGAAGCCACCTACGGAGAAGATGAAGTGACGCTATTGAGTGGAGATCCCTCTACTCACCAAAGCAGCCAAGCAGATCCGTAATCCTCTAGATTTCGGCGTAATGACATTCCACCTCCGTCCCAGTTCACTCCACAGATGCCTGTCTTTCCACCAGGCCAAGCAATGGACGGACAGCAGATGTTCCAGATGTTCTATGCAATGATGCAAGCTCAGCAACAAATCCAAACTGAGGCCCATCGTCGCGAAGCTGAGTACTTGAGGAACAGTCTAGTAAATGCACTGGAGCAGGCCAACCTACCAGCTAGACGGCAACCGACGGGCTCTATCACTGATTTCCGCCAGCTGAAGCCCCGTACCTTTTCGGGTAAAGAAGGACCAACAGAAGTGCATGAATGGCTCACCAACATCCAGCATCAATTAGAAGCAGCTGAGCTTCCCCAAGAACGTTGGATGACTGCCGTCAGAATGCAATTGACGGACAATGCTCATCACTGGTGGCTATCCGAGGAGACTAGGCTCGGACCAGACCGAGTTACTTGGGAAGAGTTCTCCAGACTCTTCCAGAAGATGTACATACCTGCTATCGCTCGATCAGAACTGAGGGACAAGTTCAATCGTCTCACTCAGGATGCTATGACGGTAGAAGAATACAACGCCGAGTTCATTCGTCTGAGTCGTTTCGCTCCTACCTTGATCCCTACAGAAGTAGAGAAGGCCGAGAAGTTTTTCGACGGACTCAACATCGAACTACAGAAATTGATTGGATCTGTCGCACCAACTTCGTACACGGACGTCCTTGCTGCAGCTCGACGCATGGAGCGCGTCACCAGGAGAGAAACCAGTCTGAAGAGGCCTTCCACATCAGTACCAGCCAGAGAAAACAATGGAGAAGCTGCCAAGAAACCTCATCTACATCAAGCAACACAGGGATCTGCATCCAAAACCCTGACTCTTCCTACTTGTTATTACTGCGGCAAGATAGGCCATGTTGAGAAGGAGTGTAGACGTAAACACGGACTGTGCTTAGGTTGCGGATCCAGACAGCATGCAGTGAAGGACTGCCCTGATCGTAGGGAAGCACCAAGGGCAAACCAACAAGCTCTACCAGCACCAGGAGGACATCAACCAAGGCCACCCTTGGCACTTTAAGCAGCCCCTACCAGCAAGCCCAGCAACATCAGAGAGCACCACCTCAAGGACGCGGCCAAGTTTTCGCGATGACTGTGGGAGACGCGCAGAACCGTGGAGTAGCTAATGCGAGTAAGTCTTTATAGTTGTTCCGTTTCTAGCATTTCTGTAGTTCGTGCCTGCTGGTTCGTGATCCCAGACTTGACCTGATAACTTTAACCTGTTAATAATTAATAACCTAGTGTTAATCTAGTGTTGAACTTGATAATAACCTCGAATTGTTAACCTAATATGTTTTAAATATAACCTGGTTTTCTAAAACTGTAATTTCCTAAATTTCCCACATTTGGGAAATTGTATAACTTTTAATACTTAGGAAAATAATTTTTCCTAGGTGTTACTCTCAAACCTTGATTCTCCTTGATTTTGTTTTGCTTCGAACAATGGTTGCAACCGTGTCATCTCTGTTGACCGGTTAATCTTTGATTGCGAGGACGCAATCCTCTTAAGGGGGGTATATTGTAATCCCCCTGATTTTCAAAGAATTTTAATTTTTGGATTTTTTACATTTTCTGGAATTTCTGGAATTTTCTGAGGATTTTTTCTAATTAAATTAAGGTGTTTTAATTATTAAAGGATTTTTAACTGTTATTAAATAATATTTAAATATTATGAAAATAATATTTTATGGTGTAAAATAGAAAAGCAGACATAGGATAATTTTCCGAGAATTTATTGGACCCCGAATGGATTTTTAAAGCCCTAAATACTAATTTAATTAATTAAACCAAAATAAACCGGGTTTTTATTAAATAAACCAAACCAAACCAAGTTGAACCAAACCGGGTTTATTTTTAAACCAAATTTCTTATCGGGTCGGATCCGGGTCCAACCCAGACCCGACCCATTAACCCGACCTGCCTATTTGGTTTCGGATCGGGCCGGATCCGCTAGGACCCGACCCGTCCACCCGACCCGACCCGCATCTTCTTCTCTCCCCAACCGCAGCCGCCCGACGCTTCCCCTCCCGCCGCCGAAAACGCCCACCGCCGCCGCCCGTTCACTGCCCAGCGCCGCTCCAGCTCCCCTTTCCGGCCGCCTCCCCCGTTCAACCGCCGCCGCTCCACCTCCTTCAACCCCTCTATAAAACCCTAACCCGGCCACCGGATTTTCTCCCTCCTCCGGTGACCCTAGCCGCCTGAAACCCTCCGACCACCTCGCTGATCTTCGACCTCGCCGTGCCCGCTGCCCCGCTGCCCTCGGCTTCCCTCCACCCAGATCCGGCCGTCGAGCTCAGCTGTCGACTCCCCAGCACCCCGCTCGAGCGTCGCCAACCTCCAGCCGGCCGTCCTCGAGCCCAGCACCGCACCTCTCCGGCCGCCCCACTGTTCGACGACCCGCCTCCGGCCAACCCAGCCCTGAGCCGCCTCTGCTGTGTCCGCCAACAGTAGACACGGACACAGGACCCTCAGACCCGGACACAGGAACCCTAAACCCTAGTTCTCGGACACAGTGTATCGCGTGTCGGACACGATTTAAACTTGGTTTTTCGGAATACTTCAGGTACTTGAAACTTTTTGCTCGTAGCTCGGATTTTGATTCCGTAAATTGTATCGCGTAGCCTGTATGACCCTCTCGGTGCCCGGACAAACTGCTCGGGGCATCGCGTCCTGTGGTGATCGCACACCGCGATCCAAAAACAGGAAAACCAACGCCCCGTTTCACCCCAGAACCGAGTACGCCCCGCCAAACGGGACGACTTGGCCGCGTGCGGTCTTTACAGATACGTGTGCGTCGTTGATACGGACGTGCGGGATTTCATAGAAGCTGATTCGGATGTGCGTGCACACCGGAATCAGTGCGTATCCGCGGATATCGCCCCGTATCCGACCATTCTGATTCTCGCTGTAACTTAGTGTATACACGTCGGATCGAGACGAAACTTACGCCATCGGACTTGTAGCAATACGCTAGTCCTGTAAGCCAAGTTCGGTTTGATTCTGAGAACGTTGACAAAATCGTGTGTCGTGGGCCCCACAAGTTCTACCCGACGGGCGATTTTGAGAACGGCTCATCGGAATCCAATTCTGGAAGTTCCGTTGGGTTCGTATCATCATTCCTGACCTGTTGATACTAAGTTAGACTGATTTGGAGACCTTTGACCCTGACGCATTTTTCGGTGCAAAGCGGCCCACATTTGGACCCCGCCTTGACCCAAAAATGACATTTTTGCCCTTGTCTCCAAATTGGACTCAAGGACAGGCATTCCTAGCTGATTAACATTTTCTAGATCTGATGGTGATATTTGTTTCAGCAGCCGGAGTACTGCCTGCAAATCCAGCTATAGCCCGAGCTACAACTGAAACAGGAAACCCAGGCAAGTGTACCTTGCCATAAAATGCAGTTATTGATTCATTTTGATTCTCTTGCTTTAATTTCTGTGACTGTTGTACTTGCCCTATCCAGTACTTTATACCCAGGACACCTGACACAAAGCATGATACAGAATCTTCCTGATTATTCAAGGAGGTTTTGTATAGGTTATAGATTCATGACTTAAGCTTTATTTTCTTAGAACATGTCTTACTGCATTAGTTTTAATCTTGCGTAACATGAACATTGAGAACTGTGACGTGAGATTACATTGGGTGGGGAGAGTATTACCATATCAAGGCTGATTATATATATGATATATTGTTATCTGGATGTGTCCTAGTCTCTGACACAGAGCTTTGGCACCTGTACTGGCCCTTCGAGAAAATCACTGCTATGGTTTCTTGTCACTGATCCTGTAGTAGTCTCAGCCTGAAGTATGATTAATAACTCTCATCTTGCATGATCACTTAGCTGGTTTAGTTACTTACCCTATTGTTCCTTTATTTCTGTACTGCATTATATTTGGCTTGTGTTTTCTGTACCTTGCTATGTCCCCTGAGGACCTGGAATGGATTATGTCCCCAGATTTAGCAGACGAGATCTACCCAGAGGTGTACGGAACAGGGGCACTACTCGGAGCAGTACCTGAACCTGAAGATGAGGTGATCGCTGAGGACTTCTCATGAACAATTGCTTCGCCATACTCAGTCTTATGGCAAATAGACTTTATTTCCTGTTAATTGAACTCTTTATTTCCTGTCTTTGAGAACTTGTGTAAACAGACTTAATATCGGATTGTTCTCCGATTTTATTTACTTTGACTGTTGTTGTTTATATTTTTTTGCTAATGTTGCTATCTTATATCTGTGGATGAGAATAGTAAAACCGTGACTGATGTAATACAACTTAAGTATGCCCGATGGATCCATTAAATTAGGTTTGTCCAGCGGTGTATGCTGCTGGCCATTATCACGCGTCCAGTCCCTCGATATTTTGGGACTGGGGCATGACAGTGTCAGAGCCAATCCTGCTGACGGGATGCCACATTAGGTCCTTCTACGACTAAGCTGCTTTGGCTGATTGGGGAAGCATGAATGTCGCCTTGTTTTGGTCCGTAGGGTGACTCTACGGCTTGATCTCTTTTGAATTTTCATTTTTGGGACGCAGGGTCGCATGGTTGTTTGATTCATGAACGCGTGCTGCCAAGCTAGCTTTTTTAAGGCTTGGCTCAACCATTTTGGAAAGCTTAACCGCCTTCTTGCAGACTTCTTAGAAACTTAACCGTTGGTTGCATGCAGACTTTTCGAAAGCCAAACCGTCGGATTTGTCCTTTCTAGGTTCATCATTGCAATTATTGCTGTCACGCGAACCGTCACTTTCTTTTATAAATATCACTACCGTGGTCCGTCGTGTTCCAGTTCATAAAATTAGTCGTCCAAGAGAGATTCTAGTTGGGAACCCTGGCTACCCGCCTTGCTTCCTCGTCGTCTTCTCCCTGCTACGTCTCAGTGCTCGGGAACGGAGGGTCCAGACTTGGAGGGTCTCGTGAGGGATGATCTTTCGGTTCTTCGTCGGTTGTCATGGAATTTCCACTTGGATGGAGGGTACGGGAGGATGGTGAGTTGTCTGCGGCTAAAAGCTTTCTGTCCTCATTGGGGTTGTCTTTGGAGGCTCTTGCTCCGCCTCTAGAGTCCACTCCAAACTTTGCCTTGATGCTCGTAACTCCAGAGGAGTGGGAGATGTTGGAATTGAGGGAAGGAGTGTACCTCCAGTTTTATCATGCAGGCATACGTATGCTCCCGGATGTTGCGGATGTACTTTGTGAGGCTTGCGGCTCTTTTGACTGATCGCGTCTTCTTCTCTTTATTTTTTATTTTGTATGGGCCTTGATGGCTACATATTGTAACCCCCCTCTTTGTAATGTAAAATATTTCTTTTATGCGACCCTTGTATTTTGAGGATAATCAGGTCGTATGAGGGTCGCCTATGTAGTTGGCTGTTCTGGTCACATGGGTCCCATGCTTCTCTACGCATCTTGCTTTTATTTTGGGGTACATGAGATCTTATGCGGCCTACATGATTTTTATGTTTCTACAAGACCCCCTTCAAAGTTTCCAAAATTTGGCCAGTTTGGAATACTTTGATTAAGAAGCATAGTTGAGTTTTGGCCGCATATGAGCGACATGCCGCATAGTCGATCCTGTCAGATTGTCGGATCATTAAATGAGTAGATTTTCTTAATATTTTGACCAGATCTCTCTGGATTCTAATCTATCCTTTGCCATGGGGCTCGGGGCATCGATTTCTAAGAAGATTAGGGTGGATTGCGAGAATTGAGATGCCATGTTCATCCTCATTAATCGTTGGGTTCATTATCTCGATCTTCCCACGCATTATTGAAGCCTATAATTAGGTGGCCAGGAGAGAGAGAGAACTTTATCCCCTCGCTTTCTTTCCCCTTTTCTCCTGTGGGGGATGCCGAATGCTGTGACTCACCTCGCTGAAGAGTTTATCAAGGGTGGTCTCAATCCGTGGCCGCCTGATATGGATATTTTGCTTGGAGGTAGGGTAGTACAACACTTCTCATACTGGGCTGTGAAGGACACAGAGGCACCAGTATATCGTCTCGCTGCAGGGGTGTGTATAAACCCTTCAAAAGGTTCTACCACATAGAAGGAGACTTGTCTTGGATATCTGTAGACCTCTTTACAAAGTTCTATCGTGTGGACGAGCACTCGTCTGTAACATGTGCGCCTAACTTTGGTGTGGCCCATTGGTGGGGGTCATCTTTTTTTCATGTGCACAGAGCTTTTATCTCTGGATCGACCGCATGGATGAGATCTCATTTTGCTCGCGCGTGCAGACTTGGTCGTGCGTCGCTGCGGCCGGGCAGCAGTATGTGACAGTTGTGTCTTTATGCGATCTTCGTTGAGATTGATGCATGTCTTCTTTTTGCAAGTTTTGTCCTTGCTTATGATGCTCATGATGGAATATGAAAGGATATCATAACACTTGTCATTCGAAGAGAATGTCACCCTTATGTGACGGTTCATCGTCAAGAACTAATCTTGGAGACGAGGGTGGTTCGCCTAGGACTAATCCCGGAGACGAGGACAGTTCAGTAAGGATTGATCCAGGAGACGAGGATGAACATCCTGGATCACGTGTTGAGTCATCCTTATTCATGCAGCATGCTAGCTGCATTTCTTCCCTCTATGCGGGCTTGCTACCGACTGGGGGCCTGTGGCGGTAATGACAGGATTTGGATTAATTGCTATTCTTGTCGTTGGTCTTACCGCTTGTTTATAGAGAGTCTGCTCCTGCTCTTTCCTTGCTACCCATCAGTATGGATTCCATATACTGAGGTTTGTTCTGTGGAGTAGTGAGCCAGAAAGCCTTGAGCTCTGCTGTTGGGCTCACTTCTGTCCGTGGCAGAAACAACACGGGAGCGCCTTTTAATGGAAGAGGTTCTTATTGGCGAGAACTTATGGAAACCTTTAAAAGCAATTTCCATCATATGTACTCAAGACCTTGAATATAAATTAAAACCCTTGAAATGTAACAGATTTTTATCATATGTACTCATGATCTTGAATAAAAGTTTCTCTTTTTCCGAAACTTTTTCCTGAATTTGTCTTCTTGTGTATGAATTTTATGTGATATTTGGATATTGTACTAGAGAAATATGGATGTAGTACGCTTCCACAGTTTGTTGAGTACATCCTGCTGGGGACTTTTGGTGGACTTATTACTTGTAGCGCACGTTGAGTGCAAATAGTGTCACGACCCGCACCCGATGTAAGGATACAAGTCGAAAACAACGCCCAGCCTACGCCACAAAATCGGCTGTAGATCGCTGTCTGGGTAATCTATCTAGCAATATAATGAACCACCAACAAAATAATATACTCAATCACAGAACTAAGATGGAAATGAGCACGAATCAGATAAAGAATAGAAATAGTCACATACAACTCATGAGTCTAAAATAATACATCAATGAGTCTGAAAGAATGTTAACAATAAGCTGGAGACAAATCCAGTACAAGAAATACTAAGAAGGTACTAAACCCGGGTCATCTTATCAGTCAAAATAAGTTCCTCCTGAGCCAGGGTCTCTGACTCTAAGCCCACAACATCCTGAGGTCCATAATGTGTAGGGTACCAGTCCTCAGTATCA